>JAVMKO010000020.1:3888253-4408505 GCA_032164245.1 Sternotherus odoratus
GCCCCCGTAGCTGTTTCCAGAGGTACAGGAGCAGGGCTTTGGAGCAGTGCTCCGGCTCCGCTCCAGGCAAAAACCTGGCAGCTCCACTGCTCTGCGCTCCAGCTCCGGACTCCGCTCCAGAGCCCTGCACAGGAGGACATTCACAGTCCCATGCTGACCCTTCCACAGTTTTCCTTTTCTCTGCTTCGCCGTCTCCCAGCACCCGTGCTTGCTGAAATGGAGGGAGATGCAGTGGGGTTTGTTCCCCCCCCCCCGGGAAACCCACTCTCCAACAAAGCAGAGCCCCCAAAAGCTGAACCAACATTGCAGTTTATTTATTTATTTTTTGTAAAAAAACAAAAAGCTCTGTACAAAATAGGTAAAAATCATTTCCAAGAAATCCTAATAATGTTTAAAAAGTGATGAGACAATATAGTTAAGGGGGGTAAAAAACGCAGCAATTACAAGCAGTTCTATGTACAGAAAGTGAGCTATGCTGGAGAGTTCTTTGCTCTAGCGTGGCTATGGCAGGAAGCAGAATGAATCTGGGGGTCACTGTGAGCATCTAAAAAGGCAAGGGAAGCAGTTTGACAGTTTCAAAGAGGGCTGCAGTTCCCACGGAGGCCTGGGAGTAGCAATCCCCATATGCCTGAGTGACCCTAGAGCCCAAGTTTGGAGAGGCTGGTGTCCATGACTCACACAAGGCCTTCTGAGAAATCCCATTGGTGTCGCTAGCATGGGAGTGAAAGCTACCACTGATGAGAGACCCAGTCATGCCCCTCGCTCTCACGGTGGAACGAAGAGCTCCTGCCCTATCAGATCACCCAGAGCGCCCCTGCTCCGCCCACGTGACACGTCACTCTCCTTGCTTCACAAGGACGTCAGACAGGTCCTCTACCCCCTCCAGCGTCAGATTCTGAAAAAAGGAGAGGAAACAGATTAGTTCTATAAGCCAGACTCTTCCCAGCGGAGCCCACCATAGCCAGCTGTCACGGAGTGTGAGGGAGTCGAGGCCCTGAACCCCCACTTCCTGGGATTCCCAGTGACTCTCAGCCAGCCAGTGGATTAGAAGGTTTATTAGGGGTGACAGGAACTCAGTCCAACTCGGAGCTTGTCAGTACAAACAGGACCCCTCAGTCAGGCCCTTCTTGGGGGGCAGGGAGATGAGACCCCAGATTAGGGCTCCCTCCTCTTTCCCAGCCAGCTCCTAAAAAACAAAAACCAACCCCCCCTCCCCCCCCCAGACTGTCTCTCACCTCCCCCTTCTCATCTCAAGTTCCAGTCTCAGGCATTTCACCTCAGAGAAACCTTCCACCTCCAGTGACACCCCCAGGTCCCATCTCCCCTCTTCCTGCTGCCTCACACCCTGCCCACTGGAAACCTGTTACAGACAGGTCCCAACAGCACAGACAGTCAAACTATCATGAGCCTAGCCTGCCCTGACTTCCAGCTTTGTACCGAGAACTGCCCCTAGGCTGGAACCATCTTGGAGTCACTCACTTCTCAAGAGACAGCTTGCTTATTTCTTACCAGTGCTTGGGAAACAATTAAAAACCCACAGCACAGAAGTGATGTTCAAAGCAAAGTGCAGGGTCCGAGCTAAGCCAACAGAAGACAGGGTGAAAGGCCAGATTCAAGCCTTAAATCAAGACCACTGTGTTCATTTCTGGATTAATAACCACCTCAAAGAGGATGTAGGAGTAAGCAGAGAGCCTCCTACGAGGACTTGAGGAAGGGACGGACCAGTAAAGAAAGCTACAGCTTGGAACTCGGAAAGCGTAGGCATGAAAAGAGAATTGCAAAAGTCAAGCTGAGTTAGACCTTGCAAAGGAAATTAAAGCAGTAAAAAGTTATTTTGTCGTATAAATAAAAAGCCCAAGACGACAGGTGGGGTTCTATGAAGCATCAGAGGAGTGAAGTTCTGGAACAGCCTTCCAAGCGGAGAAGTGGGGGGGAAATACCTAACTGGTTTCAAGACTGAGCTTGCTAAGTTTACGGCGGGGATGGGATGATGGGGCCGCCTACAGTGGAATAGAACTGATCTGAGACTGCAAGCCGTGGGCAGTGATCCCATGCACTGCTATGAACTAGGGACCGTATGGCTAGGCAGCAGTTCTGCAGAAAACGACGTAGGGGTTACAGTGGACGAGAAGCTGGATCTGAGTTAACAGTGTGTCCTTGCTGCCAAGGAGTCTAATAGCATTTTGGGCTGTAGAAGTAGGGGCATTGCCAGCAGATCGAGGGATGTGATCATTCTCCTCTATTCGACATCAGTGAGATCACATCTGGAGTACTGTGTCCAGTTTGGGGGCCCACACTACAAGAAGGATGTGGGAAAATTGGAGAGTCCAGTGAAGGGCAACAAAATAATTAGAGGGCTGGGGCACAGGACTTATGAGGAGAGGCTGAGGGAACTGGGATTGTTTAGTCTACAGAATAGAAGAATAAGGGGGGGGGATTTGATAGCTGCTTTCAACTACCTGAAAGGAGGTTCCAAAGGGGATGGATCTAGACTGTTCTCAGTGGTAGCAGATGACAGAACAAGGAGTAATGGTCTCAAGTTGCAGTGGGGGACGTTGGATATTAGGAAAAACTTTTTCCCTAGGAGGGTGGTGAAGCACTGGAATGGGTTCCCTAGGGAGGTGGAATCGGCTTCTGTGCCTAATGACTGGAAGATAGCTAATGTAACGCCAATATTGAAAAAGGGCTCTAGAGGTGATCCCGGCAATTACAGACCAGTAAATCTAACGTCTGTACCAGGCAAATTAGTTGAAACAATAGTAAAGAATAAAATTGTCAGGCACGTAGAACAACATAAATTGTTGGGCAAAAGTCAACATGGTTTCTGTAAAGGGAAATCGTGTCTTACTAATCTATTAGAGTTCTTTGAAGGGGTCAACAAACATGTGGACAAGGGGGATCCAGTGGATGTAGTGTACTTAGATTTCCAGAAAACCTTTGACAAGGTCCCTCACCAAAGGCTCTTACGTAAATTAAGTTGCCATGGGATAAGAGGGAAGATCCTTTCATGGATTGAGAACTGGTTAAAAGACAGGGAACAAAGTAGGAATAAATGGTAAATTTTCTGAATGGAGAGGGGTAACTAGTGGTGTTCCCCAAGGGTCAGTCCTAGGACCGATCCTATTCAACTTATTCATAAATGATTTGGAGGAAGGGGTAAACAGTGTGGTGTCAAAGTTTGCAGATGATACTAAACTGCTCAAAATAGTTAAGACCCAAGCAGACTGTGAAGAACTTTGAAAAGATCTCACAAAACTGAGTGATTGGGCAACAAAATGGCAAATGAAATTTAATGTGGATAAATGTAAAGTAATGCACATTGGAAAAAATAACCCCAATTATATATACACAATATGATGGGGGCTAATTTAGCTACAACTAATCAGGAAAAAGATCTTGGAGTCATTGTGGATAGTTCTCTAAAGACGTCCATGCAGTGTGCAGCAACCGTCAAAAAAGCAAACAGGAGGTTAGGAATCATTAAAAAAGGGATAGAGAATAAGACAGAGAAGATCTTATTGCCCTTATACAAATCCATGGTGAGTCCACATCTTGAATACTGTGTACAAATGTGGTCTCCTCATCTCAAAAAGGATATATTGGCATTAGAAAAGGTTCAGAGAAGGGCAACTAAAATGACTAGGGGTTTGGAACCGGTCCCATATGAGGAGAGATTAAAGAGGCTAGGACTTTTTAGCTTGGAAAAGAGGAGACTAAGGGGGGATATGATAGAGGTCTATAAAATTACGAGAGGTAAGGAGAAAGTGAATAAGGAAAAGTTATTGACTTGTTCCCATAAGAACTAGGGGCCACCCAATGAAATTAGTGGGCAGCAGGTTTAAAACAAATACAAGGAAGTTCTTCTTCACACAGCGCACAGTCAACCTGTGGAACTCCTTGCCTGAGGAGGCTGTGAAGGCTAGAACTAGAACAGGGTTTAAAAGAGAACTGGATAAATTCATGGAGGTTAAATCCATTACTGGCTATTAGCCAGGATGGGTAAGAAATGTTGTCCCTAGCCTCTGTTTGTCAGAGGGGGGTGATGGACGGCAGGAGAGAGATCACTTGATTATTACTTGTTAGGTTCACTCACTCCGGGGCACCTGGCATTGGCCACTGTCGGTAGACAGGATACTGGGCTAGATGGATCTTTGGTCTGACCCAGTACGGCTGTTCTTATGTGGTGGAATCTCCTTCCTTAGAGGTTTTTAAGGTCAGGCTTGACAAAGCCCTGGCTGGGATGATTTAGTTGGGGTTGGTCCTGCTTTAAGCAGGGGGTTGGACTAGAACCTCCCGAGGTCCCTTCCAAGCCTGATATTCTCGGATTCCATGGGACACTAGATGGGGAAGGCTCTGAGCTACTGCAGAGAATGCTTTCCTGTGGGTCTGGCTGGGGGGCCCTGCCCACACAGAACTTCTGGACCCAGCGCCCCACCTCTGTAACTCAGTGCTCCCTGCAGGCCCAGTGGGAAACTGCCCAGTTTGACACGCAGCCCTCACTGCTCACCTTTTCGTTTGCCAAGTGCAAGAGGCAGGCAAACGCAAGCGGCACAGAGAGGTTCTGAGCCATCGCGGACGGCAGTCTGCAAAACAGCCAAAGGGAGGGTTACTCAGACAGCTGGAGCCTACACATTAGACCCCAGGGATGGGGGACACAGGTGAGGCAGTGGGGGCTGGTTGAGTGACAGATCCTTTGCCACTCTCCAGCTTTTCCCATTTCCCACTAAGGAGACCAAAGCCTTCCCGCCCTGTCCCCCAAGGTCCTCCTCTCAGGCCTGCAGCTTCTTCACACCCATCTCCGCAAACCCAGCCAGGAAGGAAGCTGGGCCGCGGGGTGAGCAGACTCTCAGATTGACATCCAGTGTCCGGATCAAGCGATCCCCAGGCACAGCAGGTGGGAGAGCTTCATACTGCGGGCAAGGAATTCAGGGGATGCGAAATTGCCATGAAACGCCCGCGGCTGGCCCATGTCAACTGGCCAGGTTCAGGCTAAGGGGCTATAAAACGGCAGTGCAGACCTCTGGGCTCGGGCCAAGCTCTGGGACCTGGGCGGAGGGAGGGTCCCAGAACCCAGCTTCCAGCCTGAGCCCGTCAGCTGACTGCAAGGAAGTGTAGACAACCCCTCACTGTTCAGACTGACCCCCCTCGGCGTAAAGCCTAGAGCGACATCATCCCGCCGGGGGCAGACGGGGAGTTCCTAGGAACACCCCAAGTTCATCCAGAGCTTGTAGCCACAGCCCCTCTGATTCAGCAGGGCTCGATCCCCACCTACCTGTGGAGCAGAGCTTTGGTGATGCCACTGAAGACCTTCTTGCCTGCTAGTGTTACAGAGCCAGGCTCCTTCTCTGCAACTTCATTCTGCTTCAGCGAGGGGAGGAAAGGCCGATGGTCAGACACAGGCAGGCCAGGGTGCTCACCGGGACCACGCCAGGACTCCAGAGCTTTGCTTTCCCAAACATGAGCAAGATGCATCATGGAGGAGTCTCCTATTGGCATCAGACTCAAGCATCTCTCCCAGTTGAGGGAAGGGACACAACCTCTTCAGAAAGGAGCCAGCCAGGGACCGTCTGGCCCTCTGAGGAGCCGTGTGCATTGATCTGAAGCCCACCCCCGGCCACATCAGCATGAGAGAAAGAGACCAAAGCTGAAGGCCTGGCCTTGGAGCTCCTACACTGAACAGGACAATCGCGTTGAATGGGCTACTTGAACATTCGAGATCCCCCAGGGCTTGGTAAGGGGCCTGCTAGTAGCACCAGAGATGCCTTGGGTGGGAATGCAGAGCCAGCCAGGTCACAATGGTGCAGAGGGAGGCCTGAGAAGAGGCTATGAAGCTGGTACGCGGTAGGTGGCCAGAGATGGCAACTTTGGGTTCTCCTTCCACTCACCTCTGCCCCAACCTGGTCCTTCTGCACATCAGTCAGGAGATCCCACATGGTCCGCTTTAGCCTCTTCATGTCCATCTTCTTGGCCGTCTTTGCGTAATGAATTTCTATCTTATTCACCTGAAGGGAGACGTGCCGGGTGAGGAGGGCGGGGAGAAAGCAGCAGTATCCCCGGCCAAGCGGAGGTGAGTCAAACGGACCAGGGAGCCGAGTCCAGCATGATCCCCTCTCTGGGCGGTTTGGGGGGCATCATGCTACCGGATGGAGCACGGCAACCAGTTAGTCCCTGCGCCTTGGCAGGTCGGCCCGTTCAGAACACAGCCCCCTGCCCCACCCCAGAGAGCTTTCCTTCCATGGGCCTCCTTAAGCTGGACTGACTGACTGACCCACCAGCAGCTTGCTATGGGGAGCACACAGGGCGCTTCACTGCTCTCCAGGGGCCCCAGGCCAGCCCGCAGCTCTAACCCCGATGGGGCTCAGCCACAGTTTAGCTGGGACCGCACGGGCAGCAGGGCAGCTCTTACCTTCTGGGGCTCAGCGACCAGGTTGGACTCTCCATACGTCGTGATGTCAAGCCCCAGGGTCCGGCCAAGCTCACCGTACGGATCTGTGCCCCTCCCGGTCAGTTCAAACGGCCCACCCTGGCCCATGAAGCCAACCGGGTCCTGGTCTTCATCGCTATCAGCTGCCTGAGCAGATATTGGGGGCAAAGACAGAAGAGTCAGTGTCCTCCATGCAGATCCCAACAGGAACATGCAAGTCTCCCCCCCCCCCCCCCCCGAGGAATCATCTACACCCCACCACCAAAGCAGCACATGGTTTCCAGAGCAGGGAAATGCAAAGGGCTGCCCGAGCTCACCCACCACAGGGGGCATGACTGAACACGTGGCATAGGGTCTGCCCGGGCACTGAAACGACTCCATGAAGCATTTGAAGAGCCAAGGCACAGCACTTGGAACAGGATCCTGAAAGAGCTGGGAAGCCACTGGAGGAGGCTTTGAAGGAGGTGGGAGCGGAGGGTTTGCACATGGGAGAGGCCACGGCGGCGGGACTTGGGGGGTTCAGCAGGTGGAGAGAGGCACATTTGCAGACATAGGAGCTGGCTAGTTTGGGATTCCAAGGTTAGCGAGTGTGGAGGGATGAGGACGCTCCTCCTGCCCAGAGAAAGGTCACAGCTGTGTCACTGGCAAGAGTCAGCTGCCGTTTCACTAGTGAAACCCGGTATGCACGGGGCTTTGGTAGCGCCTGGTTCGGCTCCCTCACAAGCAAGCTTATCCAGACAGAGTCCTGTGGCACCTTAAAGACTAACTAAAGTATTGAAGCATGAGCTTTCGTGGGCTAATACCCACTTCGTCGGATGGAAGCAGTGGAAGCCACACCCGACGAAGTGGGTATTAGCCCACGAAAGCTTATGCTTCAATACTTTAGTTAGTCTTTAAGGTGCCACAGGACTCTTTGTCACCTCTGCTATTCCAGACTAACACGGCTACCTCTCTGATTCTTATCCAGACAGTTCCACGCATGGCACTGCAGGGTCCACATTTGGATCGGAGAGAGCAGGCAGGACAGCAAGCCAGCAGGCCTGTGTGGTGTCTCCCAGACAGGTCTTTCCCACCAGACAGGACACAGCCCCTGCCCCACCTACCTTCAGGGCAGGACAGAAGTTGGAGGTGTCATTGGGGTTGTTGTAATCATACTCTCCAATCTCATCCTCTTGCTCAGACGAGCTGCTCTGCGGAGCCTTCCTCCACAGCTGCCGGGACAAGGCAAAGGGTGAGCAAAGGCCATGGAGATCCTGAGCACTGCCTGGGCTAGCATCCAGCCAGCCACATTCCCTTTCTCCTAGGCCCATGGCACTCCTCTTCCTCCCTAGATCCATCCCAGCCCTCCTCCATTTTGCCTCTGCCCTCCCCTCCTCCTCATGCACGGGGTGAGGAGACCAGCACACCTGGTATCAACAAGAGGGCAGGTTTAACCAGATGAACCGAGCGTCTCCTTAGCAGACTGTCTCCTGCCAGAGGAGCGTTCAGTGCCTGCACTCTGGGAGTCCTCCAGCCCACGGCACAGCCGGCAGGAAGAACCCAGCTGGGGTCGGGAAGAGGACCGTACCTTGATGGCTGGTTTGAGGGAGAGCCGGACAATGTTGTCGGGATCATAGCGGAAGTCTTCGGGGAGTGTGGTGCTCTTCTTGTTCGGGTTGTCAAGAGGGGATTTGGCCAGCGTGATCGCTGCCTGTTCAAGACGAACACCATATTACATCAGAGCACCGGCCACCCCGGGGGCCAATTCTAGCCCAAGCACGCCAGCCTGTCCTCCGGGGAGCCGTTTCAAAGAACTCCCCTGCTCGCCAGGGCGTAGGAACTCCGCGTTCCACACAGCATAGGAGCAAGCACCCGAAGAGTTTGGAAGTGGGTCCTCAGAGCTCCACGTTCCAGAGAGGGGGACATTCTAAAGGACGCCCAATGCACCAGCAGCGAGCAAGTGGGAAGACAACCAGCCCAGGGCTGGCATTACGGTGCCTTGACACAAGTAACTGACGGCGCTGGGACAGCAAGCTGGCACCCCCATTGGACAGATCTATTAGCTGGGTCACTGGCAGCTCTGCATGCTCAGCTCTCCTTGACGGCAGCGGCATAAGCCAGGAAGACTCCAGCAGGACTTCCAGAACCCAGGGCTAGCCGAGAACCGCTCTGCGGTCACTTGATCTGGAGTGAGGACCACCCCCATAGATGGACCTTCAGGGCTGATTTTAGAGCCCAGTTCCCAGCAGAACCACCTTTTAAAAACCTGCTAATACAGGGGTGGGCAAACTACGGCCCGCGGGCCACACGTGGCCGGCTGGCTGTTTTCATCCGGCTCTGGCCCCACGCTCCCGGCCCAAGGGCTCGGCCGGCATGCCGCGGGTCCCCGGGTCCCCGGCCGAGCCTGCTCTGCGCTTCCAGCCGGGGGCTGGGCTGAGCACAAGGAGCTGCGGGGCCAAGCAGCACATGCCGCTCAACCCACGCTCCCTGGCCGGGGGCCGGGTGGAGCGCGGGGTGCCGCGGGGCCCCGCGCTTCCTGGCCAGGGCTGGATGGAGGAGCACCGGTAAGGGGAGGTGGGGTTTAAGTGGTGAGGTCCCCGGGGGTGGTGGTTAGAGTGGGGGGGATCTCGGGAGGGGGCAGTTAGGGAACAAAGAACAGGGGAGCTTAGGGGGTGGGATTCTGGGGTGGCAGAGTGTGTGTGGGGTGTCTCCAGAGGGGGCGATCGGGACAAGGAGCGTGGGGGGGGGGGGGGGGGGGGGGGAGGTTAGATGGGTTGGGTGTTCTGAAGGGAACGGGAAGTGGGTGGGGGTTGGATAAGGGGCGGGAGCGGGCTTCCCTACCCAGCCCTCTGCACAATTTTTAAGCCCAATGTGGCCCTCGGGCCAAAAGTTTTGCCCACCCCTGTGCTAATGGCCTGTACTAAAGAGACCCCCCCATGTCACAGAGGGAGCAGAAAAACAGCCAGGTCCCCGTGGCAACCCAAGTACGTACCCTGGTCTTACGGAAACACGTCGTAAAGTCAATATCCTCATCAAAGTTGAGTTCAAAGACTTTCTTTGCGTTCCTCTTCCTGCCCCCCTTCTCGGTACCCGTGTCCACTGCAGAAAGGGAGGTTACGGTCAATGCTTGGGGGAGGAGAATCAAGCGCTGCTACCTCCTAGCCTGCTTGGAAAGGTCCCCAGATCCTCCGCTCCCAGGTATCCTGGAGCTAAAGGAAAGGAAGATGGCATATGCTCCGCCTTCAGTCAGCAGAGCTTTTCTGGGAGCTAGCGGAGGAACTGGAGTTTTCGTTGCAGAGTTACAATTTTAAAGTGCTTTCTAAAGCAGCACAAGCAGAAATCACAATTGAGCTTTGTTGTGTTGGAGGGAGGTTGCAGGCTAGACTGGGATAGATATTTAAACTGGTATCCCCCAATGCTGCACTGGGAGAGGACCTAGGCGGTACGCTATTGCATGGATATATTCCCTCTTCACCCCATACCAAGCTAGACTTCCCCCAGACAGAGGGAGCTCCTCCTAAACTGGCTAGAAGAGCGACTGGAGAGCCGTGCACAGCGGTCTCTACCCTGACACTGGAAAGCCATCTGCCTCTGGACACACCGAGGTTTATGGTAATTGGATCTGCTTTCTGAACTACATCCCACAAATACGTACCTTTATGGTGGGGCTTAAAACGCCAATGCTCCGGGCCGGCCCACATCAGCATGGTGCGGGGGCTGAAGTAGGAATACTCTCCAGGTTTCACAGAGAGATGGAGGCACATGGTCCCAATGTCTCCCTCCGCAAGGGGAATCATGTCCTTACTGAAAGAGCACCAAATTGGTTATTGGTTACCATGCAAAAAAACCACCACCATCACACACTACCGGCTAGCCAGTATGTGCATGCATCACCATCGGATACATCAGTCCTGTCCAGATGCGGGTCATTTCCCTCTCCGGTGGCTAATCTGCAAAAAAGTATAAACCTGACCACAGACAAACCTTGTGCTTAAGCAGGTGGGGAGTGGTGGCTTCTAATCCCTACACCTCTTAGTCACGGTCTTGCTGGTGACTGTGCTGTTGGTTGGAGAGGCACACACAACAAACATGTGAGTGAGCGGACTTCTGGGAAGCAGATGACGATTTGCTATCTTGCTCCCTAAGGAGGTACAGGATAAGCAGCTGAATAAGGGCGATTTCCCTAGCTTCATTCCCTTTCATCTCATCCCAATAATTGCCCACCACTGATGGTGGAAAAGGGTTTTACTTTCCTCCTTCTGAAGTCCACAGGGGGGAGAGGGTAGGTGTTTTGGCTCTAGCCAACAGAACGGTCTGGGCACCTGGCAGTCACTGCCACACGTTTGGGGCTGTCAACTCCCAGCTACCAAAACATCTGTGGACATAGCGGTCAAATGGTTCATGCAGGGTAAGGATGCCCATCCATTCAGGAGGTGCTTTGCACAGGGTCAGGAACTGGCGGCCAACAGACTGAAGTGGCTTGAATGGAAGTAAATACTCTGACCCCCGAGCCAAGTTCTAACCTTCATTAACAAAGCTCAACCACCTGAAAATCTTCAGCACCGATGGTTCCGGTGATTCACAGCAAGGATGGCTGGGTTAGGGAGTGGGAGAAATTTAAAACCGTTTTAATTGCATTTGACATTGAAACGGCGCAGGGAGCCCCTTTAGATAGCTGTGCAGCTTACTTTTAACTTGGAGAACATACTGGCTGGATTCTGGCCTGGTTGGATCATTAACTGGGAGCCTAGTTTTCCGAGATTAAAAAAAAATATATCAAAATTCTCCAATAAACAAAAGAAAACCCATAAAAAGCTGTGTCTTTCTGCAATGAAAATGAAACTCTGAATCTTAGTTCTCCTAGCTACATTCTATAGAGGTATCAGTTGAACAGGATATTTTATGGATATTCAGTAGAACCCTGTTTAACCAAACCTCTGTTATCCAACTCTCTGTATTAACCAGCCACCCAAGTCCTACCACTGTTGGTTCAGTTAATACCAAGAGACGCCCAAAGGCTCAGATAAACGGAGTTCTCCTGTACATTTTTATTTTTTTCCACAAGATGTAGAAACGAAAGATTCTCTGTAATTTTCCGTGGTGAAGGGATTTCTAGGATCCCTGGTCGCCAAGTCCCATTTCGGTCTCACAGTGGGGGAAAAGAGTGAGAGTCCTGTACCGAGAAGTTTGCCCATTAGTCTACTTGATTCACAGATACCACCTGCACAATAAGCAAGCTCTGCTTGTAAACGTCACTGCCTCAGGAAACCTACTATCAAAACACTGCTGTTCACATGGTAATCCTGAGCTGTGGCTAGATGGCAAACTCCAGCTGATGAAGGGTTTAGTGCTGCAGACCAAAGCAATACCACATACCTCATGCTCTCCTGCACCGTCCTGCAGGCCTCCAGCTTGCCTGAGAACTCCCCAACATCCCCTGCTATCGTCCTATCTGGCATGTCTGCATCAAAGTCATCCTCCAGCGGAGCATCAGCATAGTCAGCAGGGTCACAATCCACCTCTGCGTTGATGTCAAAGACTTGGTCGCTCTTCTTAAATTTATCCAGCAGAGCGGACACGGACTGCGGAGCAGAAAGAGCAAGTTACTCACTCACAGGAAGGCTTCAATACCAAACCCTGGGCCTCGGAGACTAAATAAGACACCTTGGCAGGTCTTAACACATTTACTCCAGAATATAAACCCTACTCTGGCCCTAGGACTCGGAGAGAGTGGACTAACTAAAAACCTGAAGGGGACTGGTTATCCAGAGAATCCCACACACCCAGGTAACCTGCTCATCCCTGTTGCCTTAGTCCTGCAGATTAAATACTATAGGACGTCAGCCTCGGGGAATAGAGAGGGAAAAGAAATTGGTAAGAAACTGAAGAACTAAACTCCGGTGATGGTCTCGTGAATGAAGCATATTTTCAGGCACACTCAGACCATTTGAGTCCAGAATACATCACCCGCCTCCCAATCTAGAAGGACTAGAACTGATCCCGTCTTGTACTCGCTATGTTTTCTCCATATGTCAAGATGCAAAAGGAGCCAACCTCTCTGCTCCACACCAATGGGTGCGGATTAAAATAACCCTAGGGAATCCTTTTGCAAAGGCCAGGGCCTTAGTAAGATGTCTGATGGCGTGTATTTCTCCAGAGATGTCCCTTCAAATAGTTCCCAACTCTTGTTTCTGTTTAAAAGTAGTTAAAATGCTTGCGTTAGTCCCAGAATTCTAGTTGCAAAGATGCACCCCAAGGAAACACTGCATATCACTTCCCTGTCCGGTTCCGGCAGAATAGCCCCAACCCCACAGAGGAAGTCTCCCTTTCCTTTCCCGCCTGCAGAGAGCTGAGCAAGTTGGGTCCAACTCCCATCTCATGCTCTGCACTGAGCCAATCTGAGCAGCTTGCTACGAGACATACCTCATTATGGGAGTCACTGTCCCAGTGAGAAAACTGGAAGCCACTCAACGTAGGGCAGATAGGCCGCAGTTCAACGCACTGCAGCAGGATCGCTAGAGACCACAAAAGCAGTAAGGAGAGATTATGGACAGGGTCAATGATCAGCAGTTAACCCAACCAACCCCAAATAACCTGGATTTATACTACTGCTGAGGTGACTGTACCTCAAATATGGACGAGCATTTCAGAAGGCATGCATGGGAGTCGAAGGTTGGGGAAGAAAGCGATTGCCCCCCAAGCTGAGTGACTCAACTAGGAAATAAATGCCCGAAGCCACACTCCGTTTACTTTCACCCTACACTGGCCACGATCTTATGGTTTAAGCCTAAAAAGCTGCAGGAACCAAGAAACCTACCCCAAAATCCGTACCATGCATCAAATATAGGAACAGCTCCACCTAAGCAATACATGTGTGATAGCACCAAAGGGTTAACAGGGGAGCGGGGGCAGAATTAGATAATCAAAGCAAGAAAGAAGTCAGCTGAGGCCAAAATGTTAACAGATGATCCAAACCGCAAAGGGAACATAGTGCCTGTTGCACTGAGAGACAGCAAGCAGAAAAACTTTATTAGGTGGGATGGTCCAGAGTTCACAGGTATTACTTCCACCTACACTTCAAGTCTGCCACCTTCACAGGTGCAGAGCTGGGGGACTCCAATGTCTCAGAAGATGGGAGCGGCGTGACTTTGGCATCCCACAGGAGCTCGCAGCGATAGCTGTGGGTGTGCAGGGTGCTGAGGAAGACGCCAGCCGTGCTGCATTCATCGAAGGAGGCTGCTGTCTTCTGGAACATGGGATCGACCTGCACATGGACACAAAGCGAGAAGAATCAAGGCAGAGGGAAAAAAGATGATGGATGGATACGAGACCCCATTACAGAGAAGCTCAAAATAGAGACACGAGCGTCACACTTGAGTTAACTAGTGCAGAGGTGTCTTGCTGTAGAATTTGAAGCACATTGGTAGGGGAGGGACAGGGTGGAGACAGATAAGAGACTTGCTTGGACAGCAGAGTGCAGAGATAGGCAAGAGGAAAACCTATGAATGCTAGAGCCTGACACAAGATTGCCATGTTCAGAAGAGGGGCGAGGAAGGAAACGTGTATCTGGCGCAGGGTTGAGTAGAACAATTGCTACACGAAGACTCCAGGGCAGTATTCCCCACCTCACTTCTGCGATCTGCCTCGGAGAGGTTTATGTTATTCAGATTCTGTTCGATTGTTTTGTACGAGTGCTTCTTCTTTGTTTGGAGCTTCTTGGCAGCTTCGGTCCCAGCAGCAGCTCCATCTATAAAAAGGAGAATTATCGCAGAGGTTGTCTCTAGAGCCATGTAGCTACCAATGGTGGGGGTTTGATTCTTCTTCAAAAGTGGGGAGTCGAAAGTACATCAAACATAGACCTGACCCACTCCTTCCTTTCTAAATCTCTGGCGCTTCTTCTATTCCCTCAAGCCTTGGACTAAGAGGGGTTGTGTGTTTGGGTTTTATCCTACACGCTCATCAGGAGTTGCCACAAAAATCAGTGAGCAGGTTCAAGAGTTTTGAAAAAACGCCTCAAAAGTACTACAAAAATAAATTCTAGGTTTCTTTCAAAACCTGATAGCAAAAGGCAGTGCTCAAACCCACTGGGAAGACGCTGAAGAGATGCAGACAAGAAAATTTCCTTTGATGCACAGAATCCAGCTCCATCCTCCATAAAATCTCTTCCCATTTAGATTCGTTTGTGAGAATTAACATCATCTTCTTCTTGCACACACTGGTGAGAATCTCAGCTCTCATTACACAGAGTGCAGCCCCACATCAGCTGACAGGGTAGGGACTAAGTAACGAGTCCCTAGGCTCAGCTAAAGCTGCTTCAGCGTAACAGAGCCAGTGTTTTGTCTGCCAGTGAACAGAGGACGGACTGTACAACTTTTAGCTCTTGATCTCCTTGCTCACCCAGACCAATGCAAGGAGAAGAAAAGTTCTGGACTTCACTAGCCATTATTCACTAGGGAACATAGGCCTAGACAAGTCCAACCAAAATCCCTCCAACTGATCAAATTAACCCCAAAATAGCCATATAATGCCTACTCATAGCAAAGTCTTCACTACATTAAACGAAAGCAGGGAGCACAAACCAGACTGGATCTGCACTAGACATTTGGGGAAATACAGTAAAACCTCGATATAATGGACTAATTCGGGTGAGGGGGTGTCCGTTAAAGCCGAAAGTCCGTTATATAATAAAGTAGGTTTTCCGAATGCGTATGTTAAAAAAATTGACAAATTAGTTAGTTTACCTGTTTTTACTTATGTAGACACGTTTGTGTAATTAAAATTAAGTATTTATGAAAAGTTTAATTTCACAGAAAAGTTTTCTATACAGTAGACTCCCGATTATCCGGGCGCGGGTTAACCGGGCTGCAGATTAACCGGGATGTCTAAATGGGTCGGTAGGGGAAGCCCCAAAGCGGCGGCGGGCTCAGCCTTAGCCTGCCGCTGCTTTGGGGCTTCTCCCACTGGCCCCTTACGAGCTGGGGTCTCAGCCTGGGTTTGCCTAAACTAACAGGGAACCAGAAACCCCCGTCACACTGCCCATGCAATGGGAAGCTGAAAAAGATATTGCGCAAACAGGTCTCCCATAAATAGATCAGACCATTAGTCCATATGGCTCAATATGCTACTTCCATCTTGGCCAATACATGCACACAAAACTGTCCCATAATGCACCTGACCAACGATACGATGCTGACAATCACAGAGGGCGTGGGAAATCCGGGGCAGTGAATGTATCCTAAGGATTAGATTCCATTTTTTTATTTTAACTCGTATGACTACAAAAGTTACTGGGCATAAAATTATCCGTATGTCTGGATTCCCAGCAAAGGGAAGTTGTATCAAGTTAGCTAAAGGCTGTGTTTCCTTTTGTCGACTAATCTGTCTTTCAACACGACAGGCTGCTTTTGTAGCACAAGACAGGGTGAAGACAAAGGTGTGCTTCCTCTCCTGATTTTGAATCTCTCCATCAGGCCACTCTGCCAGAATAAGTAACCCAAGTGTCCTCACTCCGCTTAGAGGAGGGAGCAGGGTCACTTGGGAGTCAGGAGATTTGGGTTCTAATCCCATCTCCAATCACTGACCTACTGTGTGAATTTATGCAGCCAGGTCCCTCCACTTTCCATTCCTTTAAAAGGGCCTGGAAATCTACCGATGTTGTGCAAGAATAAGATTGTTATATGAAGTCCTGCACCAGTATTTGGAGTTATGACTGTTCCAATAAAATAAAATAAAAGTAGCAAGCAGCACACCTGCATCCTGGCTGTTCACATCCTTTGTAGGTGCCGAGTCTTTGCCCAACCCTCCGAGAACCTTGTATACATCTGCATGGACAGCATCCACTCTCACCGCATAGATCTTTGTGCTGGCATCCAGGGTGCCGGCTGCTATCTGTGAAACAGACCGAACAGGACACAGAACACACCATTCTAGAGAGGTAACAAAGAGTCCGACAAAGTGGGTATTAGCCCACAAAAGCTTATGCTTCAATACTTTAGTTAGGCTTAAAGGTGCCACAGGACTTGTTAACTCTGCTATTCCAGACTAATACGGCTACCTCTCTGATTCTTGACATTCTAGAGAGGATCTAGTCTCATTGGGATAAATTGCTTTCGGAGAAAGCACACACGATATGTGAGCTGCAGGACTGAATTTCAGTGAGAACATTTATTTTTATATTCCCGACGTGGAGACCAGCAAAAAGCTAAAGTAGAATTTGCCAAACCAAAACGTACAAGAGTGGTCATGCGCGGGGCAGGGATAGCTCGGTGGTTTGACCATTGGCCTGCTAAACCCAGGGTGGTGAGTTCAATCCTTGAGGGGGCCATTTAGGGATATGGGGCAAAAATGGGATTGGTCCTGCTTTAAGCAGGGGGTTGGACTAGATGATCTCCTGAGGCCCCTTCCAACTCTGAGATTCTATGAGGCCAGACAAAGTTCATGTTCCATTCATCAGCACTACCGGAGATGGAAAAGGATCTGTGATGAGCATGAATCACTGCAATGCATTTCTGTTCAGCCATACTGGGCACTTCCATCCCTTTACCTTCCACAAAACACAGATCTTCAGTAATGTCACTGGGGAGCCTATGGAATTTGTTTCTCACCCACCCTATGTGCCACTGCTGTGACCCATTCTATGAAGCCAAATGCCAATCCTTTCTTTCGGCCTGAGCTTCATACACGGAGATCAACCTCAGTTATGGTCAGGCCACGATTACCCTGACTCAGCCATGCTGGAACGCTGCATTTTGTGCTGTTCTCCCACATCCTAGATCTCACTTGTCTTGCACTCCTCATTTTAGTTAAAAGTGACAGACGTCAATGGATCACTCTTATTCCACCCACCCCCCACCTCAAAACTGAAGGTTATAGCTCCATCTCCTGCCAATGCCAGCTGGTCTGGCTTAGCTTTGCGGAGTCTCAATGACAACAGATCTTTCTAGTGTCGGTCACCAGCCTCTGGGCAACATAGAAACGGCCAGACTGGGTCAAATCAAAGGTCCATCTATCCCAGTATCCTGTCTACCAACAGTGGCCAATGTCAGGTGCCCCGGAGGGAATGAACAGAACAGGGCTGGGGCAGAGGGTTGGGGTGCGGAGTAGTAGGACGAGGGCTCTGGGGTGGGACCGGGGATGAGGAGTTTGGGGTGCAGGCTGCCCCGGGGCTGCGGCAGGGAGAGAGGACTTCCCCCAGCCCGCTCTTGATGCAGCAGTTCCGGGCTAGGGGAGAGGTGCGTCTCCCAACCTGCACCACCCTTGCAGCTTACAGGAAACTTGGTTCCTGTCTGCCCATCTGCCTGCATTATGCCCATTTGAGGTTCAGGCAGGAATTAACAAGAGGCCGCTCTGCTCCAGGAGGGAGCAAGAGACAGAGCACTGCACCAAGCTGGCAGCCGCCATCCCCCTCACCTTGAAGTTGGTCAGTTCGGAGTCCTTCTGTTTGAGTATCTCTGCCATGTAGTCTATGAGGTGCAGGCCAAACGCATTTTTCGTGGTGATTCTCTGAAACACAGCACACAGGCAGCTTCCATTACTGGAAAATCACGTCCTTCAATCCACCGTGACATGAGCAACTCTTGGGGGGGTAAGGAGAGCGAGGAGATCTCATCAACAGGGGGTCTTTAGAAATCGTTCTAGGCCTGACACTGTTCAACGTTGTCATCAATGATCAGAAAATAAATATAAAATCACAGCTGATGGAATCGGTGGATGGCACAAAGATTGGCAGAGGTAAATAATGAGGCTAACAGGGCAGTTACACTGTATCAAACAAACTGTCTTAACACAGCTCCTTTTCAGCAGCCAGTTATTCTCCATTTTCTAGTTGTGCATTTGACTTCCTACGCACAGTACTTCGCTCATCTTTATTGAATTTTATCTTGCTGATTTCAGTCCAACTCAGCAAGGTCATTTTGAATTTGAATCCCGACCTTCATCCTGCAAGTATGGACTACAATTTTTGGTCCTAGATATACGACCTTCCATTTGGCCATTCTGAAGTGTTTGTTTGCTTTTATCCATCTTAGCCAGCAATCCAGATCACTCTGCAGTGACCTATCCTGTTCTTTATTTACCACTCCCCTAATCTTTAAGTTATCAGTAATGATTTTATTTCTTTCAGGACACTAATAAAACATGTTAAATAGTGTAAGGCCAAGAACCAATCTCAGCAGAACCTCACTAAAAACATCCCCACTCAATGGTGATTCCCCATTTACAATTACATTGAAACCTATTAGTTAGCCAGTTTTTAAACCATTGATTAAAAATCTAGAATGATAGAGAATCAAAGTGTCATGCGGCATGAAGTCAGATGACTTACAGAAGGGTATTACAGCAATACTACTCCCTTTATCAGCTAAACTTGTACTCTTCTCAAAAGAGAAATCTTCTCAACCTAACTTCATTTTCCTTCTGATTGGTTTTAGTTACGTTACACTTCAACGTAACTCTTTAATTCTTTATTAATCTAGTCCACATTGGACTCCAAAGTGTCAGACTGTATCCGGGAAAGAAATGACTAAGAAGGATCTAGGAGTCTATTGGACAAGCAACTAAACAGAAGGTCCCAGCACAACAAGCCTGTGGCCAAAGAGACTAATGAGATCTTTGGATTTATAACCAGAGGAGCAGGAGTAGAGAAGATTTTTACCTCTGTGTATCACATTGGTGAAGCAGATACTGGAATACTGCATCCAGTTCTGGTGCTCACATCTTAAAAAGGATGTTGAATAACTGGAGAGAACCGCAAAACGGCCAGAGAAAAAGCCTTACAGGTAAAGACAAAGAGCTTTCTGTTTAGCTGATGAGAAAGGAGATTACACGGTGTGATCAATTCACCTCTCAAATACCCTTACAGGAAAAAAAATACTGCAAGTGACACTGCACCGCATATTTGTCATAGTGATATTATAGGATCATGGGATAACCTAGAAGATGCACAAAAAGACAGTCCCTGCTTTGAAGCTTACAAATGAAGGCTGCATTCGTCACTTCCAGTCTTAAACTTGAGAATTATTGAGTCTATTGCTAAACAGCCCCGAAAACAGCCTTGGGTATATGCCTAAGTCCCAAACTTCACCATCACCAGCAGGCTACACTGTGTCCTTTTTGGGTTTGGGTTTGGCTGTGATCTGCATGTGCAGAATTGCCCCACTTGAAGATCTGACTTTCTCCAGGGTGGTCTTACTGTGCTACGCATCACTTACGTTCTCTGTTGACAGCTTGATGCAGGTGGAGTAGTGATCTGAAATCTGGGTGTTTGTCAGTTTCGGGATCGCTGGCAGGGAGGTTTCTGCCGGCCTAAAGAAACAAGCAAGAATCTGTGTTTTAGGGAGCACAGCACTCCAAGAGCTCCCGCCTGGGTAGCAATGCACGAGAAAGCAGCTGTAAGACTTAGAAATACCTCCTCACCCCAGAATCCCTGGCCTTTCACACAACCCACCCCCACCGAGTCCCGGTACTCACACAGCCCAGGGCATTTCCTGCATGCAATAATCAAACCTGGACAGAGCTGTGTCCTAAATCGCTCTGACCTGCTGGAAGGGGACTGCACAGAGAGGGGCGAGTCGGTGCTGCTGAGCTGCAGATCAATGACCCTGGAGCGTCGGCGCTGCTTCCGTTCCTGTTCATCGTCGTTCCCCGGGAAGCTGTCCAGCACTGGGGTGTTCGAGGTACTGACATGCTGCCGCTTGGTGCCGGGGGACACGAACACGCCGTCAGAGGAGCTGCTCTGGCAGCGACCAGGGGGCTGGGGCGCTGAGGTGCTCATCTTCCCTGCAGGGGTGGAGCAGAGAAATACAGAGATGGCAGGTGAGGAGCTAAAGAGACATTAACCTCAGCCCCCCAGCCAGCCCCCCCACTAACCGTCCCGGGACAGCTCCTGGGAAGACCCAGCGTCCCCCCATCACCCCCCCCCCCGCTCCTGGAAACACCCAGTGCCCCACCCCCATCACCCCCCCCCGCTCCTGGAAACACCCAGTGCCCCACCCCCATCATCCCCCCCGCTCCTGGAAACACCCAGCGTCCCCCCATCACCCCCCCCCCGCTCCTGGAAACACCCAGTGCCCCACCCCCATCATCCCCCCCACTCCTGGAAACACCCAGTGCCCCCCCCATCAACCCCTTCTCCTCCCCCCGCTCCTGGGAACACCCAGTGTGCCCCCCCATCAACCCCCCACACTCCTGGGAAGACCCAGTGCCCCCCCATCAACCCCCCACACTCCTGGGAAGACCCAGTGCCCCCCCATCAACCCCTCCTCCCCCCCCCCCCCGCTCCTGGAAACACCCAGTGCCCCCCCCCCGCTCCTGGAAACACCCAGCGCGCCCCCCCCCCCCCCCCCGACTCCTGGAAACACCCAGCGCCCAACGCGTCACTCACCAGCCCAGCCGCCTTCCGCCGCTTCCCGGTTTGAATCGGCGCGCGCGGACACTGCGCAGGCGCGGTTCGGGTGACGCAGCGGCGCCCGGGGTGGGCGGGGCGGCTACGGGGGCCGAGAGGTGCTCGGGGGTCGCGCTTCTCTCCCTCCCAGTGCCTGAGCTTGGGCGGCGTCGCCTTGGTTACCGCGGGGCCGCCTGGGCCCGGCCGCTGCGTCCGGCCGCGCGGGACAGGGGGGAGCGGGGGGGCTGCGGGTCGGGAGTGAGGGGCACCGGCGGGGCGCGAGGTTTAGACCACATCTGTCCACATCTGTCGGGTCCCCCTCTCCCCGTGGAGGGGGCGGGGCGGGCGGGCTCCGGGGGGGGTCCCACCGTGCGCGGCAAAGTCAGGACGGGAGCGCGCGCTTCCCTCCTGGGGGGCATGTTCGGAAGGGAGCCAGCCCCGGGGGGGTCACGCTCCACCCAGGGACCGATCAACCCCCCGCCCCGCTCTCCCGGGGGTGCGCCCATCGAACCTGTACCCCTCAATCGACCCACCCAACGGGGGGTCGTTACTGATTATCGAGCTGCTGAAAGGGGGGTCGTTGCTGATTATCGATCCACCCAACGGGGGGTCGTTACTGATTATCGATCCGCCGAAAGGGGGGTCGTTGCTGATTATCGATCCACCCAACGGGGGGTCAATGCTGATTATCGATCCACCCAACGGGGGGTCGTTACTGATTATCGATCCGCCGAAAGGGGGGTCAATGCTGATTATCGACCCACCCAACGGGGGGTCAATGCTGATTATCGACCCACCCAACGGGGGTCAATGCTGATTATCGACCCACCCAACGGGGGGTCAATGCTGATTATCGACCCACCCAACGGGGGGTCAATGCTGATTATCGATCCGCCGAAAGGGGGGTCGTTGCTGATTATCGATCCACCCAACGGGGGGTCAATGCTGATTATCGATCCACCCAACGGGGGGGTCAATGCTGATTATCGATCTACCGAAATGTGGGTTATTGCTGATTATGCTCTCTTTGTATCATAAATATTGAAGCATAAGCTTTCGTGGGCTAATACTCACTTCATCAGATGCAAGCAGTGGCCACTGTTTGCATCCCACGAAGTGGGTATTAGCCCACGAAAGCTTATGCTTCAATACTTTAGTTAGTCTTTAAGGTGCCACAGGACTTTGTTACCTCTGCGATTCCAGACTAACCCGGCCACCTCTCTGATTCTTTGTATCATATCACTTTAAAAACAAACTTTGTCAACACTTTTATTTGAGTCAGTAAAGCCCTTGATAACAGACATACACTTGCGCAAAAATACTGGAGCATTTCTGGGACCAGGAAGTTCGGGGGTGGCGTCTCCAGCAAGCCCGGATGGCCCTGCCCCTGGCTCTGCTCTGATATCAGTGGCATGGTCTGACTCCCGCTACTGATCTTCGTGGGTGATGGGCGAGGCTATCAGACCCTAGGGTGACCCACAGCATAATGGGCTGCCCAGGGCCCCAGACCCACATGCTGCCTTGTTACTTGCGGCGCCGTGGGAGTAGAGCCCTCACTTGTCCCATCACTTCCAAGAACTCGCTCATCGCCTGGGCATGAGCAGCAGGGTCCAGTGCCAGGGGCTGGAAGAGGTTGAGGGGCTCGGCGCTCCGGAAGGCATTGGGGACAGGGATCTGTCTGGGCAGGGCGTTGTTTCCGATCAGGAAGTGGTGGAGACATTTCTCCTCCAGGCCCTGGCGCAGGTACAAGAGGATGTCCTGCAGCCTCTGAGCTAGCCACTCTGGGCGCCATTCCGACAGCGGCAGGAGGACCAGGAGGTGCATCAGGGGCGGTTTTGAAGTGGTAGGTGGTGAGGACCCTGTTCTCCAGGGTGGGCAGCCTGCGTTCCTTGAGGTGGATGAGGATCTGCAGGCATTTCAGGTGGCAGCTGTCCTGCGGGGCGTACTTGCTCACTAGCTGGAAGAAGAGCATTTCCTGGACAGCGAAGGTCTCTAGCCAGACGGTGCTACTCCGGTGGCCCGTCTCCGCCCCGTGGCTGGCCAGGAAGACCAGCGAGTCTCCCCGTTGCACCCCGAGTACGATCTGGATGGAGAGAGCCCGCCTGGACTCGTAAGCCAGCCTGAGCTTGCAGGAGGAGGTGGAAGGCTGGGCCGTGAGCTGGAAGCTGTAGTTGTGAGCCAGGAGCGCCCAGGCCTGGCCTACCAGGCTGCGGAACCAGAGGGTAGTTTTCCCCACGTCCAGGTGGGAGCTTGTGCACAGGAGGTGCACACGGAAGGGCCCCTGCTTGTCGTCGCTCAGGTCTTCCTCGGCGTGGTGCAGAAGACACAACACATCCCCCAGCAGCCTTTCCCTCTTGCACACACATTCCGGCTCCACCAGGACGTGGCCCGGCTTCTCCGGGCTGCCCTCCGCCGTCTCCATCTCCAGGCGGAAGGAGTGCCCCTTGGGTGGCAGCAGAGGCACGAGCACACGGTAGGCCAGGGGGTCCCGACGGGGGCACCAGCCTTCAAAGGCGCTGGCCACGCCGATGCACTTCTCCAGCTGTGGGAGGAAGGTCTGGTCGGTGAGGACGCGGCAGGCCTCCAGCAGGTTGTTCACCAGGCTGGCCACGAGCTCGCGGTTGCTGGCCAGGTCTGTGGACACGCCCCGGAGGTGCCGTTCGTAAAAGCGCTCCAGGGCCCCTTGGTCTGGGAAATCGGGATGGCGGGTGCAGGAGCCCCGGGGAGCTGCTTCGGCAGTGTCTTCCTCCTCCTCCTCGCTGCTGCCATCCTCGCTGCTGGATTCGTAGTTGGACTCAGGCTCCGTGCTCGGCCTGTAGAGCTCAAAGAGCAGGATAAACACCAGTATCCCACAGTGCCACCCATCCCAGGCCACGTCGTCTGGCCCCTGCTCGGCCACCACCCTCTGCGCCGTGGCCTCCTCGGCCGCCGCCCTCTTCCCGGTGGCCTCAGCCGCCACCCTCTGCGCCGTGGTCTCCTTGGCCGCCACCCTCTGTGCCGTGGTCTCCTCAGCCGCCACCCTCTTCCCTGTGGCCTCAGCCGCCACCCTCTGCGCCATGGTCTCCTTGGCCGCCACCCTCTGCGCCGTGGTCTCCTTGGCCGCCACCCTCTGCGCCGTGGTCTCCTCAGCCACCACCCTCTGCGCCGTGGTCTCCTTGGCCGCCACCCTCTCCGCCGTAGCCTCCTCAGCCACCATCCTCTTCGCCATGGCCTCCTTGGCCGCCATCCTCTCTGCCGTGGCCTCCTCGGCAGCCACCACCCTCTCCGCCGTAGCCTCCTCAGCCACCATCCTCTTCGCCATAGCCTCCTTGGCCGCCATCCTCTCTGCCGTGGCCTCCTCGGCAGCCACCACCCTCTCCGCCGTAGCCTCCTCAGCCACCATCCTCTTCGCCATGGCCTCCTTGGCCGCCATCCTCTCTGCCGTGGCCTCCTCGGCAGCCACCACCCTCTCTGCCGTAGCCTCCTCAGCCACCATCCTCTTCGCCATAGCCTCCTTGGCCGCCATCCTCTCCGCCGTGGCCTCCTCGGCCACCACCCTCTTCGCCGTGGCCTCCTCGGCCGCCACCCTCTCCACCGTGGCCTCCTTGGCCGCCATCCTCTCCGCCGTGGCCTCCTTGGCTGCCATCCTCTCCGCCGTGGCCTCCTCAGCCACCACCCTCTTCGCCGTGGCCTCCTCGGCCGCCACCCTCTCCACTGTGGCCTCCTTGACTGTCACCCTCTCTGCTGTGGCCTCCGCCGTGGCATCCTTGGCCGCCATCCTCTCCGCCGTGGCCTCTTCGGCCACCATCCTCTCCACCGTGGCCTCCTCCTCCCCCTGGCTCTGGTTTGGCTCCGGGCTCGGCTCCAGGCTCTGGCGTGGGGCAGGCCCCTCCTCTTGGTTCCTCTGCTCAAACTCCAACTGCAGGTGCGTCATCTCCAGGGCCAGCCGCTGCTCCTGTTCCTGCACCCTCTGCATCGTCGCCGGGTCCTGCTTGTCGCTGACCAGCCTGGGGTGGTGGACGATGGCCAGAACCACCAGGAAGAGCAGGCTGTTCACAGCCATGGCCTGGGGAAGGGGAGAGAAAACCACTCAGGGGGGGGGGGGGAAGGAGAGAAAGGATGGGGGTGGGGCATCCATGTCGTCGCCCCCTCTGCCAGAGCTTTGGGCAGCGCCCCCAGGTGCCCGGCCAAGTGCTACGGGAGCTGTACTGGGAGAGCACACAGCCTCCTCCACGAGGCTCTGCATGTACCTGCGCCCCGGCCGGGAAGCAGCCACCGCTGTGGCCAGCTCAATCAGGGCCCTGCCGTCCCTATAAGAGGACGATGGGCTAGAAGCTGGAGGAATCTCTCTCTAGCAGAGGAGAGAAGGGCCAGGCTGCCTGGGAGAATAAGGCACCTGAAGTGGAGCAGAGCTGGGGAAAAGGGCAAGGGGAGCTGGGGAGCTGCAGCCTGGTAAACCCCCAGGCTGCAGGACTAGAGGGCTGGGGGTTCCCCTGGGATGGGAACCCCAGGGTGTGGGGAGCACTCCAAGATAAAGGGACACTTGGGTCCCGGGGGCGACATGGGGGCCAGCGGCAGGTGAGATACCAGCCACCAGGAGGCGCTCCGAGGGCTGCAGCGCTAATTCCCTGGGCGACCAGCAGGAGGCGCTGGTGAGTCATCGCATCACTACAGGGGGGTTAATTTCTGAGCGCATGGCCTGATGTTTAGAAGCGCGGCGCCCTCACCACCCTAGTTCACAGCCGCTCAGCACCCCTGAAACTCCGGCCTGGGGGTCTCAAGCGGGACACTTCAAATTAGTGACAGTTCTTGGCAATTTGCTCCGATGCTTCTTAAATGCTAAGGACTCTCTGAAGGAACGTGTGTGGCCAGGATGCTTCTCCGAGTCCATGTTCGGGGCTCCCCCTGCCTCCACCCAGCCTCTCCCTACTCACTCTGAGGAGGCGTCACGCTCTTTAAGGGAGGGTGCGGCTTACACCAGGGCTGGCGCATGCCCTCCAGGATGGTCCACTGGCATCGCACTGGCTGGGCCGCCTCCCCCAGCCCTTCCGGCTCGCTGACTCCTTCCATTATTACCCGCTCTCTGTGAAGTCACACCCGCCAGCGTCCCTTTAAAGGGGCGGCACCCACAGATCCATGTGTGCCCGGCCCTGTCAGACCCTGCCCATACAAGATCTGACCTCACCCTCCCTTGCTATTATGGGGACATTTTCCCTTCGAAAAGTAGCATTTTCAAGGACACTGTCTGGAGGTGGGGATGCCCTGGTTCTAGTCCTGGCTCTGGGCAGGCAGCGGAGTCTAGCGGTGAGAGCAGGGAGGGAGGGAGAACAAGAACTCTGTTCCTGGCTCTGGGAGAGGAGTGGGCTCTAGTGGTCAGAACAGAGCAGGCTGGGTGTTCAGATTCCTGGGGTCTCTATCCAGCTCTCAGGTCTGGTGGCTCAGGGGAGCCATTGTGGCTGGATGGTCAGATATGCTGAGCTCCCTGAAGGCAGCAGGGGAGCTCTGGTTGTGACTGCTCTGTGCCTTCCCCGGCTGTAGACTGGGACTCTCCCCCTGTAGGACACAATGTTTATTTATGTTAAGGCCTGAACCTCTTTCCCCATGGCAGGTGAAGAGTTAAGCGCCCCGCTGTCAGGCCAAGGAAAGGACTGAGGATATAGCCTGGGGCAGAGTTGGTGTGAATCTGGAGTGACTCTGGATTTAGAGCAGGTTGAGGGCCAGAGCCCAGCCCTGACGGGCCAAGGGGTGCCAGCGGGGCTGTCGGCGTGTAGCACATACATTCAGCTCTCGCATGCTCTCCCTTGCACAGCTGCCCGTTGCCATCGCAGACCATGGCCCTGCCCGGTGGGCATCACCCCCTGGGCAGAGAGGGCAGGGAAAGCGCCCCCGTTTGATCCCAGCCTGGACTGAGGGAAGGGGACTGTCCATTCCTGGGGAGAGAGGGGAACACGTAGGATGTTCATTCAGCCCCAGCACTGGACACTCCCCCCAGACAGCTCTGGTCTGGGGCATCTCCACCCCTGCTGCCTTCCTTGCCCTGGCCGGCCTGGCCTGGCCCTGTCTTGGGCCCTTCTTGCTGTGGGGTGAGGGGTGAACTCTGTCTTCAGGTTCTCCTCCTCCACCGCGAACCCCCAGCTTTATCGGACTCAGATGGGATTGCGTCTCTCACACCCCCTGAGCCCACTAGGTTCCTCACCCCCCTCCCCCTCCCCAGCAGACCCCGAGCTCTGTCCTGACCCTGTCTCCTTGAGGCGCAGGGACGGGGTGATCCGTGACAGCGGCTGGTATATTTACAGCCTGGGGGAGGGCAGGATTAGAGCCCAGCACAACCTTCACGGGTTTGTTTACACTGAGGCAACCGCTCGGCCGTCCCGCTGTGCCTGGCAGTGCCCGGGTTTCAAAGCACACAGATCCCTCATAAATCAAGCCAGCCGAGAGGGGTTGAGTTACCAGGGTCTGTTGGTAATGACAGCCAGCTAATCCACCCTCTTTATCTGGGATTACTGCCCATGGCAATTCATTACCGCCCAGCCCAATCAGGGCAGGGTGGGCACAGGGGCCGGGCGGGCACAGGGGCCGGGCAGCCGCGCTCTTGCTGCCCCCGAGGCCTGTCATCGCCGCTATAAATAAGGCGACTTGTTTGCAGAAGAACAAATTTAGCCCGGACAGAAGGTCAGGGTGGCGTCGACTAACCTTCCATTAAAATGGTTCTCATTCCTGAGTCTAGCTTGGCCTGGGGGGTGGGCTGGGTGGGGGCGCAGTGAAGGCTGAAGGAGGGAGGGGTAGGGTCTTTTCCCCTCCCCCGAAGCCTGCTCTCTGCTTGGCTGGGAGAGGCAGGACTAGATCCCCGGCGGGGAAGGAGTGGAGGCGCCTGGGGCAGTGATCACCTCAGCAGCGCTGAGATCACACCCCAGTCCCGGAGCTCGCCGAAGCCAAACCGTGGCAGGACTCGGGGCAAGTTTGGCCCGGGATCCTGCTCTCAGCACCGCGGCACCGTGACCGAGGCTGATCCAGAGGCGGCGGGAGCTCGTTTGAATGCGGGCTGATTGGGGCGGGCCATGCACCAGGGAGGCCGCAGCACAAAGGGAGGGCGGGCAGTGCCCGGGGCTCTGGCAGCCACGCAGTGGGGGAGGGCACGGGGCTCGAAGACGCCAAGCAGGCTGAGGAAGCGATAGTCGGGGTGGCTGGGCGCGAGGGGGCGGGGCCCGGCGGGATGCGTGCGCAGCCCCGTCCAGCGCGGGGTGGGCGCGAGGGGGCGGGGCCTGAGCGCGAGGGGGCGGGGCCTGGCGGGATGCGTGAGCAGGCCCCTCCAGCGCGGGGGGGCGCGAGGGGGGCGGGGCCTGGCGGGATGCGTGCGCAGCCCGCTCCAGCGCGGGGGGGGGCGCGAGGGTGCGGGGCCTGGCGGGATGCGTGCGCAGCCCCCTCCAGCGCGGGGGGGGCGCGAGGGGGCGGGGCCTGGGCGCGAGGGGGCGGGGCCTGGCGGGATGCGTGCGCAGCCCCCTCCAGCGAGGGGGCACGTGAGGGGGCGGGGCCTGGGAGCGAGGGGGCGGGGCCTGGCGGGATGCGTGCGCAGCCCCCTCCAGCGAGGGAGGGCACGTGAGGGGGCGGGGCCTGGTCGCGAGGGGGCTGGGCCTGGCGGGATGCGTGCGCAGCCCCGTCCAGCGCGTGGGGGGGGCGCGAGAGGGCGGGGCCTGGGCACGAGGGGGCGGGGCCTGGCGGGATGCGTGCGCTGCCCCCTCCAGCGAGGGGGGGCGCGAGGGGGCGGGGCCTTGCGGGATGCGTGCGCAGCCCCCTCCAGCGAGGGGGGGCGCGAGGGGGCGGGGCTTGGGCGCGAGGGGGCGGGGCCTGGCGGGATGCGTGCGCAGCCCCCTCCAGCGCGGGGGGGCGCGAGGGGGCGGGGCCTGGGCGCGAGGGGGCGGGGCCTGGCGGGATGCGTGCGCAGCCCCCTCCAGCGCGGGGGGGGGCGCGAGGGGGCGGTGCCTGGCGGGATGCGTGCGCAGCCCTCTCCACCGAGGGGGGGGGCGCGAGGGGGCGGGACCTGGCGGGATGCGTGCGCAGCCCCCTCCAGCGCGGGGGGGGGCGCGAGGGGGCGGGCCCTGGGCGCGAAGGGGCGGGCCCTGGCGGGATGCGTGCGCAGCCCCCCTCCAAGGCGGGGGGGGCGCGAGGGGGGCGGGGCCTGGCGGGATGCGTGCGCAGCCCCCTCCAGCGAGGGGGGCACGTGAGGGGGCGGGGCCTGGGCGCGAGGGGGCGGGGCCTGGCGGGATGCGTGCGCAGCCCCGTCCAGCGCGGGGGGGAGGGGGCGGGGCCTGGGCGCGAGGGGGCGGAGCCTGGCGGGATGCGTGCGCAGCCCCCTCCAGCGAGGGGGGGCGCGAGGGGGGAGGGGCCTGGGCGCGAGGGGGCGGGGCCTGGCGGGATGCGTGCGCAGCCCCCTCCAGCGAGGGGGGCGCGAGGGGGCGGGGCCTGGGCGCGAGGGGGCGGGGCCCTTGCGGGATGCGTGCGCAGCCCCGTCCAGCGCGGGGGGGGGGGCGCGAGGGGGCGGGGCCTGGCGGGATGCGAGCGCAGCCCCCTCCAGCGAGGGGGGGCACGTGAGGGGGCGGGGCCTGGGCGCGAGGGGGCGGGGCCTGGCGGGATGCGTGCGCAGCCCCGTCCAGCGCGGGGGGGGGGCGCGAGGGGGCGGGGCCTTGGCGCGAGGGGGCGGGGCCTGGCGGGATGCGTGCACAGCCCCCTCCAGCGAGGGGGGGCGCGAGGGGGCGGGGCCTGGCGGCATGCGTGCGCAGCCCCCCTCCAAGGCGGAGGGGGCGCGAGGGGGCGGGGCCTGGCGGGATGCGTGCGCAGCCCCCTCCAGCGAGGGGGGGGCGCGAGGGGGCGGGGCCTGGGCGCGAGGGGCCGGGGCCTTGCGGGATGCGTGCCCAGCCCCGTCCAGCGCGGGGGGGGGGGCGCGAGGGGGCGGGGCCTTGGCGCGAGGGGGCGGGGCCTGGCGGGATGCGTGCGCAGCCCCCTCCAGCGAGGGGGGGAGCGAGGGGGCGGGGACTGGGCGCGAGGGGGCGAGGCCTGGCGGATGCGTGCGCAGCCCCCTCCAGCGAGGGGGGGCACGTGAGGGGGCGGGGCCTGGGCGCGAGGGGGCGGGGCCTGGCGGGATGCGTGTGCAGCCCCGTCCAGCGCGGGGGGGCGCGAGGGGGCGGGGCCTGGGCGCGAGGGGGCGGGGCCTGGCGGGATGCGTGCGCAGCCCCCTCCAGCGCGGGGGAGGGCACGAGGGGGCGGGGCCTGGCGGGATGCGTTCGCAGCCCCCTCCAGCGCGGGGGGGGCGCGAGGGGGCGGGGCCTGGCGGGATGCATGCCCCTCCAGCGAGGGGTGGGCGCGCGAGGGGGGGGCCTGGGCGCGAGGGGGGCGGGGCCTGGTGGGATGCGTGAGCGAGGGGGGGATCGCGAGGGGGCGGGGCCTGGGCGCGAGGGGGCGGGGCCTGGCGGGATGCGTGCGCAGCCCCCCTCCACCGGGGGGGGGCGCGAGGGGGCGGGGCCTGGCGGGATGCGTGCGCAGCCCCCTCAAGCGAGGGGGGGCACGTGAGGGGGCGGGGGCCTGGGCGCGAGGGGGCGGGGCCTGGCGGGGATGCGTGCGCAGCCCCCTCCAGCCCGGGGGGGGGCGCGAAGCGGGCGGGGCCTGGCGGGATGCGTGCGCAGCCCCGTCCAGCGCGGGGGGGGCGCGAGGGGGCGGGGCCTGGGCGCCAGGGGCGGGGCCTGGCGGGATGCAGTGCGCAGCCCCCTGCAGCGAGGGGGGGTGCGAGGGGGCGGGGCCTGGGCGCGAGGGGGCGGGGCCTGGTGGGATGCGTGCGCAGCCCCCTCCAGCCCGGGGGGGGCGCGAGCGGCGGGGCCTGGCGGGATGCGTGCGCAGCCCCGTCCAGCGCGGGGGGGCGCGAGGGGGCGGGGCCTGGGCGCGAGGGTGCGGGGCCCTGGCGGGATGCGTGCGCCAGCCCCCTCCAGCGCCTTGCACCCCTCGCGCCCCCCCCGCGCTGGGAGGGGGCTGCGCACGCATCCCGCAAGGCCCCGCCCCCTCGCGGCCCCCCCCCCGCGCAGGAGTGGGCTGCGCACGCATCCCGCCAGGCCCCGCCCCCCTCGCGCCCAGAGCCCCGCCCCCTCGCGCCCCCCCCCCGCGCTGGACGGGGCTGCGCACGCATCCCGCCAGGCCCGCCCCCTCGCGCCCAGGCCCCGCCCCCTCGCGCCCCCCCTCGCTGGAAGGGGCTGCGCACGCATCCCGCCAGCCCCCCGCCCCTCGCGCCCCCCCCCGCCTTGGAGGGGGGGCTGCGCACAGCATCCCGCCAGGCCCCGCCCCTCGCGCCCAGGCCCCGCCCCCTCACGTGCCCCCCTCGCTGGAGGGGGCTGCGCACGCATCCCGCCAGGCCCCGCCCCCTCGCGCCCAGGCCCCGCCCCCTCACGTGCCCCCCTCGCTGGAGGGGGCTGCGCACGCATCCCGCCAGGGCCCCGCCCCCTCGCGCCCCCCCCCGCCTTGGAGGGGGGGCTGCGCACGCATCCCGCCAGGCCCCCGCCCCCTCGCGCCCAGGCCCCGCCCCCTCACGTGCCCCCCCTCGATGGAGGGGGCTGCGCACAGCATCCCGCCAGGCCCCGCCCCCTCGCGCCCCCCCCCGCCTTGGAGGGGGCTGCGCACGCATCCCGCCAGGCCCCGCCCCCTCGCACCCAGGCCCCGCCCCTCGCGCCCCCCCCCCGCGCTGGACGGGGGCTGCGCTCGAATCCCGCCAGGCCCCCGCCCCCCTCGCGCCCAGGCCCCTCCCCTCACGTGCCCCCCCTCGCTGGAGGGGGCTGCGCACGCATCCCGCCAGGCCCCGCCCTCTCGCGCCAAGGCCCCGCCCCCTCGCCCCCCCGCGCTGGACGGGGCTGCGCACGCATCCCGCCAGGCCCCGCCCCCCTCGCGCCCAGGCCCCGCCCCCTCACGTGCCCCCCTCGCTGGAGGGGGCTGCGCACGCATCCCGCCAGGCCCCGCCCCCTCGCCCCCCCCCGCCTTGGAGGGGGGCTGCGCACGCATCCCGCCAGGCCCCGTCCCCTCGCGCCCAGGCCCCGCCCCTCACGTGCCCCCCCCTCGCTGGAGGGGGCTGCGCACGCATCCCGCCAGGCCCCGCCCCCTCGCGCCAAGGCCCCGCCCCCTCGCGCCCCCCCCCAGCTGGACGGGGCTTGCGCACGCATCCCGCCAGGCCCCGCCCCCTCGCTCCCAGGCCCCGCCCCCTCACGTGACCCCCTCGCTGGAGGGGGCTGCGCACGCATCCCGCCAGGCCCCGCCCCCTCGCGCTCCCCCCCCGCCTTGGAGGGGGGCTGCGCACGCATCCCGCCAGGCCCCGCCCCCTCACGCCCAGGGCCCGCCCCCCCTCGCGCCCCCCCCCCGCGCTGGAGGGGGCTGCGCACGCATCCCGCCAGGCCCCGCCCCCCTCGCGCCCAGGCCCCGCCCCCTCACGTGCCCCCCCTTGCTGGAAGGGGCTGCGCACGCATCCCGCCAGGCCCCGCCCCCTCGCGCCCCCCCCGCCTAGAGGGGGGCTGCGCACGCATCCCGCCAGGCCCCGCCCCCTCGCGCCCAGGCCCCGCCCCCTCGCCGCCCCCCCCCCCGCGCTGGAGGGGCTGCGCACGCATCCCGCCAGGCCCCGCCCCCCTCGCGCCCAAAGCCCCGCCCCCTCACGTGCCCCCTCGCTGGAGGGGGCTGCACACGCATCCCGCCAGGCCCCGCCCCCTCGCCCCCCCCCGCCTTGGAGGGGGGCTGCGCACGCATCCCGCCAGGCCCGTCCCCTCGCGCCCAGCCCCGCCCCCTCACGTGCCCCCCCCTCGCTGGAGGGGGCTGCGCACGCATCCCGCCAGGCCCCGCCCCCTCGCGCCAAGGCCCCGCCCCCTCGCGCCCCCCCCCTCGCTGGAGGGGGCTGCGCACGCATCCCGCAAGGCCCCGCCCCCTCGCGGGCCCCCCCCCGCGCTGGAGGGGGCTGCGCACGCATCCCACCAGGCCCCGCCCCCTCGCGCCCAGATCCCGCCCCCTCGCGCCCCCCCCGCGCTGGAGGGGGCTGCGCACGCATCCCGCCAGGCCCCGCCCCCTCGCGCCCAGGCCCCGCCCCCTCACGTGGCCCCCCTCGCGGAGGGGGCCTGCGCACGCATCCCGCCAGCCCCGCCCCCTCGCGCCCAGGCCCCGCCCCCTCACGTGCCCCCTCGCTGGAGGGGGCTGCGCACGCATCCCGCAAGGCCCCGCCCCCTCGCGGCCCCCCCCCCGCGCAGGAGTGGGCTGCGCACGCATCCCGCCAGACCCCGCCCCCTCGCGCCCAGGCCCCGCCCCCTCGCGCCCCCCCGCGCTGGACGGGGCTGCGCACGCATCCCGCCAGGCCCCGCCCCCTCGCGCCCAGGCCCCGCCCCCTCACGTGCCCCCCTCGCTGGAGGGGGCTGCGCACGCATCCCGCCCCCTCGCGCCCCCCCCCCCGCGCTGGACGGGGCTGCGCACGCATCCCGCCAGGCCCCGCCCCCTCGCGCTCAGGCCCCGCCCCCTCACGTGCCCCCCCTCGCTGGTGGGGGCTGCGCACGCATCCCGCCAGGCCCCGCCCCCTCGCGCCCCCCCCGCGCTGGAGGGGCTGCGCACGCATCCCGCCAGGCCCCGCCCCCTCGCGCCCAGGCCCCGCCCCCTCGCGCCCCCCCGCGCTGGACGGGGCTGCGCACGCCATCCCGCCAGGCAACGCCCCTCGCGCCCAGGCCCCGCCCCCTCACGTGCCCCCCCTCGCTGGAGGGGGCTGCGCACGCATCCCGCCAGGCCCCGCCCCCTCGCGCCCCCCCCCCGCGCTGGAGGGGGGCTGCGCACGCATCCCGCCAGGCCCCGCCCCCTCGCGCCCAGGGGCCCGCCCCTCGCCCCTCGCGCCCCCCCCCCGCGCTGGAGGGGGCTGCGCACGCATCCCGCCAGGCCCCGCCCCCCTCGCGCCCCCCCCGCGCTGGAGGGGGCTGCGCACGCATACCCGCCAGGCCCCGCCCCCTCGCGCCCAGGCCCCGCCCTCTCGCGCCCCCCCCCGCGCTGGAGGGGGGCTGCGCACGCATCCCGCCAGGCCCCGCCCCCCTCGCGCCCAGGCCCCGCCCCCTCGCGCCCCCCCTCGCTGGAGGGGGCTGCGCACGCATCCCGCAAGGCCCCGCCCCCTCGCGGGCCCCCCCCCGCGCTGGAGGGGGCTGCGCACGCATCCCGCCAGGCCCCGCCCCCTCGCGCCAGATCCCGCCCCTTCGCGCCCCCCCCGCGCTGGAGGGGGCTGCGCACGCATCCCGCCAGGCCCCGCCCCCTCGCGCCCAGGCCCCGCCCCCTCACGTGCCCCCCGTCGCTGGAGGGGGCTGCGCACGCATCCCGCCAGGCCCCGCCCCCTCGCGCCCCCCCCGCCTTGGAGGGGGCTGCGCACGCATCCGCCAGGCCCCGCCCCCTCGCGCCCCCCCGCGCTGGAGGGGGCTGCGCACGCATCCGCCAGGCCCCGCGCCCTCGCGCCCAGGCCCCGCCCCCTCGCGCCCCCCCTCGCTTGAGGGGGCTGCGCACGCATCCCGCCAGGCCCCCCCCCTCGGTGGAGGGGGCTGCGCACGCATCCCGCCAGGCCACGCCCCCCTCGGTGGAGGGGGCTGCGCGAGCATCCCGCGAGTCCCCGCCCCCTCAGCCCCCACGGATGAGGGGGCTGCCCGCGCATCCCGCCAGGCCCCGCCTCCTCACCCCTCCCGCGGTTGAGGGGTCTGCGCGCGCATCCCGCCATGCCCCGCCCCCTCCCGCGCTTGATTGAGCTGCGCGCGCATCCCGCCAGGCCATGCCCCCTCGCCCTCGCGCTTGATTAGGCTGCGCGCGCATCCCACCAGGCCCCTCCCCCTCGTTCCCACCCCCACCCCCGACCTTGAGGGGGCTGCGCAGTATCAGTGTAGGTTTCCTTCCTGGGGGTGTCAAATAGAAAGAGTTAATAAAGAGTCAGCTCAGAGTTTGCTTGTAGCAAGTAATTGCTAGTTACCTGCGGGAGGTGCTACCCAGAGGCCAGTCAACAAAGTCCAGCTTTTCTTGGCATTCTGGTGTCCTGGATGTGGGAGAACAGGGTTTGGATGGCTGATGGATTCTTCTCTAATAAGACCTTTGGTGCGTTGTCTGAATGCAATTTTTCATTTTTGTAAATCTGGACCAGCCAGTCATGCCACAGTCCCCGTCTCTCATGAGAAATTGTGATTGTCCAACCCTAATCTTCTTGCCCTGAGTGGTCAGCTTTTCATCATCCAGTGAGATGAAAGGAATGTCTCTAGGAAGGGGTAGACTAGGCCCAGAAGCCCCTTGCTGGAGGCCTCAGGGTCCTGCCACACTCCATCCCAGAGAGGAGCAGAAGAGAAGTCCTCCAAGTGGCCTAGAGTGGCTGCAGGGCACCCCCCCATAAAGCCTTATATATATTTACAGGCACCCCCCCATAAAGCCTTATGGGGTACACCGTCACACGTACCACTGGCTTTACGACCCTAATCACATGGTAGATTTTAATCTCAACAGTCAGCTGGCCAATCAGAGGGGCTGCAGGAGTGGCCAATCAGAGGGGCTGCAGGAGTGGCCAATCAGTGGCCAGGAGGGCCATATAAAAACCAGCAACAGAGCCAAAGTCAGTCACTTGCTGCCTGGATCTGGAAGAGAGGACTAGGTTCCTAGCTGACTGAAAGAGCAGCAGAACCACAAACAGCTCAGTGCGGGCAGGGACTGGGGGAGCTAAGAAGGAGAACCTGGTTGGTTGCCGGGACTGAGCAAGGACTGAGCCCAGGGAGGGCTGGAAGAAGACAGTGTCTCCAGGGAGGAAGCCCTGGGGCTATGGCCCCATTCCAGGGACAGGAGACGATAAAGACTGTATATCCCAGATGGGATTTGTTCTGTTCCACCTACAGGCAGCCGGAGGGCCCATTGAAGAAACCATTGACCATAGAAGGGGGGGAGGCACTTGCGAGAGGTGGGTGCCACCCCATTCCACAAACTGCATGGGGCCAATCCCGTTACAGTCTCCCTTGGAGTTTTACCTGTAGCCACCAGAGCTCAAGGCTCATCAACTTCATGTGAAGCACATAATGGGCTTTTCCTTGGTTCTTATTTACAGAACGTAGTAGTGGAGGTGGGGTTGAACATCTGCCAAGGGCACTTTGGGACTGTTTGTGGAAGGCCCTTGAGGCCTTGGTATCCATCTCCTTGGTCTCTCGTCTGAGCCTCCATCTCTAGAGGGATGGTCCTTTCTGGAAGGCTCCATTTTTGCCTCACTGCTCACTTGCAGCTTTCCCGTCTTCTTCTTCTTCGGCGCTCAAAGGCTCAATCTGTACAAAAGGCAGAAATGACTTGGCCATTTTCTCTTGGCATGGCTCAGTAACAGAGCGGAAGAGAGTTGCAAGACCCTTGAGTTTGGTCAGACCTAAGCTACATACTGTGACGGGTTGGGATCACAGAAACCCCTTAGGAGCTGCCACCTGATGTGCCAAGGCTACTCCTGCCTCAGTTTTCCTGCCCCAACAGCTTAGGACCTCAGTACCCTGCCAGGTCTGAGCCACGTCCCCTAACAGCTGTGGGCTTTCCTGGAAACAGGCAGGAGGTATCCTTACCTCTGGCACTCAGATGTTCAACTCCCAATGGGGTCAAACCCTGAATAAAATTTGTTTTGCCCTGTATAAAACTTATACAGGGCAAACTCATAGATTGTTTGCCCTCTATAACAATGATAGAGAGATATGCACAGCTGTTTGCCCCCCCCCCCCCCCCCAGGTACCAACACGTACTCCAGGTTAATTAATAAGTAAAAAGTGATTTTAATAAAGACAGGAAGTAGTGTTTAAGTGGTTCCAAGTAGTAACAGACAGAATAAAGTGAATTACCAAATAAAGTAAAATAGAATACGCAAATCTACCACTAATAGTCAAAAGCCTCACCCTCAGTGAATTCCTTCTTTCAGGCTAAGCTCCCTTAGACTGGGTCCAGCTATCACTCGCACACACACCCCTTTAGCCACAGTCCTCTTGTCCAGTTTCTTCCAGGTCTCTTTGGGGGGTAGAGGGCTGTTCTTTGACCCAGCTGAGAACAAAATGGAGAGGTCTCTCCCACGTTTATATAGACTTCCTCCTGTGGGTGGAGAGCCCCTCCTCCTTCTTCTGCAGAGTCCACATGGACTCTCAGAGCACATGGTTCAGTCCCCAGTTTGAACCAGACTCTGCTCATTACCAGTCAGGCCGCATTCCTGAGGAAGCTCAGGTGTGGACCAGCGTCTACAAAGTTAATTGTTAGCTTGATTGGTTCTCAATTGGGGTTAACACTTTCCAAAGTCTACATATAACTAACCAAGCCTGTAGTCAATATTCATAACTTTGAATACAAAACAGACACATACATACAAATAAGATGAACAGATCCAGTGGATCATTACCTTCACAGAGATATGTTACATGGCATATGTAGCAAAACCATACTCCTGTAATATCATACATATATTTACAGGCATTCCCCCATAAAGCCTTATGGGGTACACCGTCACACATACCACTGCGTTTACGACCCTAATCACATGGTAGATTTTAATCTCAACAGTCAGCTGGCCAATATATTCATCTTGGGGAGCACGGAAACGATTCACAAACTCAGACTGAATTTGGCAAATCCGGTAGTTCCAACTGAAAAAAACCTGAAAACAAAAATGTTGGAAATGTCAAAGTGAATCATTTCGACCCTTCCATTTGAAATGTTTCATTGGGCCTGAATGAAATCTCTGGTTTTTCATCCCATTGAGGGAAATCAAAAGATTCAGTTTCGGTTCCATACTAATCGATTTTTTGTTCAGCCAGTGAACCAAAAAAAATAATCATTTATTTGCTCAGCTCTACCTGACTGCGATTCCAGACTACCTCTCTGATTCTCAGCTCTACCTGTTCACCTTTCAGGACTGGGGCTGTATTGCTCCCGGGTTGTTTCTGATTCTCACCATCCGAGGGCACCAACGAGCTAGAGGAAAAGAAATTCCATTTCCAGAAAAGGCCTTTTTAGGTTGTCTCTGAAAACAAGCTGGAAATTCAGGTGCTGGTTTAGTTCATGGCAAATAACAAATCAATGAGCAATAACACTGCAGCCCCGGGCCCTTTGGATTTCTGTTTAATGTTGGTTAAAACTTAAAAGCTCACAGAACGATGAGCATTAGATAGATGGAGGATAAAGTATGGATGTGTGGTGATAGATAGATCCAAAACCAAAAGGTTGGAGAACAATACTTTACATCACTCTAGTGTCTTTCATGCAAGGTTCTCTAAGTACCTTCCAAAACACTAACTCATTCAGCACCACAGCAGCCGTGGGAGGGAGGCTGATGTTATTATCGCCGTTGTGTGGGGAAACTGAGGCACGGAGGTAAGCAGCCTGGTTTTCCAGAGGTGCCAAGAGCTGCAGCTCTCACTGAAATCAGCAGGTTCTGAGAGTGCCCAGCACCTATCAATAAATGAGGTACCCAAAAGGAGTCAGGGGCGGAGCTGAGAGAGAACCCAAGAGTCCTGGTTCCCTGCTCTGAGCTCTAACCCTTAGATGTGCTGAGGGCAAGCCTGTAATCACCAGCGGTTAGTTCTTGCACACGTCCCCAGGCCCCACGCCGTATAGCAGCAAGCGCAGCGGGCTGAACCTCGGGGTGGGGTGTGTAGAGACACCTCCCTCTGGGCAGAGCAACCTCTGGCCTCAGAGCTGGAGACCAGTCTCCCCAGCCGGTCCAGCAGGCCCAGACCAGGCCCAGGGCTGGGGCAAGGCCGCGCTCTCTCCCCTCCTCCATGGGAACCTGCCTGAGCAGGCACCCTGCCCCGGACTTGTTGATGCGTAAGCTCCCAGTCGGCAAGTCTGTGCTGGCCCCCGGAGTGGGAACGCCAGAGTCACACCTAGCGCCTTCCCCTCCCTGCTGGCCCTGGACCAAGCCTCCCACTAGACAGTGGGCCCAGTCAGATTCTGGCTTATTCTGTGCCCCCTCCGCCAAATTGTTCCTGAACCCCCGGGACAGTGGGTGCCTGCGGCTGGTCAGGGCCACATGGAGGGTCTCTCAGATCCCCTCCCGAGTCAAGGGCACGGAAGCGTCTTTCCCAGATTTGCGGGCAAGAGAGTCCGTTTGCCAGTGCCGCGGAGCAATGTTCTCTGTGCCTGCATCGAGGCCGCAATTCCTGGAGGGAATCGGCAGCTGCAGGGAGCTGGGTTGCTTTTGACACAGCTCCATGCCCTGCCGTGACTCGGTTTCCCTACTGCACTTTGGTTATTGTCAGCACAGGCTGCCTCTGCTGTTGTGCCTTCTGCTGTGTTCCCCAGGCAGAGCAGAGACTCGACTTTTCTTTTGTTGTAGAAAAAAACAAACATAACAAAAGATGCACAAACGGCTCCGAATACACAAACGGCTCCGAATAGATGAACCATTTGCTGCCCGGTCTTAGCGATACTTTAAATGTTTCATTCTCTGCCATATGAATGGTTCCAGCAGAAATCAATTCTTCATAAACGAACCAGTGTTGCTTAGCAAACTCCAACTAGTTCAAGAAAAATTATTCAAATAAGATAAAGAATAGGAGCAAAATTAGGAGGTGGGGAATAGAGATGGGAAGGGAAGGAAGTGGGTAGAGAAGAGGGGAGGGTAACCAGATACGGTAGCAAGTGTGAAAAATGTGGGTGAGGCAGGGGCGTGGAAGGGTAACAAGCTGGTATATCAGCTGTCTGGTCTCCCTCAAAGAAGGGGATGGGGGGGGGATACTTTAATAGGATCATTCAGATCCCTCCAGGAAAGTATCCCATATCTCTGAATTTTTCCTGGCTCTTTCTTTGGATTTCCATTTTTGCAGGGCTAGTCTCTGAGCAGAGCCCGGATCCTCACGAAGCCAAAGCGGTTCAGGTCCCGTCAGCTTCCATTCCACATCCAGGAGGTTTAAAATGACACCTTTAGCCAACTCACCTTCCTGACTTGTAGGTCTGGCTTTTCTCTGCTCCCATCCCCCGCTGCTTTACCCAGCATGCTGCGCTTCCCGGCCATTTCACCGAGGCCTCTGGTCGGGTTTTGCTCTGGTTAGCAATGAAAACCAAACCGTTGCACTTTCCCTGGCAGCTTAATGAGATCTGGAAGTGGGAGGAAACAGCCCCCGACAAATAACCCTCAGCTCAGGCACCTTCCCTGGCTGGAACAGAGCTGGGTTTTTACTCTACGCATCCTCATTGAAGGCGGCGTGTCAGGGTCATGTCCAGAGCCCGCAGCTCTTGTTTCCCTGGGGCCATGGGAAGCAGAGAATAAGTTAGAGCAGCCCTAAGGCTGCTCTGATTTACACTGAGGTACCCGACAGGGCCCTGCATGTCTCCTGGCGTATGGGGAGCACACAGGGGGATTAAAGCCACTTTAAACTTTTCCTTCTTAGGGAATCGGCTATTTAAGGCCATCAGCCCAGTTTGGGGTGAGCCCCTGGATTCGATAGTCCCCCAGGCATGAGGGGCCGCACTGCCATTTTCCGGGGGGCAGGGAGTGAGGGGAGCCCACAGCCCCTGTCTCCTCTCCTGCTGGTCTTTCCAGGCCGCCCTTGTGGAGAAGGAGTCCTGGCACCGACGCGCTCCGTGGCTCGGGAAAGCAGAGTGGGTTGCGAAAGGGGCCTGGAACAGCCCGCTGGGAGAAGCAGGGCCTCACCCCACCCTGCCCCATCCCAGAGGGAAGCGAGCCGCTGCAGCTCCCGGGCCCCTGGGGAGGCAGCAAACCAGTCGGGCCAGTTTCCGAGGCGCCCCAGCTGCAGGGACGATCCGCTGAAGAGGAGGGAGCGCCAGAGCCGGGGATGCCTCTCTGTGAGCCCTGTGTGGTGTGTGGGAGCGAGGAGCACTGAGGGGGCCCGGGCACCTCTAAGGAGACCACCCGGCTCAGCGGCTTCCAGGCACGGCTCCCGCGGGAGGGAATTCTCTTCTTCCCGGGCTGGGTCTCCTCGGAGCTCCATTGCAATCCAGAGTCCCCCACCCCCCGGGGCTGTCTCGGAGCCCATGTCGGCCCCTCAGCCTAGAGCCGTCCGGGGCTCAGCTTCAGCTCTGCCCCTGGCCTTAGCCTGGCTTCTCCTGGATCCGGTTCGCTCCCAGCAATGTCCACCGGGAAACCCCCTCCTGGTCCACCAGTTTGCGGACGTAGTCGCCGACCAGCGGGTCCCCGCCCAGCACCGGCTCCCCAGCGCGCTGGATCCGCTCTACGGCGTCGTCCGGCGCTACCTGGATGTGGTCCAGCAGAACCCCTTCCCCACAGGTGAGCCAGATGGAGGGGGGAGCCCTGGGGCAATCCGGGTAGCGCCCGTGCCAAAGATACTGGCCCCGCCTGTGGCTTGCGAGCCCCGCCGGCTCCGAGGTCCTCGGGAAACCCGGCCCCGGCGCTGGGCCCAAGATGGAGGGGAAGAGCGTCGTCCTGGCGCATCCTGCCGGGGCGGCGGTGTCCGGGGGAAGGTGAGGGGCGGGAGAGGCGGCTGGAGTCAGGGCCGTTGGTTTTGTTTTCCCAGAGCTGCTCCGGGTGGCCCTGAATGAGCCGGCGTCCGTCAGAACCTCTCAGGTGAGCGGGGGTGGGGCTCGGGCCTATCCGGGGGGGGCTCCGCTTCGCTCCCTCCTCTGGGGGCCCCCCCGTGGCACCGCGGACACTCGGATGTCCTTGGGTGACCGCAGATGGGGGGTGGGGAGAAGGGCGGGTGAAGGATGGGCCCGGGGGCAAGGACATATGGGGCTGGCTGAGTGAAAGGCGGGGCGGGGGCAGATGGGTGGGGCGAGGTGGAGGGTGTGGGAGGGATGGGGCTAGGAGACGAAATGGGTGAATGGGAGGGAAGGTTTGGGGCCAGGAGTAAGTGGGGGATGGGGCAAGGGGAGGGCATGAGGTGGGGGTGGGGATGGCAGGAAGAGGGGGTGGGGGGGCAGGGCAAAGGGAGGGGGATGGGTGGGGAGGTGGGGCAAGGGGAGGAGGTGGGGGTTGGGTGGGGTCCAGGGAGCCCCCCTCCCTGAGGAGGCCCTTGCTCCCCCCCAGGTGGTGCGCTACCAGGCCGGCTATATCATCTGCGCCGTGGTCGCTGTGGTCTTCTTCGTGGCGGTGCCGGCGGCCGGTCTGTGCTTCTGCTGCTGCCGGCGCCGGCGGCGCTGCGGGGGGCACATCAAGGCCGACCGCCGCTCCCTGGCCTGCTGGCGCAACCTCCTCACGTTCTGCCTCTCCCTCACCACCGCCGTCCTTCTGTGAGTGGGGGGGGGGGTCACCGGGGTCAGGCACGTGTGTGATGGATGGCGGGGGGGGGGGGGGCAGAGATGGCGGACGAGCTGCTCACTGGGGATGGGAGGCGGGAGCTAGTCCGGGGGCACCATGAGGAGACAATGTACCCTAGGGGGAGGGGCTGGTCTTGCCATGTAGAGCGGGTGCAGCTGGGGGCATTTTGTGGGTACTGGGGCTGGCACCTCAGGGGCCGAGGAAAAAGGGGCATTAGGTGCCCTCTATGCAGGGGAGGATCTGGGGCAAGGGTACCCGGACTATCACAGCAGGGGCTCGGTCCGCTTCTGGCCGGAGGGCACCTAGAAACAGAGGCTGCCTATGAAAAACATGGCCTGGAACCCTGAATTTTCAGCCCCTCCAGGATGAACCCTCCCCCCACTTTCCCCCTCGCCCCAGCAGCCCCCAGTGACCCGTCCCCCTGTTCTCACCCTGTCATCCCTGGCCACCCGCAGTGACCTGCCCCCAGGTCCCTGTTTCCCTTCACCTCTCTTGAGAGCACAGAGAACAGCTGGGATACAGAGTGGGGACAAGGTCTGGGGTAGACCTGGGGGCTGGGTTTGCATAGACCTGGGGACTGGTTTTGGACAGGCCATGGAGCCCGGAGCTGGCTCTGAAGACCCCTGCCCTCCCTTTGGGGTTGGTTCTGGCCCATTGCATGTCAGAGGGCGGTGGGACGATAGATTTGGTCTCTCTTTGGAGCGCTAAGGGTAGGTGACCTGCTTTGGCCCCGTCTCCCGCAGGGCTGGCGTGATCTGCGCTTTCATTGCCAACCAGCGGGTAAAGGAGCAGCTGGAGCCCGGGGCCCGAGCCGTGCCGGCTACTCTACACACATTGAGGAAGAATATTGGCAGCATCCCACAGGTGAGCCGGAGCCGCCTGGCCCGTTGGCCGTCAGCCCACAGGGCCAGGAGAGAGAACAGCAGCCGTGCAGGGATCTCGGGGGGGGGGGGGTGGGGTGCCTGGGCTGGAGAGGAAGAGACCTAAGCATATTAACTACAAAAGGCGAATTGTAAGTGAATAAAAGCAATAACAGACAGAACAAAGCAGATTATTGGGCGAATAAAACAAAGTACTCAAGTTAAGCGCAAAGTCCTTGTGGCGGGTCAGCGACTCACCCCTGCGGCGCCTCCCGCTGGTCGTCCGGGAATTAGCTCATCTTCAGCACAGAGCGCCCTCTGCAGGCTGGTGTCTCACTGTCCGCTGGCCCCCTGTCTCTCCCCGGCCCCGGTACCTGGGGTGCTGCCCCCTGGCAGTACCCTCACACTCTGCCTCTGGGTCTCCCCACTCTGGGGAACCCCCAACCCTCTCAGCCCCACCTTGCCTCAGTCTAGGCTACTGTCAGTCATCATCAAGCCCCCACTTCCTGGGGTAGTCTGCAGTGTAAGAACCAGGCATCACAGGCAAGGGGGGTTGGCCTGCTGCCGTTGCCTACCCGTGGGCTGCCCCTATAACTCCAGTACCCCTTCGAGGCCTCAGAGTAGGCCCTGCAGAGTAGGCCGAGCAGCTGACTCGGCTCGTTATGGTCACGATTGGCTGCAACGGGTCGAGGCTTTAGTGGGACGATCCCTCTAGAATCAACTGAGCAAAACTGGGGTGGCTCGATGGAATGGAACGAACCCCAGGGCTATCTGTCCACCCGGGGGACCCCTGTCTGGGGGGCGGGAGCACAACAAACCGGGCCCAAGCTCAGAGGCAGAGCCAGGCTTCATAGGCCCGGACGGTGGGTCCCAAGCCAGCTGGCCATGCCTCAGGCAGCCCCCAGAGGGGGGAGTGAGACCTGTCTCTGCTTCTTTCTCCGGCAGGGGGTGCAGTCTGTCGTGGAGCAGTTTGCGGTGCCCAGACAGCAAATAATCAGCGACCTGAACAGTGAGTGTCTGGCGGCTGGATTTCCTCTTCTAGGCCCGAGCAGTCTCCCCGATTCCTGGGAGGCACGGCCCTTGGGGGGAGGGGAGGAAAGCCGGTCCGTGACCCCCGGCCCCCGCTCTCCTCTCTGAGCAGTTGTCAGGTCTTTCTTTGCATGATCCCGACTCCCTTCCACCATTCCCGGCTCCCCGCGACGTCATGGTAAAGCGCCCGTTGACTTGGATGGGAGCAGAATCAAGTCATTAAGCCCCACCTATGTCCATAGCATCTGGGCTCCCCGATCACCCTTACACTTATCCTGACCTTGCGGGGAAACACTTCCCATCGCCCCAAGTCAACTCTAGCCCAGGCGCCCGGGGTCTTTCTCAGGGCTTGCCCTACAAAAGGAAAATTCCCACTGGACCATGTAGCAGAGATTTTCTGAGCAGGCCTGGGTGGACGTCGGGTCTCTTACCCCACGAGGGCAGGGAGAGAGCGTGACCGTCCCCGAGGGAGAGGAAGAGCCGGGAATAATGCCAGATCCTGCTCTCGGTTACCAGAGCGACGTCATGGAAGTCGCTGAAGTTTGCGTTGGGAAGCATACTGGCTTTGTGTGTGTTAGCGAGGGACAGGTCCGTGTAACGGCTGCAGCCCCCCGGGGCTGAGAGACACGCCGCTCCAGCCTGTGTCCTTACGCTCAGGTGTGGTGTTTATAAAGCTGGGTTTCCAGATTCCAGCTCCCCATGGAGCCCGACTGCAGCCCGTAACGTCTTCCTCAGGGCTGGGGACGGCCTCTCACAAGGGTGGTTTGGTGCTTTTCAGATGTCAGCCGCAGCATCGGCCTCACCATCCATTCGCTGCTGAAGGAGCAAGTGTATTCGATACTGGAGGCCATTCAGGGCAGAGCACAAGGTAAGATGGAGGCTCACCTTCTCATAGCAGATCAGGGTTGGAAGGGACCTCAGGAGATCATCTAGTCCAACCCCCCTGCTCAAAGCAGGGCCTATCCCCCATTAAATCATCCTACAGATTTTTGCCTCATATCCTTATATGGCCCCTCACGGATTGAACTCACAACCTCTCTTATGAGCGGGACTGTCCTTCACTGTCAGGAATGAAAGGAATCCTCCAGGCTCTTTAAAGTCCTCCAGACTAGTCCTTGGAACCCCATGCCAGACTAGGATGGGGACGGGTCCAAACCTCTTTCTCCAAGAGATCTGCTCTGCCTGATGCCGGGACTCCTGCCCCTCCCTCTGCCCCACACTGGGCAGGGCCTGGCTTCACATCTCATATCCTGAAGATGCCGTAGAACTTCCTCTGGTCCACTCCCCTCTTCTGGCAACCAGACACGCTAGTTCTAGCCAGAGGCCGGGGGGCCGGGGGGCTTGGGACCTGCACTGAAGATGGGCCCCTCTTTAGCTGCTCCGTAGCTCCTTGTGTAGCAGCAAGGCAGGAGGGCAGGAGGGGAAGAGCGTGAGTGGCACGGACGGAGCGGAGCGCCAGCACTAGCCTTGGGTTTTCTCTTTAAGACCTACAGAACTCGCTGCACCATTTACAGATTCTCGACAAGACCGTGCGGACTCTGACCCATTTCCAGGACGAGCTGGGCCTGGCGCTGAAGGATCGCAAGGAGAGCGCGGTCTCCCTGCTGGACAGTCCGCGCTGCACCTCCTGTGCCCGGGCGCTGGGCAAAGCCCAGAGCTTGGAGCCGGGAGCCGACTACAGAAGGGTGAGTGCGGGATCATAGAGAGAGACTCCGCCGAGTCGTAGAGGGGAACTCGCCGGTTCATGGAACGATGGTTTCTTCCTGCAGGTCCCTTCGGTGGAACAGGTTTTGAAGACGCTGTCTGGTCTCCCCAAAGCTAACTTCCCGGACTTGATTGACCAGGTAAATGGCTGACAAGGCCTGGGGCCTGTTTGCACCCGTGAAAGCTGGTTCGATTCTGGGGGAGAAAACGTCTCTTTTTGGCTCTTCCAGGGCAACAGCACCTTCAACTCGATGCCAGACCTAGCCGTTACGAAGATGGCCCAGGTTGTGCAGGGTGAGCAAAACTCTTTTACGGTCTGTAGGGTCTTGTACTGCCAAACTCTGGGACATGGACACAATGCCTTTGGTTCTTGAGAACTGCCCCTTTAAATTCCTAAGAAAAAGGCCTGTCTGCAGAGACAGCAGCCATTTTGTTCCCAGCATGGCTTCAATTGTTAGGATATGCACCCCCTGTGCTCTCCTCCGGGGACTTTACTTTTGTTCCTTCTTACTTTGTTGTTTCCTTTAATCCATGCACCTGCCAGGCACTGGGGCCCAGATCCTCACAGGTATTTAGCCACCTAACGCCCACTGATCTCAATGGAAGTTAGGCACTGAAATACCTCTGAGTATCTGCCCTGGGAAACAATCCTGCTTGTATGCAATGAACTGCAAGAAACAGGAAAATCTTAATACAGTATTGTGATCAAAAACACTTGGAAAATGGAGTGAATAGTGACAAGACTGAAAGGCACTAAACCGTAGGGGAGTCAGCCAAAGAACCACAGCACAGACCCAGGCTCTGGGTTCCAGTAGGAGACAGGCTTACAGGAGCTTACAGTCGAAATTGACAGGCCAGGCAAAGAGCGGGAGGGTAAGTGACAGGCCCAGGGCCACCAAGCACATCAGTTGCAGACAGGGCTGTCCACCCTCCAGGATTGTCCTGGCGTCCCCAGGAATTCAAGATGAATCTTTCATTACAGATAATGTCATGTGACGAAAGAGGTCCCGATTTTATAGGGACAGTCCCAATGTTGGGGTCTTTTTCTTCTTTTTCTGACATAGGCCCCTATTACCTCCCACCCCCAGTTCTGATTTTTCACACTTGCTGTCTGGTCACCCTATGAAACCCCCAGGAATTCATCCAACCAAAGCTGGTAACCCTAGCTGCAGAGCTGAGTGTAGGATCTGTGTATCCTGAAACACAGGTCAGCGTCCTCCTCATTACGGGGGACTCAAACTGGGGTAATACAGACGTTCGGTTAGAGTTAGGGTGTGTTTACTCTACCAGGTAAGGGGCAAACTCTTCTAGGACTTTGGCACAGGCTGGTGGGAGGATCTGTGCTGAACAGAGGAGGGATGTATTTTGTAAATGGTCCTGTAAGATCCAGCCCCTTGCGAAAAGGGGGTTTCCGAAGAGGATGGATCTCGACTGTTCTCAGTGGTAGCAGGTGACAGAACAAGGAGTAATGGTCTCAAGTTGCAGTGGGGGAGGTTTAGGTTGGATATCAGGAAACACTTTTTCCCTAGGAGGGTGCTGAAGCACTGGAATGGGTTCCCTAGGGAGGTGGTGGAATCTCCTTCCTTAGAGGTTTTTAAGGTCCGGCTTGACAAAGCCCTGGCTGGGATGATTTAGTTGGAGTTGGTCCCGCTTTGAGCAGGGGGTTGGATTAGATACCTCCTGAGGTCCCTTCCAACCCTGAGATTCTATGATCTATGATTCTATGACCTCAGAGAAGGACCAAAGCTTGCCTGTGCCTGTCCCTGTAAGCGGCAGGGCTCCCACTAAGTCCGCCCTACACAGGGGTGAAAGTAACTTAACTTTCTTACCGGTATGGGGGCTTGGCTGGGGCCAGCTCTGACCCCCAGAAGGGGTGTGGCCTCAGGTGGAAGGGGCGGGACCGAGGGTCAGAGCCAGCCACAGCCCGGCTCCCTTAGTGGTAAGGGGCCTCCTCCCCGCACCACTCCCCTCCTCAGCCCAACCCCCCCGGGGCCTCCGGGGGCAGTTTAAATAGCTATCGGAGCCCCGCCACAGCCTCCCCAGGGCTCCGGCAGTGGGGGCTCTGCCAGCAATTTAAAGGGCCTGGGACTCCAGCCGCTGCTGGGAGCCCCAGGCCCTTTAAATTGCGCCCGGGGAAGCCGATCCACCCTGGTACGGTGCATCGGCTCTTGCCGGTACACCGTACCGGGGCGTACCGGCTTACTTTCACCTCTGCCCCTACATCTCTCACTCTCGCCTTGCAGACCTAAAGGAGGAAGTGAACAAGGTGAGCGAGAAGGTCCAGTCTATTGCGGACAGCTTCCCCGTCTCCAATTACACTCAGCCCTTGAGCGATGCCTTGATGCAGGCAGAGAGCAAGAGCCGCCCGTACCTCCAGGAGGTGAAACACTATGAGAAATACAGGTAATGGGGGAGTGGCCACACCCAGGGCCGGCGACAGGGGGGTACAACGGGTACAGCTGTACCGGGCCCCGGACTTAAGGGGGGCCCCCCTTAAATCCGGGGCGGGCCCTGTACGCTGCTGTACCCCCTTGTCACCGGCCGGGGGGGGGAGGCTGCGGGCGGCGGGAGACGGGGGGGAGGGGGCCGCGGGCGGCAGGAGACCGGCACGATCTGCGTAGGGGCCCCCGAATGATCTGCGTAGGGGGCCCCGAAATTCCTGTTGCCGGCCCTGGCCACACCAGTGTGAATCTGGAGTCACTCCAGTGAAGTCAAGCAGAATGCACCTGTACAAAACCAGAGGAAGTGGAAGCATTCTAACAATTTTCCCAGTTGAACCCCTGGGAGTGGCTAAAGCCCTTTGGTAATACCCTCCACCCTCTGAGCTAAAGGAGCCTCTCTATTAGCAGGAAGCAATAGTAGGCTGTTATCCCCTGGTAGCCCACCACTAGCAGAAGAGAACACACACACACTGTCAGTGTGTCACACGTCTTTAAGAGGGTTCAGAATGTAGCGGAGCAGCCCTAGTTGCTCCTGGACTGAAACTCCTCGGCTGCTGATAGTCCACGGAGGAGTTCAGGGCTCTCCTCAAAACCTTCCAAGCAGATCACTTGACTTCTTGCTAGCAGGCCCTGGGTGTCTCTGAGGCTATGGCAAGGTCATAAAATCCCAGCACCATGAGTTCAAATCCAGCCTTGGGCAGAAATCGGCTTCTCTCCAGGGGTGATTTTTTGACGTCCTGCCTCCGCTGACTAACAATGATGGTGCCTGAGGCTGAATTTAGGGCTTGCTCCCAGTCGTGGCAAGCGATGGTGCCTCCTGGGATGGGGGAATGAGCTGGAAGTGTGGGGCGGGGGCTCGTTCCTTAACTTCCCCCTGGCTCCTGACTTCCTCCGACCTCTTCTCCCCGCAGGTGGATCGTGGGCATTGTGCTGTGCTCCGTGGTCCTGCTGGTTGTAGCCTGTAACGTCCTGGGGCTGTCGCTTGGGGCCTGTGGGCTCGCCATGCGGGAGGATCCGAGCGACTACGAAAGCAGAGGAGAAGCTGGGGCCAAACTCCTTTTGGTGTAAGGGACTATTCCTGTACTGGGCGGGGCAGGGGTGAGTTCAGGGCCCTCATGGGGAGAGACTCTCTCTGTGAGGTGGGGGGTATTGGTGATCTGGTGGTCCCATCCGGCCTGAAACTCTATAATGGGCACATGGCACTGGGAGTGGACTCTGCCCCGGTCCCTGGGGGGTCCTCCCGTAGTGGGTGTGGACTCTAACCTGTCCAGCAGGTCTGCGGTCAGTGTCTTCCCTGTGGGATGGTTCTGTGCAGCCGCGGAGACTTGCCTGCGACTCCACAGAGAAGCAGGGCAGCTCCCAACTCGCCCTCCTCCTTGCTTGTTCCTGCACAGTCCCTGCGTGGAGACCTAGCCGGCAGGGCGCTCCCGGTAACCCATCTCCTTCTCTATCGCAGGGGCGTTGGCTTCAGCTTCCTCTTCTCCGGGCTCCTGATTCTCTTGGTGTTCGCCACGTTTCTGGTGGGGGGCAATGTCCAGACGCTGGTGTGTAAGAACTGGGCCAATCAGGAGATTTACAAGGTGGGTCCCTGCGTTCTTGGTGTGCCAGGCACACTCCCCAAAAGCTGCCTAGTGCACACTCATTGCCTATGTGAATTACTGTATGCACACACACCATCTACACACATCTGTGCACTCTGGGCTGCCGGATGCCCCCACTGTCTTTATTACTCACCCCCTCACCCCACATCTGTACACACTCATTACGTGCTCACTCAGTGCACACTTGCAGATGCCATATCTCTCATACACAGTTAGCTCTCTCGCACATGCGCCTTGCAGCGGACCCGCGCTGTTGTCACAAACTCCCGCTCCCTAATGCAATCACAAAGACACCCTCCGGCCTGCATTTATCATTGCCCCATGGCCGCGATACTCTCCTGATATATTGGGGCCACAGAGCTGTTAGATCTAATCCTGGGGCCGGTCCCTGGGATGTGGGGGGCCCTGGGGTTAGAGTGCATGAAGAATTCCTCTAGGGAAGATGCCAGGGTTTTGAGCAGTGTCAGGATTAGCCCATGATGGGGCAGGTGACAGGGAGATTGTGCCCAGGCACAGAGGTTGGGAGAAGCAGCTCGACAAGTCTGGGATGAGGGGAATGTCCATGATACCGGTGCTGGGGTGGGGAGTTGCCCATGGAGACAGGGATCCAGCTGTGCTCCCTCTCTGCTCCAACACGCCCCACTCTCCCCGACTGGGGCCCTCTTCATGCCTCATTTCTCCCCCTGCTCCCCAGTTCATCGACACTCCCGGGAACCTGCCACCATCCGTAAACCTCACCCAGCTACTCAGCTTGAAGAGGAACCTTAACCTAACCTCTGCTTACCAGTGAGTACTGTGCTATGGGGCTGGCCAGGACTAGGGAGGACACCCCTGCCCCCCATCCTGAATGCCGCTGCTTCCTATCGGACCGGCATCATTAGGAAACTCCCTGAAACGAAGGCCCAACCGTCTCGAACTTGGGGTGGAACTTCAATCAGAACTACCCCCCCCCCCCCCCCCCCCCGATTTTCCGACGTCCCAGCTCCCCCTGACTTCTGTGGATGGGGCAGGTCGAAAATGTCTAAACAAAACTCTTTTCCGACTGAAAATTGGGATTTGGGGCTAACGGGGCATTTTCCCAGGAAGCGGGCGCGGGGTTCCTCCAAAAGCTTGGATTTTTTTCTGACGAAAACTCAGCCATTTTCAGCCCAGGCCGAAAACGTATCTGGTTTATAGCAGGCGGTGGCTGGAATGTGTTGGTTTTCCGTTTTTATCGACGTGGAGCGGGTGGAAATATTCATTCATCGGGCTGCAATATCCAGCCCACCTGGCCCTTTCTATCAATTTCCCTGGTTTTAGGGTTATGGTAGCGGAGCCTGCAGTGGGCACGTCTGTTACCAGACAGGCTCCAGGGAGCAGGGCCGGCTGGAAGCAATTCATCCTGGCTGCCACAGGACAGTCTCAGCCCTTCACCATCTGCCCGCATCCCGGGGACATGAACAAGGGTACCCCCCCCAGTCATCTCAAGGCAATGGCCTACCGAGTCTAATGGAGACAGTAGAGTGGGAGGAAAAGGGACCCGAAGACTCCCATGACCTGAATTGGGAGCTGCTTGGTGCCAAACTGGACTCGGAGTGTTAGGGAGGAATGTAGGGCTGCAGGAGCCGTGTGGGGCCGAGGCACAGGCTGGCTGTAGGCAGATCCCCCTGGGGAGCGCTGCGCGGGAATCTCCTCTCACCTCTCCCGCCTCCGCGGACTCCTCTCCTCTCTGCTCCAGGGAGTGTAAGAAGGGCACAGGCCTCTGGGACGTTCTGCAGCTCAAAGACGCCTACAATCTGGAAGATCACCTCCACCTCAGCCAGGTGAGCGGGGCCTCTTCCCCCGGGGGCACCCGGCCTCCCACTCCCGCCAGCAAGGATGGGAGTTGAACCTCCACGGTCATACAGTCTCGCACGGCCCCCAGATCGGCCCACTTACAGGGAGATTTAGTCTTGACATTGATTCAGCCAAGGCCTTCGCCAAGGGACCCAATCCCTGGCCTCTCTTTACCGGTGAATCCAGTCTCCATTTTCCATCCAGTCCCGGGTTTCCTCTAACTTCCCGCTCCCAGCGCAGACACGGTGGAGCCGCCTGTCTTAGCACAAGGGGAGACTCTTCCTTTTCCATCTTCTTCCGTTCTGGAATCACAGAATCATAGAAGGTTAGGGTTGGAAGGGATCCCAGGAGGTATCTAGTCCGACCCCCTGCTCAAAGCAGGACCAATCCCCAATTAAATCATCCAATTGACTAGGGAGAGGCCGTGAGAAGGGCCTTGCAGCTGTGTGCATATAAAGTACCATGCCTCTCCTCACCGAGGGGGCTGGAAGCAAAACGAGGGGCTTAGGAAAAACACCAATGCGTGTGTAACCCACTGAGTTTGCTATCCCTCCCTGCCTAATCCTCAGAGGGGGTGAGTCTATTATAGTCCTTAGGAAGCTTTCGTTCTGGAGGTTCCCCGGTTCAATCCCCTGTGTATCAGCCCAGATAACAGCCATCCATCCCCTCCACCCTGCGAAATAGCGGGAGACTGATTTCTCTTGCATGCAGAGTGGGCCCTGTTTGTCCTGGTCCAACATTTGGAATTTCCAAAGGGCGCTGAGTAATTCACCCCCCTGGCAGTGAGCTGGGATGAAGGGTCTGAGATGAAGTGTGTGTCTAAGAGGGAGGAACCTCTCTGAAGCTGGGTGAGGCATCAGACAGGGGCTAATATCAGGCTGTCCTGTTGTTCTAGCACTAGGATGGGGCACACAGATTTGCCGTTACTGAGTTAACTGGTTTGGGAGTCAGCTGATTTGCCTTTACTGGGTTGACTGGTTTGGAGGCTGTTCCGTGGCTCTACCTCTACTGGGCTGACTGGTTTTGTGATGCTAGGGAGGAGCAGGGTCCCCCCAGCCTATAAGGAACTAGGGCTGGATCCAATGGAACTGGACTTCCCTGGGCTGTGGGTCGGGGTCCGAGCCAGGCCCGGCCCCCCGTGGGGCTGGCGGTCATGGCCCTGCCTTGCCCTCAGTACACCAGAGACTTCCAGAAGCGCCTCGACACCGTCAACCTCCACTTTGAAGAAATCCAGTTCCTCGACGGGGCTGCGAGACGGGACCTGGAGACCTTCCGGCAGAGCGGGATGGACCGGCTGGACTACCCCACGTTCCAGGCCGAGGTGAGGGGTGCTGCCGGAGCAAAGCTACAGCCGGGGCGGTGACATCGGGCAGGGGGTCGCCCTCGTGGTTTGCATCCTCCGCGGCAGCCCTTCCTGCCCCCCGCTGGGTCTGGGAATTGAGACCGGCCCGGCTCTCACCCTTGTAGATCCCGGGTCTGCTCCCAACCCTCCCCTGGCCCTGGTGGAGGCGTCTGCCCCATGTATAGACCTCGGCCTGTTCCCACTCCTGGATAAGGCTTTGTCAATAGGTGCCCGCTCCCTTTACCTCTTCTCCAGCCGCCTCCCTTCCGCCCCAGGCGGCCACCCCCGTCCCGTCCTGTCTTCCTGTCCTTCCTCGCTCCTGCTCTCTCGGACAGACTCTGCGCACCTTGTGCGAGCTAGAGAAATAATCTTCTCCCCAGCTTTACTAGTGGGGAAACTGAGGCACGCAGCGGCGGCATGTTCGGGTAGTGGATTAAGGCATTGGACTGGGGGGCTCAGGTGGCCACTGTTCAAGCCTTGGTCAACCACAGACTCCTCTGGGGGTAAATCACATAATCTGCCCTGTGGGTCTGCTCCCCATCTGTATGGTGGTGGTAATCCCTGCCTGCCGTACAGGGCTCTGTGGGAGGGGAACGCCCGTTAATGTTTGTGATGGTGGCCACATAAATAGCTAGGCAGAGTTGCCAAGATCTCGCAGGGAGTCCATTGCACAGCTGGGAATAGAACCCAGGAGTCCTGACCCCCCCACTCCCTGACTCTAACCACTTGAAAACACTCCCTCTCGGGGGTTCGTGGTAAAGGGAAGGGCGGAGGAAGGGATCCCAGTGCCCCTGGTCTGCCCCGGGTCACCCCTAAGCGCTGAAGCCCATGGGGCGGCAGGGCAGTGGCTGAAATCAGGACCCCGCCGGTGGCTTGCGGGGTAATGTGCCGGACGGAGGCTCATCGCCGGTGCTCGGGGAGGGTTCGCAAAGGGGGCCCCGCACTTTGGGACCCTTGGCTGGCAGGGGGCTGCTCACGCGGCTGCCTCCTTTCTCCAGATGCAGAACCCGGTGGTGAGGACCAGCCTGGAAGACCTAGCCACGGACCTCGAGGGCCTCCGAAAAATTCAGGCGAGTGCGGCGTCGACCTGGAGGGAAAGGAAGGGGAGAGACCTTGGGCAGGGAGGGGAGATTCATGTGCTTTGTCTCCTGCTGCCCAGCGATGCCACCTCCCTCTCTTCCCCCCTCCCCGCCTGAGGTTAGCTTCCCAGCTGACCAGGAGAGCCACCAATGACCCCGGTCCCCCCGCTGTCCCCCACAGAACAACCTCACCATAGCAGGACGGCTGGCCAACGAGTCCCAGGCCCTGTGGAAAATCCACAACGCCACCGTGCTCACGCAGGAGGCCCTTGTGGTGAGTGGGGCGGACTGGGTCCCCTCCGGGGCCGGACCCCGTCCTTGGCTCAGGGGCTTTGAGGTGCAGGCCTTGCCCTGGTGTCCTGCCGCTTGGGAGGGGCACAGGGCATGACGGGAACCCTCCCTTGGGGTGTGTCATTCACGGGGGGCAGCGCCAAGGAAGGGGGTGGGGGAAGCGAAGGCTTTTGGCCTGCCCGCTGGGAGGTGTGTGTGTGGGAGACTGGGGGCCGTATGACAGACCCCTAGGGGCGTGAATCCCAGACTAGCCAGCATAGGGGAAAGGTGGAGGGAAGATTCGTGGATCCCACATTGTGGATGGGGGAGGGGGTGAAGCAGTGACTGCAAAGCGGTTGGGGGGGGGGGTTGCCAGCTGCACCCACGTGTGTAGGGGGGGAGGGAAGGCTGCTCTCCTCCCCCACCCTTTGCGTTGGGCTCCAGGCTGCCGTGTCCCCCCTTGAAGTGGGGGGGGGCACAACTGAGCCCCCCTTTGCCTTGCAGGTGAAGCTGAACGAGAGCGTGCAGTTCTTATCCGCCATGGCACCCCACCTCCAGGTAACGGTTGCCGCGGGAGACCGTCCGTCTGATGGGGTGGCCGCCGGGAGGGGGATTGATCCCACAGGAAGGGGGTGGGCAGTGGTGGCCCCAGGTCCTGGGAGTGACCAGTCCAAAACACCCGGCCTGGCCCTGTAGTGACCATGAGGCCTCGGCGCTCCATTCCCAGCGGAGGCCAGAGATTTTACCTACAGGGACCCCCGCTTTTCTTGGGGTGAGAGGGGAAGTCGGTCCCTGGGGTCTTCCTGCCACCTGGTCCGAAGGGAGCCCGCTCTTGTGAGATGATCCCCCCTTGGGCAGGACACGCTCTTCCTCTCTGTGTCCCCCCTTCCCAAGACTGGGTGGGTGGCTCCTTGTTCGACGAACCTCCCTCGATCTGAGCCTTGGAGACAGGGACGTTTGCCTTCTAGTCTCTATGTTCACCTAAGCCAGGTTTGCCCTCTGCCCTGCTCCCCGCCCCTGGTGGCTCCCTTCTGGGGAGCGCAGAGAGGTCAGTCCCCTTGAGTTGGGCTCCCACGTCATTCCGGCGCTTTAGAAACCATCAGGGACAAGGTGGGCGAGGTCACGTCTCTTACGGGGCCGACGTCTGCTGGGGAGAGAGAGAAGCTCTCGAGAGACACAGTTCTACCTGAAGAAGAGCTCCGTGGGGCTTGAAGGCCTGTCTCTCACTCACCAACGGACATCGGTCCAATAAAAGAGATCACCGCCCCCCCTTTTTCTCTCTGCTACCCAGGTACCAAGGCTACCCCTTGTGACGGAGTAGGAATGCAGGAATGTTTTTAGTTGTTCCTCTGACTCTGGTGTGAAGGTGGCCATACCTGAAGCTGTAACTTGACCCCAGGAGGGGAAGGGAGGTCACCTGACCTGCCCGGGGAAGGAGAGACAAAAGGGAAGCAGGGATGTGGCTGGAGAGAGGAGTTTTCAGTCTGAAGCTAGCTGGAGTCAGGCAGAGAAGAGGCAGGGAGCTCCAGGCAAGCTGGCCTAGCTCTCTGGCCCCAAAATGGATCTAGCACAGGGGTCACGTTCACTGTCTGGTCTGTGTTAGACCAGGTACAGGTCATCGAATAAACCTCTGCGTTACTGGCTGGCTGAGAGTCACGTCTGACTGTGGATTTGGGGTGCAGAATCCACGGGCTCCCCCAGGACCCCGCCCGGGCGGGTTCACTGGGGGAAGCGCATGGAGGGGCAGAAGGTGCTGAATGCTCCAAGGTCAGACCCAGGAAGGTGGAAGTGGGGACCCGTGAAGCTCCTAGCCTTGGAAACAGGCCGTGTACAGAGAGGGGACACTTCCCCAGAAGTCCTGACTGGCTTCCTAGGGAGCGGTTCCAGACCCTCGCCCGGGCGCTCCGTGACACCCCTCCATTTCACCCCTCAGGGCTTATTCAGTCCTGGGCCCCACCCGTAGATTGCTCCCCCAGCCCTGACCTATCAATCAAAGCCCAAAGTCCATCCCACCCAGACTCCTATCTCTGGCGGTGCCCAGCCCCAACTGCGCGGGTAGAAGATGCAAGGAACCCAGCAGGGATGGGATAGCCTCAGGTTCTCACCCTACCGGGGTCAAGGCGATGGCAGGAGAGCACAGCGGATTCTTCAGCCTCTTGGCTGCCCGTCCGCAGCTCCATTGTGGCTTGGGCCAGGCGGGCGTTTCGCGGGGGTAACCCTACGGTAGATGCTCGGCGGCCACACGAGAAGCCGGCTGATTTTGTCGTATCAGGATGGAAGAAAGAACCTTCCACCTTCCGCCGATTCCCCACCGCTGCTCAGATTCCCCACATCACAGGGCTCCGACTGCCAGAAAGAGACGTCTGTCAGCCCATCTCCCCACCGGCACGGGCCGGCCGGAGCCCAGCACCTCACTGGCTTCCCCTCGGACGCCAGATCAAACTTAAAGCTTGGCTCTTCCCCTTCCAAGCCAACTCTGGGACTGGCCCGAGGGACCGTCTCACCCGGTCTGATCCCGACCTTCCACGACAGATCTGGTCAACCTCCAGGGGGAGGCCTCCTTGTGCAGGAAGAAGGAGCTTCTGAGATGGAAGTCCTGAAGGAGAGCAACAGCATAGAGTAGACCCACGCTAGCACCGCCAAAGCTAGATGCAAAACCCACTTCTAAGGCCAGCGTTGCCTGTCCCCAACCAAAGCCTGGAGCAAGTCCCATCCCTGCTGCTTGCGGAAGAGAGCTAACGATATCTCTGCGAGAACCATGAGCACCACCAAAAATCAATCCATGGCCTGTCCAGTGGCTTCCGGGCACACTTTATAGACACTGGGAGGTGCCCGGATACCAGGGAGATGGGCACCAAAGAAGAACCTAGATACAGATGTAGCAGTCTAAGCTTGGCGTCAGAAGCAAGGAATTCCTATGTCCTAGTCCTATCTATCTCCAACTCCCTCGGTAATCCTGGGCAAGTGCCACCCCTCCTGTGCCTCAGTTTCCCCACCTGTTACATGGGGAGAGGGACATTTACCTCCTTCCCATGGCTGGTGTGAGGATCAGTGAGTTAATGCTCATGGATGCACGCTGCTGGGTGATAACCCTACCGCTCCCTCCGGAACAAACCCCCCGCTCCCAGAATTCCCCATCTCAATGGCCAACCTCCCTCCCCCCCCATGATTCCTAGCACCACTCCGCTCTCCAGCACCCTCTAAGGTGCCCCTCTCCTCCCCACCCCTCCTCTGCCACCAGCCCCTCTTGAAACGGACGATGGCTGAGGTTGCGCTGGTCGAGTCCATGCTCCCGGTACAGGCGCAGCGGCTCCTGAGACACGTGAGTGGGGAGGGGCCCGGGGCCCCACGGGGCATCGAAGGGCAGAGCTGGGGCGTGACCATCGGCTGGAGGAAACCGCAGAGTTGGCTGCCTGGCAGCATTATGGGGCGGGAGCGGGACTCCTGCTCGGTAACCAGCCTACAAACCCAACGCTTGCTGGGGCATCTGGGACTGCAAACCCAGAGTCAGCGTGGCCTACACTGGGGCAGATCCTGGGGAGCTGGAGATCCAGCCAGCCTACCCAAAGCCCGGGAGACCAGATTCTGGGCCAGGCTGCGCCCTGGGGCCCCGAATGCCTCACGAGCCCTCTGGAAGTGCGTCCTTCAGGCTCCCTTCTGTCCCTGCAGGAGATCGGCTGCTTCACGAGGAAAGAACTGGGCTATTTCTCGCAGTACCTGAACTGGGTGAGACGCACGGTAGGTGCCCACGTCAGCAGGGGAGCCCCGGCAGAGCAGGGGTGGTGGCTGTTTTCTTTGCATTACCGTTGCGGGTCGGAGCCCCGTCCTGGGCCCAGAGCCCATCGCGCTAGGCGTTGTACAGACACAGAACAAAGAGCTGTGTCTTCACTTGAAACGCTCAGCGTAGACGCTTGCTGCGGGGACAGGAGGCGATCTCCGGTAATCCACGGCCCCGGGGAGGTGGGGGAAGAATTCAGGGCCGCCCGGCCGTAAGACAAGAGACAGCAGACGGAGACAGGGGTCTCAGCCAAACCAGTGTTGAGTTTCTTGTGGGCATCAAGGCAAAGGAGAGGTCGAAGGAGGCTAGCGCGTGAGTTTTGTGGATGAATCCACAGAGCGCCTGCCCAGAGCGAGGGGCAGCCTCGGAGAAAGCAAGGGGCTTGTTTGACATGTAATGTGTGGGGAATGGAGGGTGGGATCGTGGCCAGTCGGCGGTGGGAGTCAACCTTTCAATACTGGATGAGAGGTTGTAGGGCGGAGAGAGGTCACGAAGGGACTGGACAGGGAAGACACGTATCGGATGTTTGGTACACTAGAGAAGGAGCTGGCTAAGAGCATTATGGTCGAAGGGACAGGCTCAGAGGATGATCTCCCTGAGCGGGACGGCTATGCACATACCCCATGGGATGTTCTTGTGGTTCAAGGGCTGGCCTGCGGCGTGGGTTCGATTCCTGACGCAGCCTCCCTGTGTGACCGTGAACAAGCTGCTTGTGGCCGCTCTGTGCCTCGGTTTCCCCTGATCTGAAATAGAGATAACAATCCGAGCTCTTTCGTAGTCCTTTTTATCCACAGAGCCCAAAGCAGTTTACAAAGGACGTCTGTGTCATTACCCCCCCGTGACAGCAGGGGAAACCGAGGCACGGGGAACAAAATGACTCGCCCGAGATCACCCAGTACAGGAGTGGCAGAGCGGGAAATGGAGTCCCACTCCAGTGCCCTCTCCGCTGCTTCCCCACAGAACGCCTCCCACCGTGGGGCTGGACCCCCAGGTCCTGGTAAGGTGCTCGGAGATGAGGGTGCCGGACGGATTGGCTCCCCTTGTAACACCTCCGACCGCGCCCAGCTCTGCGGAGAGCCCAAGAGCCCAAAGCCCGGCTGGCTGGGTCTCTGAGCACAACTGGGTTTGTGAATGTATCAGCCTCCCCCCCAGGTCGCTCCCTGGGTAACTCGCCGCCTCCTCTTCTGTTCCAGCTGACGGAGGACGTGGCTTCCTGCCAGCCCCTCGCCACGGCGCTGGATAACGGCCGGGTGATCCTGTGCGACCGCATCGCCGAGCCCTGGGTAAGGACAGCGGGACCCGCCCCTGCCTGGGGCTTAGCCCCCATCCCTCCCTGCTCCGAGGATTCTGTTCCTGGCCAGGGGGGAGGGGGCGGCTCTCAGGCCCTATGGAGGCAGTGCTGGTCTGACCCAGAGCCCTCCCGTCCCCAGGCACGGAGTGACGCCCCGTCTCCACGCCCATCCCCCCGGCGTGCAGGGGAGCAGAGGCGCTCCCAGCAGCTGCAGGCCAGCTCAGCCAGCCGTTCCTGTGCGAAGGGGGCAGATGTGGGGGTCCATTGTATTATAGGAGTGCCGTGAAATTGGGGCCTCACTGTGCTAGGGGCTGCACAGATACATAGTAAGACAGTCCCTGCCCCTGGAGCGCACAGTCTAAATCGACATGGGGTGGGAGGGAGGGGAAACTGAGGCACAGACAGTGGGTTGCCTGAGGTCACTGACAGACTGAGGGAGAGGACCTGGGTCTCCCGACACCTAATCCAGTGCCGGATCCACTAGGCCATGCTGCCTCCCCCAAAGGGATGTGAATCGAACAGGGAACAAAATGCCGCCAGGTGGGCCAGCGCGGTCCTTGCTGCGGCCGTCTTGGGCCTGGCCTACGCTGGATCCGCTCCTGTTGATGTCAGAGGACGGGGGAGCCACCCTGATTGGCCTCTCACACCGTATCCCCCGCAGCGGTTCCTAGCTGGAATCAGCCTCTCTGTCCCACCCTGGCTCCTGGGACCCCGTCTCCCTCGATCTCCTGGCCTGGCTGTGGTGCTGCCGGAGCCCACAGGCACAGAGAGGGGATAAATGATGAGGCTGGCTAATCTTGTCTGAGCAGCCTTAGTGTGTGTGTGTGGGGGGGGGGGGGCGGGGGGGGAAGAGAGAGATCAGACCCAGAAATTGGCTCCTGAGCGAAGCGTTAGAGGCTCTCTGTCCATCCTGTGTCCCTCTGTATCCAGAGTAACCGAGGGGCCGGCTCCCGCACCGGGGTGGGGTTTCGCTCTCTCCCCCCACAGAGCTGTTATGGGGGGGTGTTGTGTCCTTCCAGAACGCCTTCTGGTTCAGCCTGGGCTGCTGCACCTTCTTCCTCATCCCCAGCATCATCTTCGCCATCAAACTGACCAAGCACTTCCGCCCCATCAGGAACCGGCTCATGTAAGCGGCAGGCGTTGCGGGTGCTGGGACCCGGGCTCCGCCCGCGTCCTCCCCACACCTTGATAGCCAGGGACCCACAGGGAAGGGGAACCCACCAAACAGCAGCTGGAGGGCGTTGGGAGATGGATAAAGTACCGTTTGCTTTTGATTCAGTCCTGTGCCTTACGGGCATACTGGATGGATCTCTGACCCCTGCAATCCTGTGCCTATTGGACGGCTCCATCCAGTGGGTGGATCTTTTATCCCTTGGATCTTGGCCCCCTGTGTACGCTCCATGGATGCTTGGACATGGAGTCCAAGTTCTTGTGCCTAGGCAGAGCTTTACCTGTTTGCAGAAGGCCGTGACAGCGCCTGAGGCGTTCTGCATGTATTCCCTGTTCTTAGGTGCAGCCCCTTTTGGAGGGTTGGCCCAGGAGAACGGTGTTAACCATAGAATCATAGAATATCAGGGTTGAAGGAACCTCAGGAGGTGTCTAGTCCAACCCCCTGCTCAAAGCAGGACCAATCCCCAATTAAATCAACCCCGCAACACTCCACCCTACTGCCCTCCAGGGCTCCCCCTCAAACATGCCTGGAGCCCATAGGCCCGTGTCCCCGTACACGTAGGGTGAATGCCACCCCTGTGCCTCAGGCCTGCGTGTGGTCCCTGCCCCATTGCACATGGGGGTTGGTTAAGTGCCGCACGGCTCTGTCAACTCTCCTGCCCTGGGCTTGATTCCCTGAGGGGACGGGATAGAGCCAGGAATTGCGGTGCAGAATTCAGAAGCAGATTAAGGACCAACGGGTAACCACCATCCCGAACCACAGCCTGCCCCAGGCCTATCCAAGCTCAGCTCACTGAATTCTCCCCTGCCCCTCCTTGCTGTATGTTCTTATGGCCCCTGAAGTCATCTACAGAGGGTCATTTTACCCACCACAGTAATGCTGCCTCCTTTGGGGAAGAGCCTGGCAGCTGTTTATCCGGCTGCCAGGTGACAACAGAGATAATATTGGCTTCTCCCTTATGCTCCCTCCTTTTCTTCTCCACCACCCACAGCTCTACTTCCTCCGAGGAGACCTATCCCTTCCACATCCCCCGCGTCACAGCTCTCAAGCTATAGGAGGGGTCTCCAGGTAAGGGGGAAACGAATTCATCTGGGAACGCCTGTCTCTGTGGTGGAGGACTCCTGAATCGGAGAGTCCTGGAACTCCAGACCACTGGTCCCAGGGAAGCTCTAGGTGGGCTCTGGGACCTTCACGTCACCTGGGGATGGATGGCCTTGGACCTCTCTTTTGCAGGTCCTCTTCAGAGCTCCTGGGCCCCTGAACCAAGGTTTCTCTGGGGGCTCCTCTGTGCCATGGATTCCGAGTGGCCATGTTGCAACTATTTCTGGAGGTCACCCACACCCCTGAGTTTTCCCATAGGTTTCCGTCACAAGGGTTCTGGGGGGTCCAGTCTGTTCATATCTCCCCAGGTAACTGCTAATGAGTCCTTTCACTTGTAGGTCTCCCGGGGAAGGTGACTGGATTCCTCCCAATGCCAGAACCGCCCCCCATCAGAGACACTTCCCTTCCACCCTGCCTCGCCCTCCCTGTGTTGCTTCTGAGCAGCTGGAGCAGACTCCTGCGTTGGATAGCCCACCCCTCGGCTCTTTCTCCCAAGCGCCCCCCTCTGGTGACCCCCGCTCACTGCGGCGCCAGTGAACTTGCACAGCAGGGCAAGGCAGGAGGGAAAATTCCTCCCCTCCAGGGTTCGACATCTCCAGCCATCCCAAAGGGGAGCCATTAAACCCCACCGATGCCCATGTTCCCTCCCGGATTCGTTCTTGTCGGCGGCGTCCTCCCAGCTTCAGGCTGCTTTATGGTTCCAGCAAGTTTTTGTGAGGTTCTGTGAGTCGCTCATCTTCCCCCCTGGCCTTTTGCAAACACATACGCCCTGGGCTAATCCCTGCCCATGTAACCCCCAGGCAGCACTGCCAGGATCCGGGGTTCTCATCCATTCAGGTTGTTGGCGGTTAAGAGGATGCATATACAACCTGGTGGCTGGTCCAGGCTCTTCCCCTTGGAGATGAGTCCGGAGCAGAGCGCCGGAGCCGACCGCTCCCCAGTGCTGCCAGATCGGGATCTGAACCCCGCACCCTGGTCATTGTCTCGCTAATGGGCCCCATGCAAACCTCTGCTCCAAAGATCCCACGAGCCAGGGAGAGGGGGGATGTGAAATCCGGATCTCTGTTTTGCAGCCCGGGCTCTTCTCTGCTTCCCAGGCCACGGCTCTCGCGGGGACTCTGGCTTCTCCTGTGTCCCCGGAGCGCCGGGCTCACAGCACCGCCTGTCACCGCTGCTTGGGGGAAAACCTACCTGGGTCTTCGGGGACTCCTCCAGGGGGTGGCGAGGACGTGGGTCTAAATGCGACCCCCAGCTGGGAGGTCGCCCCTTCCGTCCCCAACTCTAAAGGAAACTGGTCTGGCTCTCTCTGGGGTGAAGACGGGCCCTCATGTTCTCTGGACTTCTCTCTGCCAGAGGGCAGGCTACCACAGTCCTGTTGTATTTGAACCCATCCTGGAAAGCCCCGGCACTGGGATTTAGGGTACAAAGGGGGGTCAATTCTGGAGGATACTGAGGCCATTAAAGCATGGGCCCTTTTCTAACCATGCCACTTTATGCATCTGTTCTGGTGCTGTGTTCTGGGGGGGAGGGGCAGGGGAAGGGGGCTGTGGTAAATCCGCCTTCCCCCGCCCATCCGCCCAGCGAGGGCCCCTCCAGCCGGCTCTTCTGCCTGAGCAGAGACTCATCCCCGCAGTGAAAAGGGCTCATTAGCAGCCACAGCCCTCCCCGTTTGTGCTTCCTCCAAGCCTTCCGTGGATGCTGACAGCTTCGGCCTTCCCGTCCCCTGGGAGGGAGATGCGTCGCCCTTCTGGGGAAACTGAGGCACGGAGCAGTCACGATCCCAGAGTGAATCCTTAGGCCACACTGCTTCGGATGTGTAGGTGCGTGCCCACGCGTGCATGGACACGCACACGCCAGCTGGCACACATTCGCACACGGCTACATGCACACGCCCTTGTGAGCGCACGGAAGCATGGACGCACTGATGCAAACACGCATGTGTCAGCTGGCCCAGTGGTACACACATCCTCGCTGACACACGCCCACGCACCCTCAGCCAAGAGGCCTAGAGCCTCTGACAGATCCCCCCAGGGACCTGTCTTGTTCCCCCCTTCCCAACACTTGCACGGCAGGTCACGGCCAGTCTCACTGGGTTGAGCTGGATTCTGGACTCATTCGGGTTGCTGCTGTGCTCCGAGGCAGCAGGGCCTATGAAACAGCAGAGTCGGGTGAAATGTTTCCAGCCCAAGAAGGCTCCTAACCAGGGGAGGAAGGAAGGTCGGGGACAGGCTCCCAAGAGGTGCAGAAGAGGGAGCGTGATAAGTTTATGAACCGGACGATGACCGGGCTGGATGAAATAGGAGGGCGCTGGAGTGGATCATCCAATCGATCCCTTCTGATCCAGTCGATCCCTTCTGATCCCACGCCCCGTGACTCACTTGCTCTGTGCCCCTCCAGTCCGGTGTGCACCAGAGGGGTACAGGACGCAGGACGGATTGGAGCTGGCTTCAGGGGGAGAAGGTGGGTGGAGATGAAAAAGCGAGAGTGGGTTTTAATCAGCGCTGCTGAGATGGAGTTGGATTAGGGAGGGTTGGGCTGCGAGGGGGTGGGAAGCCTTCCCCCCCCCCTCCCTGCAGTTCAAGGGGAAGGAAGCGGCAGGATCAGCCGGATGAAGCTCCCCGCTCCAGGCTGGCCCTCTGCAAGGCGGGGGTGGAACGTCACCCCAAATGACACTGCCAGGGGCTCGGCAGAGGCTTGAACCTCCGTGAGGCAGGGAGGTGACGCCACTAGGAGGCGCTCAGCACCACTCACCGCTGATTCCCGGTCAGGCCCTTTTCACACCCTGCCCCTGGAGTCTCAGCTAGCCAAGGGCCGGATGCTGGGCTCCAGCAGGCGGGGGCAGGGGTGGGGGAGGTTGTAAAGCAGGAGAGGTGGGTTCTAATCCTGCCTCTGCCGTTAGCTTGCTGAGTGACTGGGGGGGAGGAGCCATTTGTTCTCTGTCCATGCCTCAGTTTCCCCGGGTGGAAAAGGACCCTGTGCCTCGTCTTTGTAAGAACAGTCACCCCGGGGACCAAAGTCCGTCCCCTCTTGCCCGTTTCAGGCCTGCCGGCTTCCAGTCGCCCTCAAGGAGCTTTACCTGCGGGAGCTTTTAAAGTCTGGGCCAGCCCCTCACTCGGTGTAAATCTACTGCCCACAGTGCCAATTTACACCGGCTCAGGATCTGGCCCCAGCCCCCCCCCTCCCCCCGGCTCACTGATGACACACAGCCTTAGCGCTGGCCACAAAGGAGAAAATGGGGGAGGGGGTGATAGGTAAAAGGATTTTCCCATTTGATCCTGAGGCAGATCCCTTTGGAGCCTGAGCCAAACAGATCAATAGCCGGCTGAACTGAGAGAGAAGAACATCAGATCGGCCACGCTGGGTCAGACCAATGGTCCGTCTAGCTCAGTGTCCTGTCTCAGGACAGTGGTTGGTGCCACTTCAGAGGGAATGAACAGAACAGGGCGATTTATCAAGTGATCCATTCTTGTTGTCCACTCCCAGCTCCTGGCAGTCAGAGGTTGAGGGACACCGAGAGCATGGACTATCTTAGCTAACAGCCATTGATGGGTCCATCCCACAAGATTGCACCGAATTCTTTTCTGAACCCACTTATAATTTTGGACTTCACAACATCCTGCGGCAATGAGTTCCACAGGCTGCCTGTGCGTTGTGTGGCGAAATACTTCCTGCTGTTTGCTTGCTTTAACCCTGCTGCCTGTACTTAGCAAGCAGGCGAGATAACCCACACACAGAGGTGGTTTGCTAGGGCAGTTGTAGAGGATGGTAGAAGACAGATGTCCTCACTCCTTGGATTGGCAACTATAAATTATTCAGCTGGAAAACAGCCCAATGCTCTAAAGTTGGCAGATGGCGCAGAGGGTGATCTGCGAGGGAAAGCTGGCTCCTATCAGGCTGATCATAGCCTGTCACTAGGGCTGGGAGAACCTATTATAATAATTCAGGGCCGGCGACAGGAATTTTGGGGCCCCGTACGCAGATCGTGCGTCCCCCCCCGGTCTCCCGCCACCCGCGGACCCCGGCCGGTCTCCCGCCGCCCGCGGGGGCCCCCCGGCTGGTCTCCCGCCACCCCCCCTCCCCCCCGGCCGGTCTCCTGCCGCCCGCGGGCCCCAACCCCCGCATGCGCTCTGGCCGCGTGGCCCAGCTGGGAGAAGCAAAGGGGGGCGGGGGGAGGCTGCTGGGTGCCGGGGGAGGAGGCCGACGAGCGCTGCAGCGGCTGCCCGGAGCTGCGCCTTGCTCACAGGCCCGGCGACAAGGGGGTACAGCTGCGTACCGGGCCCGCCCCAGATTTAAGGGGGGCCCCCCCTTAAGTCCGGGGCCCGGTACAGCTGTACCCGTTGTACCACCCTGTCGCCGGCCCTGTAATGATTTATTAATTAGTTATTTGTCTGACCTGTGAGCCACACTTGCGGACTATGAACTCACATCAACAGACATATACATGCATGAATGTGGGTGCCTACACAGAACATACATACCTGTGCAGATGAACATATATATGTAAATGCACGTACAGATGGATGCAAACGAACACAGATGTGCATAGACAGGTACCCAAACACAGGGGTGTGCACCAAGGTACATGCACAATCATATATACACAAGCGAATGTTCAGAAAGGAACATAGCTGTGCAGACATATGGACAATGTACACAACATGGATGTGTGTGTATGTGTGTGTGTGTACACATGACCATGCACACTGGATATGGATGTTCCTTCACATGCAGGCTCCGACATGCACATTCAGACGTGACGTGATGGGTACACATATGCACACGGACATAAGCCTGTGGACACGCACATATATCCCAACCGTTGCTAGTTGCAGGACTCCACCCAGACAAGATGAAACATTGAAATAACTTTTTCTGCCCTGTTCTTGCATTGCCGCTTCCATCTGGGGCCCCCAAAAGCCAAAATCCTACCGGGGAATTTATTCTCCCCAGCTGGAGCAAGGAGCTCCAGAGATCAGGTGTGATTCTGAGATAGGCCTCACCGGTCCCTGACTGCAGTCTCAGGGGATACGGACAGGGAGCCTTGGTTCTCGGATGCTTTCCTGAGCAGATCCCGAGTTTGCAAACATTTCACACATCCAGTCGGGGAGCAGACACGGGTGCCGTGCGACCCAGCTGGGCAAACGCCGGAGTCTTTGCGCGTCGCCTCTCTCTTTTCTGAAGTGGCCTTTCCCTCAACAGAGCCTCTGGGTAATGCAAACTCCGCACCCCTCCTGAGTCCCTGCCGAGCTGTCTGCTTTCATTCGCCTGGGCCTGCAGGCCCTTCAGCGCATTGTATTTCTTGCCAGGAGAGACCAGAACAAACCAGCATCCCAAACTCAGCATTTCAAGGGGCTCATGTTCAAATCCCCATCTCTCTTCGGAGCCAGATCAAACATGGCCCATCCTCAGCTGTGTGTCTTACGAGTCGTTGAGGTTTCCACTTGGTGGGGCTGTCGGGATCACGGCCTGGCCTGCGCTTTAGAGTCATTTGGTCTCTCTCCAGGACACCCCACGGGTGGCAGATCCGGCTTCCTTCGCCTCTCTCAAGGGTGGAACCAGCGCTCTGACTCGCTGGGCCGCAGCCTTTCCTATTTCTCACCCGTACAGACACAGGGGGCCCAACTGGGGGCAGCCCCCGCAAACCTCATCCCCCAGCCTTTGCAGTGACACAGAGACCGGATCTTCTCAGTCAAACGGGCAGAGCTGCTGCAGCCGCATGGCTAGTTTTAGCCTCCTCTAGCAGAGCCAACACCTCCGTCCACCTGCCCCGGGAAGCACGCTCCCAGCTGCCACAAAGACACCCCCCTCTGGGGTTTTCAAAGCCCCCTTGATCCTAGGTGTGGCCTGGAAAGGATAAACTCTGCCTGCCCAGTGGGCACCAGGTTGGAGCTTGTAGGGAGTCAGCGTGGCATCCCTCCGAACCAGAGGGTAAAGAACCACTCTCTCAGCCGGAGTGGGAGGGGCCAGACAAAGATGGCCCCACCCCCGGAAGGGGAGGGGCAGGACAGGAAGTACAAGGGCGGGGCCCTTAGCCCAGTGGGGGCAGCCCCAGGGAGGGAGACAGGCACAGACTGCGGGGTGCTCCCGTCAGACGCTGCTGCCGAGCCAGGGGAGGCCCTGGACCAGGGGGAACCTGGACCGGAGGAAGGACTGAGGTTACCGGGACTACCAGCTGCAGAGTACCCCGAAGGACTGCAGGAGCCAGGCCATGACCTGCGCCGAGTGAGCCAGATGCTGAGGGGGTGCTATAGCTGCCAGTGGCTGAATACCCCGACTCCTGTGGGCACCCCCCTGCCCGAGGGGTGCGTCACGGACTCCTACCGGCGCTCCCCTGCCTGAGGGGCACGTCACAGACTTCTACCGGCGCTCCCCTGCCTGAGGGGCGCCATGGAATCCTACCGGCGCTCCCCTGCCTGAGGGGCGCGTCACAGACTTCTACCGGCGCTCCCCTGCCCGAGGGGCACGTCATGGACTCCTACCGGCGCTCCCCTGCCTGAGGGGCACGTCACAGACTCCTACCGGCGCTCCCCTGCCTGAGGGGCGCATCACAGACTTCTACCGGCGCTCCCCTGCCTGAGGGGCGCCATGGAATCCTACCGGCGCTCCCCTGCCTGAGGGGCGCGTCACGGACTCCTACCGGCGCTCCCCTGCCTGAGGGGCGCCATGGAATCCTACCGGCGCTCCCCTGCCTGAGGGGCACGTCACAGACTTCTACCGGCGCTCCCCTGCCCGAGGGGCACGTCATGGACTCCTACCGGCGCTCCCCTGCCCGAGGGGCGCGTCACGGACTCCTACCGGCGCTCCCCTGCCTGAGGGGCACGTCACAGACTCCTACCGGCGCTCCCCTGCCTGAGGGGCGCGTCACAGACTTCTACCGGCGCTCCCCTGCCTGAGGGGCACGTCACAGACTCCTACCGGCGCTCCCCTGCCTGAGGGGCGCGTCACAGACTTCTACCGGCGCTCCCCTGCCCGAGGGGCACGTCATGGACTCCTACCGGCGCTCCCCTGCCTGAGGGGCGCCATGGACTCCTACCGGCGCTCCCCTGCCCGAGGGGCGCGTCACGGACTCCTACCGGCGCTCCCCTGCCTGAGGGGCACGTCACAGACTCCTACCGGCGCTCCCCTGCCTAAGCGGCGCGTCACAGACTTCTACTGGCTCTCCCCTGCCTGAGGGGCGCCATGGACTCCTACCGGCGCTCCCCTGCCTGAGGGGCGCGTCACAGACTCCTACCGGCGCTCCCCTGCCTGAGGGGCGCGTCACGGACTCCTACCGGCGCTCCCCTGCCTGAGGGGCACGTCACAGACTTCTACCGGCGCTCCCCTGCCTGAGGGGCACATCACAGACTTCTACCGGTGCTCCTCTGCCTGAGGGGCGCCATGGACTCCTACCGGCTCTCCCCTGTCTGAGGGGCGCCATGGACTCCTACCGGCGCTCCCCTGCCTGAGGGGCGCCATGGACTCCTACCGGCGCTCCCCTGCCTGAGGGGCACGTCACAGACTCCTACCGGCTCTCCCCTGCCTGAGGGGCGCCATGGACTCCTACCGGCTCTCCCCTGCCTGAGGGGCGCCATGGACTCCTACCGGCTCTCCCCTGCCTGAGGGGCGCCATGGACTCCTACCGGTGCTCCCCCTCCCTGAGGGGCGCCATTGACTCCTACCAGAGTCACGTCACTGACTCTGCCCGACTCACCTCCCAACGCTAATTCCCTCATGACCAGAAGATGTGACCAAGGCCTTTCAGAGCAGCAGTAGCTCTCCACCGCCCGCAGTGGCTTGGCAAAGCTACTGAACCTGCTGCAGGACTGTTTCCCACTTAATACCTTCCCTGTTGTTTCCCCTGGGTGTTGCCTATGGTAGCCCCTTCTCGCTGTTTCAATTCCTGTCCCTTTGATTTGACTCTCTGCCACCAGGCCGGATAACGCCAGTAAACTGACGTGCCCATAAGATTTATAAGAAGCACAGACGACGCCAGCCTTCTCCAGGCAGCCCAGGGCTGCCCACAGACACAGAGAAGAACAAGGCCCCTGCCATAAAGAGCCAACAGTCTAAGGACTCGATCCCTTTAAGGACTCTCAGCTCCCACTAAAATCAGTGGGTACTGAGGGTACTCAGAGAAGATGCCCAGCACCTTTCAGGATCAGGCCTTAAATTAGGGCCCGATCCCGCACCCCTCACTCAAATGAGCAGCTGAACTGTGGGACGGGGCATTGCAGAATTTGGCTGGAGAACAGAAAGGCTAGAACTCACCGCTAGTGGATGCAGAACTGGGCTGGGAGTGAGGACACCTGGGTTGTTTTCCTGCTGCTGATCGACTGCATGGTTTTTGGCAAGTCACTTGGCTGTTCCGTGCCTCAGTTTCCTCCTCTAAATGATCATGCTTTTGTACGGTGCTTTGAAATCCCCATATGGATATAAGGGCTCCGCGTGATTTTAATGGGGTTAAGAAATAGCTGTTATGTTTGGATGTTCTTCAAAGGAAACTGACTTCTAGTGCTGCAGCCAGGATGCTCTGGCTTGTTTATTGTCATCACGCCTTTGATGTCGGCATGAAACGGTGCGGCACAGAATTTTGACGGCAGCCTTGGTTGGCAAGGAGCAGACTGCACCCGCCCGGTGTCTAATGGCGCATGAGGTTAGCTCCACTGTTTACAACGTTAGCTATTGAGATCCTATCCCGTTCATGTTGTTGTTCATTATAATTAAGGCTTCAGTGAGGCCAGTGTGAATCCGCGTTATCCAGGAATCCCGCCCCCGGGAATCTTTTTATTCCAAGGCAGCAAACAGGGATCCGTTCCGTCGGCAGATTTTTCGGATGCGGATTAAAATAGGGATCTGGTTTCAGGGCTTTCTTCTAGCACAGAGTGGGGGGGGGGAGGGGTGGTGAGGGGGGGGGGGCTGCGGCCAGGGCTCTCCTGAGACGCGACAGACGAGATCTCTTCTGACGCAGTCAACAAGGGAAACGTCTCCAGGGATCTCCTTTGCCCCAGCTCAGAGATCTGTTTGTGGCGATCTCTGGTGATCCAGCACAGGGATCTGTTTGCAGGGGTCAGTTCGGGCAGGATGCATGCAGCCACCCAAAACACGGGGATCTGTTTGCAGGGATTTCCTGTGATGTCAAACTCCTTCAGGGGAAAGATTACGGCATTGGGCCAGTACTTGGCAGATCCATATTCAGCTCCCTGTCCTGCCATAGACTTCCTGTGGGACTCTGTGTCTCAGGTCCCCACCTGTACAATGGGGATAACAGCACTGCCTTGCTCCACAGATGTGTTGTGTGGATAAAACAGTCATGGGGGGCCAGATAAGCACTTAAAATAGACTTGCTGGGATCTCTTGGGCTCCAGAGCCCAGGCCTTCCCCCTCCCGTGCCTGGAAGTGGAGAACTTCCCCTTTAAGTTTCCCCCTGGATTCAAAGAAGCGGATGGTTCCAGTCCCGTTTTTAAAGGGATTTTTATTTTAGGCTAATTGGCTTCCTTAAAAACCAGCGAGTGAGAGGGAAGGGGGATGCTCTGGGTTCGGTTTCCATGGAAACTAGCAGCGTAGGCTGGCCGCGTTGCATGTCACCGAGAGGGAATAATGGCCTGAAAGGTAAACTTGGCATAGGGATGGTTCCTTTGTCGGGGATGTTTGAACAAAGACAAAAGCAGCTGCCAGGATCTCTCTGTCCCTATTTGCAGCTCCTGCGTGGCACGGCAAGAGGAACCAGATGGGACTAACTGTAGATCAGCAGCCGGCATCAGCGACGATTTGAACTGCCGCGGCCGACTCTGGATTCGCCCGCCACCTACCCCTGGCTGGCCAGCGACCCCTGCCTCCGCTGCCCATTGATTGACAATCACCCATCAGCCCCCCATCAGAAGATGTTTGAAGACAGGGTAAGTGAAAACGAGACCCTGCCCCGGGTTTGGCAGGCTGAGATCAGGAGCAAATGTCGCCACGCTGCGGGCTAACTGCCCTAAATGACGTGCCAGCGGGGCACAGCTGGGGCTGGCGCCTGGGCACCAGCGGGGCCCAAAATCGCTCTTTAACACTTCCAGCAGGCGGTGCTGAAGAGCACCGAGAAGGGGCAGGTCTGGAGGTGGGGGGTTGTGATCATCTCTCAGAGCACGCGAGCAGTTCCCCAGCCTACCTCTGATGCTAACACCCTGGACCAAATTCCAAGCTCCTGTACCCAGCTGCTTCATGGTCCTTGCTACTCAGGCAAAACCCCCACCGCCGGTCACTGGGTACAGCTGGCTGAACAATGGGCTGGTGAATATCTTTGCAAGTAGCTGCGGCAATTCGGCTGTAGCTGCAGTGGCGGGATTCAGACTCAGATCTAGGTGAATCCCCCATTTGCCTGCTGGGGTGACCTTGGGCAAGCCGCTTAGCGCCTCAGTGCCTCGGTTTCCCCTTCTTTAAAATGGGCGCAATGATACCGACCTCCTCCACAAAGTGCTTTGAGATCTACCGAGGAAGAGTGCTATATAAGTGGGCGATATTGTTTTTTTTGTGTGTGTGAATATCCGGGCAAATGTTCTATTCATTGCCGATCCAGAAACTTTCACAAACTGGCAACAAAAATTCTCACCAGAAAGGGTGTCATACGCTATCTTCCTGTTTGAAAAGTTTCAGGCACCCAGTTAGGGAGCAGAGAGGGTTAGCCTGTGACTTAGGGAGCAACTGGTGGCAAACATCCTCTAGGTAAAAGTCCGGTTGCGAGAATTATTTGGTGGCTGGAAAATGATCCTGGATATATTCAACAGGAATCCTGATCTCCTGACCAGAAAAACAGGGCTTAAGTCATCTGATGATTTAGTCACAGGGAATAATAAAACCCAGCTGTAGAGCTGAGTAATGATCTTAAGGTAGGGCTACACTAAGGGTAGCGCTCGATGTATCGGGGATTGATTTATCCCGTCTCATCTAGACACGATAAATCGATTCCCAAATAGACTCCTGTACTCCACCTTGGCAAGAGGAGTAATTGGAGCTGGCATGGGAGCAGCCACGGTCAACTCATCGCTGTGGGGACAGCCAGGTAAGTCGACCTAAGATACTGTATCTTAGGTTGACAACCTCCCTCCCCCCCTCCCCATAGTGTAGCCGGGTCCTTAGGGTCTCACATTTGTTTGCAGAATCCTGGGCTGTTCTGAGCATATTTACTTACCAGATCAGCACCTGGACCTGACATTGCTACGGACCACCTGCCTTTTCGCTCTGATTGTTCCTTATCTTTCATCCTCTTTATGTTCACGTTTTCAGCCCCAATTCACTTAGGCATGTGCTTCATTCTCAGTCCCAGTGAGGTCAACAAGCCCATTCACATCCTTAGAGTTAAGTGCTTGGGTGAACCAAGGCCTTGGATACTAAGATAGGTCAGAAGGAGAAAAAGACCAAATAAAAGGTTAGAGCTCAGTGAAAAATGGGAATGAAAATAGTTCGGGGCATTTGAACTGATTTTTTTTTCTCAACGAAATTAGAAATGTCGATGGAAATTTGCAAACGTGAAAAATTTCAATCCGGTAGTTGAAAAAATTGGAAGGACTTGTGAAAGTGTGCTTGAATTTTTCCCCCTCGTTTCCTCTTTTGATCAAAGTTTGGCTCAATTCAACTAGTTCTGTCAAGTGTGAATAAACGAATCAAGAGGAAGAAGGCTTTCTTCCACGCATGGGAGAGGCTGCCTGTTAAGTATCAGGCCATTTTACCGTCCTCCTTACGGCCTTCCTCTGCGGTGATACTTATGCGATGGCTGCAATACAGGGACCTCTAGAACTAAAAGCATGAGTTACCGTGGCTTATGCTAAAAAGCAGCCATGCTCTACAGTTTGCTAGTGATTAGGCAGTGGGTGTGTTGTGACCATTACATATCACACCGGGTACTGTCATTACCTTGTTTCCTTCTGCTCCCTCTGTGTCTATCCAACTGTTGTCTGTCTTACACTCAGCTTGGCAGCTTTTCAGAACAGATCTTTGTTGTGTGTCCATACAGCACAACAGGGCCCTGCTTTGTAGACTCCCCAAGCCAGTGCAAATTAGTAATTAGAGATCTAGGTTAGTGCACAACCAAACTACCTTAGCCCTATGTGTGTGGCCCTCGATTAAGACTTGAGATGTCTGGGTTCTGGTCCCAGATCTGCCATAGGACCTTTGATTTAGTTGGGGTTGGTCCTTCTTTGAGCAGGGGGTTGAACTAAATACCTCCTGAGGTCCCTTCCAATCCTGATATTCTATGATCCACATCATTTCTTCTCTCCCTGCCTCCAGGGGCTAGTAAACACTTTGAGATCCATGTTGTTACTGTCAGACCAGGTTGCTTTGCTATTAATGCAAACGGTCTTCAATTTCTTATTATAATCGCTCTCTCCAGAACAGAGGGATAAAGATTCACTTCCTAGCCCCACTGCCCTGACCCGGGACTCCTTTCTTACCGACACACTTCCCCAACGGACACCTACGCAGATCACAAACAGCTGCTACTGGCTGTCAGAGCGGGAGTCTCAGAATGCAATTATAGCTCTCAGTCCAAATAAATACAGTAGGGTTGCCAGCTCCGTGTAGCCAGATCCCCATGAGCTCATATGTTTTCATCATGTAACACTGAGACCATAAGGAAAAGAAGGTGTCTTTATCCATCTCATAGCACGCGCAGGCAAAGTAGGAGGGGCTGGATTTTGAAAACCCAGATGCTTCGGTGCCTATAAGTGCTTATAAAGGCTTTCAGAGGTGCATGCATTTAGGATCATAGCTGGTCAGGGAGTTTGTTCCCCTACTGCAGGGGTAGGCAACCTATGGCGTGGGTGCCAAAGGCGGCACGCGAGCTGATTTTCAGTGGCACTCACGCTGCCCGGGTCCTGGCCACCAGTCCAGGGGGCTCTGCATTGTAATTTAATTTTAAGTGAAGCTTTTTAAACATTTAAAAAACCTTATTTACTTTATGTACAACAATCGTTTAGTGATATATTATAGACTTATAGAAAGAGACTTCTAAAAACGTTAAAATGTATCAGTGGCACACAAAACCTTAAATGAGAGTGAATAAATGAAGACTTGCCACACCACATCTGACACCACCCTGTCCTGCTGTCAGGCCAGATTGAGCGAATACTTGCATGATCTGATATGAAACTGAAACAACATGTGTCCACAAATACCACCCTCCAAATTGGAGTAGGCCTGGAATGGAGGCAGGGCTAACCCCTAGTTCTCTTGATTTTGTAGTCCACATATTACACCACGCTTGAGTCCATTGACTGGCTCTCAAGTGTCTTTCAATTGTAAACTTTCTCTCTCTGGATTTTCTGTCTCATGGGATATCCCACAATTCTGAATTTTTACAAAACTGAACATTTTCTAAAGAGCAAAGATCTTAGGGTTTGGCATTTGTTTGCACCACTCTACAATGAGTGAAAGGAACAGGAGTACTTGTGGCATCTTAGAGACTAATAAATTTATTTAAGCATAAGTTTTCGTAGGCTACAGCCCACTTCATCAGATGCATAGAATGGAACACACAGTAGGTAAGATGTGTATATATATATACACAGAGAAAATAAGTAAAGGTGGAAGTTGTCATACCAATTGTAAGAGGCTATTTAATGTAGATTGGCTGTTATCAACAGGAGAAAAAAAACTTCTGTAGTTATAATCAAGATGGTCCATATCTGATAGCTGGCAAGAAAGTGTGAGGATACCTAACATGGGGAAATAGATTCAGTTTGTGTAATGACCCAGCCATTCCCAGTCTCTGTTTAACCCTAATTTGACAGTGTCCAATTTGCAAATTAATTCCAGTTCAGCAGCTTTTTGTTGGAGTCTGTTTTTGAAGTTTTTCTGTTTAAAGATTGTCACCTTCAGGTCTGTTATTGAGTGACCAGGGAGATTGAAGTGTTCTCCTACTGGTTTTGATTGTTATGATTTCTGATGTCAGATTTGTGTCCATCTTTTTTCATAGAGACTGTCCGGTTTGGCCAATGTACAATGCAGAGGGGCATTGCTGGCACATGATGGCATATATGACATTGGTAGTTGTGCAGGTGAACAAGCCCCTGATGGCATGGCTGATGTGATTAGTCCTATGATGGTGTCAGTTGAATAAATATGTGGACCGAGTTGACATCTTCAATGAGTGGAATCCTGGACGGAGCTTTACTTATCACATCAGCCCGTGGACCTGACATTGCTACAGACCACTTGGCTTTTCTATTGGATTGTCTGTTTATCCCGCTGGGGTTAAAGTTTTCAGACCCAGTTCATTCAAGCACATGCTTAATTTTCAGTCCCACGGAAGTCAACAGGCCCATTCCGGGAGCGGGAGGGAATTCATTGCCTGTCCTTTTGTTGAGATAAAATCGAACCAATGTGGAGGATTTAAAAAACTGTTCTATGATATTCAAAAAACCCAACCTAGTGAATTTCATTTCAAAATAACTTTTTGAGCTGTCCCGTTCCACAAATGTGGAAACCAGCCATTGGGATGCTTCCTTGCCTTTTCCCCTAAGTGACATTGGATCAAAAATCAAGGTGTGCTGGGAGACCTTTAGATGTGAGGGAAACCTGGTTCAAAGGCTCAGCTGAAGCAACAAAGGGGTCAGCCCCACAGCTGGTGTGAATTGATGTCAATGGAGCTTCTCTGATTAACACCAGTTGAGCGTGTGGCCCACAAACCCCTCTCCTGACTGCCTCTGAGGAGTTACCTGGGGAGGGGAAATGAACACACTTGTCTAAAGGACTCTCAGCTGCTCTTCCTGGTCTTTTGGGGCCCAGACGCCATTGTTTGAATGAAAGGGCAAAGGTGCTATTAGGAGCTGTTTACCCGGAGCCTACGAGGGCATGGAGCGGAGGGGAGGGTGGATTAATGAGGGAGGCGGTGCCACGTGTAGTCGGCAGAACAAAAGCTTCCCTGGGCTGTTTTTTGAACATTGGTATTTTGTGCCTTCGCTGACGGCTCGGTTCGGGCTGCCAAGTCGTCTATTTCCAGGCCCAGGAGGCGCTCGGTGAATCGCACCCACCACATAAAAGATCTTGGCGTCTTTATTCTTAACTGAATTGCAGGAGCACCTGCAGGCCCCGTCATGCCAGGCTCTATATAGACACAGTATGAGAGAGGGTCATGCCCTGAAGAGTGCACAATGGACAATATAGACACGGGTGGGAGGAGAGGAAGAGGGGAAGGAAGGTTTGTAGGCCCCACTTCTACAGTGCAGAACAGAGCCACGGAGCGATGAAGTGACATGCCCAAGGCCATGCACCAGGTCAGTGGCAGAGCTGGGAATTTTGCCCTGGGCTCCCAAGTCCCTAGCTGGTGGACGAACTACAAGCGCGCCATTAATTTATAGCATCAAGTGAGGAAAAATCCCTCCTCCACTGCTCACAACTGAAGCCTTGCTCAAGCCATAAGGGGCCAAATTCGGTGGATTTGGCCGAGCATTGGATTTGGTTGATCCACCCCCTAGACATCGATCCATTCCCATAGACACTTATCTAAATATCCATCCATCCCCCTAGACATCGATCCACCCCCATAGAGACCTATCCATCTATCCATACCCATAGACACCTATCTATCCATCCATCCCCCTAGACACCTATCTATCCATCCATCCCCCTAGACACCTATCTATCTATCCATCCCCATAGACACCTATCTATCCATCCATCCCCATAGACACCTATCTATCCATCCATCCCCCTAGACACCTATCTATCCATCCATCCCCATAGACACCTATCTATCCATCCATCCCCCTAGACACCTATCTATCCATCCATCCCCCTAGACACCTATCTATCCATCCATCCCCCTAGACACCTATCTATCCATCCACCCCCCTAGACACCTATCTATCCATCCATCCCCATAGACACCTATCTATCCATCCATCCCCATAGACACCTATCTATCCATCCATCCCCATAGACACCTATCTATCCATCCATCCCCATAGACACCTATCTATCCATCCATCCCCTAGACATCGATCTTTCCTCATATACACTTACCTATCTCCATACACAGCTATCCCTTCCTCCCCACACCCACCTATCTAACCCCCCACCCCCCCATCTACCTCTCCCTACCTAGCTCCAGGCACATCTACCCTTCCCCGCCCCCCCCCCATTGTCTCCAGCCCCCCCCCCGTCCCTCTCCCCGCCCCCGCCCCCTTCTCTCCTCCTCCCCGGTCCGGACTCTGCAGTGCGGGCGGTGGGGGGCCGGAGAGGAACGGGTTAAGGGGCGGGGCGGGGCGGGGCGGGGCTGGAGGCGGCGGTCCCCGGGCAGCTCCCGCGGCAGCAGCGAGCGGGCCATGCAGGTAGCGGGGCCCGCCTGGCACCGGGGGGGTCCGGCCGGGGAAGGGGGGGACACTTGCCCCCCCTACGGGTCGGGGGGCGCCCGGGGAGGGGAGTTGGGGGGCGGGGGAGAGGCGGCATGACCTGGGCTGGGTGCAGGGGGGGGAGGTCCGGGGTTGGGGTGGGGGGAGCCTTGGGGCTGGATCCGGGAGGGGCCCAGGGGTCCGGAGTGGGGGGGGGGTTGCAGGACATCGACCGGGGACAGGATCCCCGGGGGGTCTCCGACTCCCAGCCTGCCCCATTGCCTCAGCCCCCTCTCCTACCTCCATCCTGCTGCCCACCCCCTCCCCTTCCCCCTCCTGACCCACAGGGCTTTGACCCTCCCCCCTCATCCAGCTCCCTTGTTCCGGGCTCCCCCCTTCACGCTCCCGCCAGCACTGACCATTTGCCCCAGGCTCTGCGATCCCCCTTTCCACCCGCTCCTCCCCTTTACTCTGACCCCCTCCTGTTCTCCTTCCACCCCCCCCACCCCCACCCCCTGGACCTTCCCCGGCTCCCTGCAAATCTCGGCTCCCCCTCCCTCCCCCTGTTCTCCCTCCTATTCCTAGTCCCCTTCTTCCCTGTCCTTACCCCCGCCCCACATCCCCTCTCGCTGATGGGGGGGCAGCCCTGAGTCCCGATCCCTCGAGTTCCCCCCCAGAAGAAGGGAAGCTGGGTACTCCCCCACCAGCCCCTCTCAGCTCTGCAGAGAGCCCTATAGGGAGCGGAGGGGGGCTGGGTCACCCCATGGCCACTCAGACCTTCCAACGGGTAGGGGGAACCAATCGGGACCCATTTGGGCTCTATGCACCCACCCCCAAGCAACTGGGCTCACAGCCCCCCAAGCGGATCAAGAACATTTCATTGAAACACTGGGGGGAGGGCGCACATAATGGCTTTTTGCCCCAAATCATGTTCCCATTGCACGCCCGTCAGTCACTGCTCTGGGCTGGATAGGAACCGGCGACCTAACGAGATGGGACTATGCCGGGCAATGGCTTGTTAGCCACTGAGCCCGGGGGAGAAGCCCGACTCACCTGCGCGTGTCTCGCTGGTGCTGACAGCTGCTAGCTCCCAGCGGGGTCAAGCTGTCATACTAGCTGGTCAGGTACTGGCCTAGAAGAGGATGCGCCGCCGACAACTGGTGTCACTTTCCTAGGTGCCCTAGCTCCCTCCCGTGGGGTCCCCCCGTGTCCTACGGTTTGCAGATGAGCCCGCGAGGGAGAGGAGAGAGAGATTTTTAAAGCATTAATATTAAGATGCTGGGCAGCCCCCCAGGGAAATAGGAAGGGGCTTTGCTTTGGGCCTGGATCGCCGTGCTGGGGGGAGGGAACCGTAAGGCCTACAGGTCGCCTGACCCTCCTGTGGCTCTGTTTGTGCCACCGGAGCCTAGTAGCTGGCTAAGGCGCTTGGTCTCTTTCTTGCAGGTAGGTTTGTTCCCCAGTGGGGCGGGAGCTTTGGCAGTGGCGTTAAAGCTCCCTGCAGCAGGGTACTGGGTGGTTTACAAGGGATCAGCCCTGCCCGGCTTTGCTAGACCCGCCCTGAACTTGGCAAGTGTTGCTGTAACCGCCCCAGCCCCCCCACCTGTCTCTAGACAGAGGGCAGCCTCCTGGGGTGATTGCAGGGATCCCACTGCAGAGTGGGGGCTCCACTTATTTACCACCCTCCTGGAACTGATCTTCATGCTCCCCACCTGTTCTCTGGGGTACCCCCTCTTCTACTCGCCCTGCCAAGTTCTTATGTCACCCTCCCCTCAGTATCTGACTCTATCTTACCTTGCACTTTCTAGTCAATTTCTCTCCTTTAAATCCTATTTCCCCCCCCCGCCCTCACCACACCCTTCATCCCACCCTGTCCTCTTTCTCCTTTACCGACATCCCTTGACTTGTTCTCCTCCTGCCTCCGATCCTGCAGCCCAGTCTGTCTTAGCTCAGCAACCCCCCCATTCCTACAGAACTCTTTGTCCCTTCTCCCCCTGCCCCTCCACTTTCTACTCCAGCTCACGCTGCTTAGTGACAACCACTGAGGGGGGAATTAACCTGGTTCCCGGTGACTTAAAGTACAAGTTCCACCCTGTAAAAACCATGCTACGAAAATAGCCCCGGTGTGCATCCATCAGATCTGCCGGCTCGGTGATTAGGGGGTGATTACCCCATGGCTGAGGTGTGACCCCCAGCAGGGGTGGATATAGACACGCTCGCTGGGATCCTGCTAGTGCCTAAAAATAGCTGTGTGCTCACAGCAGCACTTGGTAGAACTGGTCATTAGAACCAGACTCTGAGCTCTGCACTGTCCCGCTCCAAGGCAGGATGGGAACTAAGGGCAGATCTTCCCAGCCAGAGACCTTTTGCAGACTTCCCGATCCCAGGTTGAGCTATCAGGGCTCGCCAACAAGAGTCTTTTCTGCTTATAAACAGCCTGTTTGATTTCCAGCCGCTTAGAGGTAATACGCCAAGCTGCGTGAGGCCATTTTTACAGCCCCGTTTCAGAGTCGAGCTGCATTTCAGGATGGGTTGTAATTAAGGGCTGAGGAGGAGGGGTGTGGACCTGAAAGAGGGTTTGAAGTGTGGGTTCAAGCGCCCTAAAATCCCTCATTTTGTGGGGCTTCTTCCAATGGCGGACTGCATCCCAGCGAGCTATGGAAAACAGGTGCATTTAGGATCTGACCCAGCGCTGGCGGATCAGAATATCGCAGATCCAGTGGTGGGGGATGGGGGATTTAGGATTCCAGTGCCGATGAATGGTAACCTTTCTAACAAACCCACACTTGGAGGCTGATGGCGCAATTGCCCGGCAAAGCCCCGGTGCTCAGAACTCTGCGATCTGGTTCTAGAAAGGAGCTCTGGGTGGATCTCGTGAATAAATCCCAGCCCGACAGTGAAGGGGGTTGCGTACCTGCAGATGAAGGCACGCAGATGCTAATGGTGCCCCTGTGCTCCATTTCCAGCCTCCGTGCTTGCTTTTGATGCCCCAGCTGGGCTCCTCTAAATTGCTTTCAATTTTAGCTCCTGTAATTGCTTTGTCAGTTATGAGTAAACAGCTCCCCTTCCCACCTTCCCTGGCCCCGATCCTTCTCCTGCCCTGATCATATGCCGGACGGTTGCGCGCTGCTGGAGATCTTATGAGCTGTTTAGACATGAAGCAAGCAGGGGCAGCCTGGCACGGTAGGTAGGCAGTGCCACGTCAGCAGGGCGCCTGCCCCAATGAGCAACAGTCCGTGGGCACATGCTGGTGCAGGATGGTGCGGCCGGATGCAGAACTGAAGGGCTGGGGGAGTGTTGGGGGGCAGAATGCATGATGGGCCCAGGGCAGCCGTGAGAATTCTCCCTCTACCCGGCTGTGCACGCCTGCCCCTTCCTTGGGCTGCACCGCATGCTACTTGCTCTCTGCAGGAATCTCCCCGGCCAACGGTATTCACCCAAGCTGGAGAAGGAGAGGCAGAGCGTCTTCTCCCTGGCCTCTGTTTGCCAGGAGCTGGTATGGGCGACAGACGATGGATCACTGGATGGTTCCCTGTCCTGTTCATTCCCCCTGGGGCCCCCGGTGCTGGCCACTGTCGGAAGACAGGAGACGGGGCTAGAGGGACCTTTGGTCTGACCCAGTGTGGCCGCTCTTATGTTCTATGTTCTCCCTCTTCCCTTAGCAACCAGCCTGGGGTCTTGAGGGAAGGAGACGGGCCCTGGGCAAGGCTCCGAGAGCATTCGAGGGGCTTGGAGCGGCACCCCTGGTATACATGAGGGCCAGTGATGTAGTTCATGGTGTGTGTGTGTGTGTGTGTGTGTGATTTAAAGCAGCAGTACGTAAGGTCTATGATGAAGTCTGTAAGCTCCCTGAGGGTGGGATCAAGTCCTGTTAAACTGCTGTCGACTTCCACTCCAGAGGTGGCTGCATTTCAGTGGTGAGCAAAGGGAATCCTGGATTGCTTGAGCCAAATTCTCTGAAGCCAATGGGGTTAACGCCGGGTTCCTTTCTGGTATTTTTTGAAGTGCTTTGGGATCTATCTGTTCAAGCAGGGCCTTAGAAATGTACTTGGCTGCCAGGGCATGGGTGTAACCCCTGCCTGCATCGGAGAGCCTCCGTGCATGAGACCGGCAGACTCGTGACACCCAGCAGAACTTCAGTGGTGGAGGCTCGTGGGACGCGTCTCCAATGAGCCGTGGCTCCTTTTGTCTAAGTCTGACCTGGGCGGTTGGGCCGCGGTTCCCAGGAACAGGTGCACCTGTCAGGTGGAATTAGCCCGTGCCGATAAATAATGAACCAGCCGGTAAGGCCGACGACAAGAGGGGAAGCGCTGTGCATTATTGATGGGCAGCGGTGGAGGGACAGAGGCTGCACTGCGGATGCCATGCATGGCACAGGGCCTGTCATATGGGTCACGCCTCCCCGGGCCCAGGTTCCCTGCCACTTCTCAACCCTGGTGGAGCAGGAACCTGCTTAAAGCAAGGCAAGGGGTGGGAAGGAACCCTGCGGGTTTGGGGCCTGTTACCTCTGCAGCCCTGCAGCTGCCCCTCTGGTTGGCTTGTTTGCCAGAAGCTGGGAACAGGCCATAGTGGGTGGCTCACTTGATTCCTCTTCTGTTCATTCCCTCCGGGGCACCTGGCATTGGCCACTGGCGGAAGACAGGACAGTGGGCTAGATGGACCCAGAATGGCCGCTCTGATGTTCTCCTCTGGAGGTGAAGCCATGAAAGTCTGTTTCCTCCTCTGTCGTCTCCCCCACTTAGCAGGTCCCAGTTGTTGGGGCCCAGGCGAATCATCAGCCAGGTGAGGCAGAGGGTCCCACAAGCCATCAGCGATGGGGTCAGTAGATGGAGGAGCTGGTTCCTCTCAAGTCTGCCCAGTGCTGGGACTTGTCCGCCACCCAACCTCCTCTCTTCTAGCCCAACAGCCGCTCTGACTCTGTTCCTTTGCGTCGTGTTCCCTGCCCGATCCCGCCAGCCCTTACTTGGTTGATGGGTCCGCTCCTTCAGGAAAGACTTTAACTTTTCCTTCCGCTCCGTGTGGGCACAAATCCACCCCCTCCCCCCAAACTCGCCAGCCAGGGAATCTCACCTCCTGCGCGGGGGTGGGGACGGCCATCTGCCAGGAGTGACGATTCTCCAGCTGCAATGTGTCGACGTCTCACCAGCTCTCCGACACCAGAGCTGCTCTTCTCCCACTCTGCCCCGGTGCGCCTCTCTGGTTTCCTCCACTGCAGATGGTGTCTCGGGTGTTGTGTGAAGCTTGGTCCACCTAGAAAACAGCTTGACGTGTAGAAAGGAAGAGCTGGGGAGATGGTTACGGACTGAGATAAGTGAGTTATGGCGAAGCACTGGAATGGGTTCCCTAGGGAGGTGGTGGAATCTCCTTCCTTAGAGGTTTTTAAGGTCAGGCTTGACAAAGCCCTGGCTGGGATGATTTAGTTGGGGATTGGTCCTGCTTTGAGCAGGGGGTTGGACTAGAACCTCCTGAGGTCCCTTCCAAGCCTGATCTTCTATGATTCTATGACTTCCTTCTGGATCTTTACTGCCCCAGGGTGGGCTCACTGTACGGGCTCAGTGGTTTGAACATTGGCCTGCTAAACCCAGGGTTGTGAGTTCAATCCTTGAGGGGGCCATTTAGAGATATGGGGCAAAAATGGGAATTGGTCCTGCTTTGAGCAGGGGGGTTGGACTAGATGATCTTCTGAGGTCCCTTCCAACTCTGAGATTCTATGACTTGAAGAAACGTACATAGGGGTCCCAAGTCTCAATTCCCCTCTTCTGAATTCTGTTCACACTGGGACATGTCCCCAGGCTCTCAGATACACCTGTTGGCTTTGCTCCATCTGCTCTCTTCTCAGAGCCTGGGATGCCCCTACATCTTTTTGGCAGGAGTCCGTGGGGTAAATCCCAGGCAACTTGGTAGCTTCTCTGCTCTCTACCTTTCTAGCAGACGATCCCGCAGCCCTGTGAGGGACACGCTGGTGAATTCCTCCTGAGCCCCCAGCCTGACTTTGTGTAGCTGGAAAAACCCGTCATCTACAAATAAAATCCGGCTTGCCCAAGTTTGCAGTTATCACGTGCTTTAAAAAAAACATGACTCCCCGGCCATCTGTCACAGGGCTTAGCCGGCGCCGAACTATTCAAATCACTCCGGTAACACAGAGCCCCTTTGGTCTCTCGAATCGTGCGTCGCGTCTCATGCTGTGATCCAGGAGCACGTTCTGTGCCACGCGGCAGCTTGTAGAGAGACGCCCCGTGGCGTCAGCGGGAGCTGACTGAATCTCCCCACTTTGGTGCCTTGGATTTCTTAACTTTGCCGGTGCATGTGCCCCTTAGGAAGGGTTCTGTGCCAGCAGTGAGCCAGGCTGGTGGGCACGACTGATGGGCGAAGTGGCACATGCTGCTTCCCTGCAGGCGGGGCATCTCCCCTGGCAGCGTGGGCCGATCACACTCACCTACTCGGGCTCGGAAAAGCTGAAGCAGGAGGTAAGTCCTGACACGGTTCCATCTGGAGCTTGGAGAGGCGGCCGTACTGTGATCTCTGCGCCATCCCGATGCCCACAGGCGTTTTGCTGGGTTCCAGCCAGAGCGAGGGGACGGAGGCTGGGGGAAGGAGCAAGCCGGGTGGCTTTAAAGCCCTGTTCCCGTGGAAGTGCAGGGTGTGGATGGAAGCCACCCAGGCTCCGAACTCGGCCCTTTCCTGAGGGTCGTGCCCACTCACGCGGCTGATATGCCCTCTCCGGTGGCCTGGCAGCAGAATCACTTGCAAAGGGCTCTCGCGGCCTAAGATGAGACCATGCGAACAAGAGGCGAGGTCCCAGGGCTTGATCTGCTAAAGCCAGTGCCTGGAGCAAAGCCACACCGCCGTGGGAGATGGCTGTTTCCAGAGAGAGAAATCTAGTGGCTGAGAGCAGGGGATAGGGCGGTCCTAGCTCTTCCACTGACGTGTTGGGATGTCTCCGGGAAGGGATGTACCTAAGAGCGTTTGGCCTGCCTCCGTTTTGCCTGAGCACCTGAAGTGTAGCACGCTGGGTCCCCAGAGCAGTGGATGCTTTGGCCAATATTGGCCGTGCGCTTTTGTGCCTCAGTTTCCCCCTCAGTGAAACAGACATAACGGTACCTGCCAACCTGCCTTTGCACAGGGACGCTGGCTGGCTAATCAACGCTTGCCAAGGGCCCTGAGCTCCTTGGATGGCAGGCGCGACTGATACGTCGTTATCCCTTCCAGGCAGTCCCCCCCCCCCCCCCAGTACTGAAACCTTGTCGCGTCGCCTTGCATGCGATGAATAGAGAGGCTGGCTTTGAGGGACAGACGGATTGAGGTCGGTTCTCTTCTCAATGGGAGAGGGAATAGAAACATCAATTATTCAGCAGACACGCAGCTCTGTTTTCTTTACAGATGCGCTCCGCGGAGTTTAGAAACCGCAGTCGGGGCACCGGCTGAGTGGCCGGTTATGCCAGCCTGAACTCCTTACCTGTGTTTAAGTGCCCATCATTGTGGACTTTGGGCACTGGGCAAAGGGCAGCACCTTCCATCGGAAGAGCTCACTGTTCGGAGAACACTACGGACCTCCCAACCTGCCAGCGAAGTAGGGTTGTAACGCTCACCCTGGCGTCACAGAGGGGAAACTGAGGCACAAAGGTTAAGAAAGAGGCTCAAGGCTACCTTGAGTCTGGGTCAGTGTCAGGATTGGACCTGGTTGCCAGGCCAGCACTCTTTCAACTCCAGGCCACCCCTTTCTCAGGAAAGAGGGAGAGGGAGAGGGAGAGAGAGAGAGAGAGATTTAAAGCAGCAGTACCTAAAAACGAATCCTTTAGCCATTGCCTCAGCTGCGCAATTTCCCTGGAAAACTGAATAGGGGGGAGGGTTTGGAGATGGAAGCACTGTCCTGATGCGTTGGGATGAGAGCGGGGGGTTGGGAGGGGGCCCCCAACATCTCTGGGGACTAGGAATGCACCCGTCATGGTCCTGGCCTGAGGCAGAATGCCCCGGGGGAAGTTTGCTTGGGGGGGTGCAGTGAAGGGCAGAATTGGAGGCCTGCTTGCGCCCGCTTCCCTGCTTGCGCCCGCTTCCCTGCTTGCGCCCGCTTCCCTGCTTGCTCGTACGAGTCTCTGCATCGCCCCTTGCTGCTCCCAGTGCAAGAGCCGCCTCCTCTGCATCGCCTGCCCAGAGCGGCTCTGCTGCAAGCTGGGCCCCTGCTTTGGGGTCCCCCGTGAGGCTTCGGGGTGCAGAATGGCAGGGGTGCAGGTCCACTCCCACCACGTCCCTGCCTGCTCATGCTGCACCTCCGCTTTGCTGCCCCCTCCCTGAATGTCTCTTGCGCTTAGGGGAGGTGCGGGGACCCCAGCATGTCTGCAGACAGGTCTCATACCTGCTCTGTGCCCCTTTGCGCCAGTCAGGCTGGCACGGAGGGGCCGCAGGCTGATATTGCATTGGCCCATGGCGCCCTCTCCCTCTTGTGTTGATTAACTCGGGGGTGGGGGGGATTGTCACATCCTCTCGGCACGAGAGAGGATGCAATTTAACGAGGTGTATGCAGCTATTAATCTGTGACCAATTGCATGTGTAGGAACTCCATCTGGGTACAGAGAAAACACCCATTTTATTCCCATAGGAATAGGCTCTTGCAGATGAGAGAGACACACACATGGTGCTCTCTCCGGGAGACTTTACTTCTGTTCTTTCTTGGAGCCGGTTTTCCTTAATCTAAAATAAAAAGAATTCAGATTCCATGGTCTAAATTTAAAAAAAAAAGAAACGAAGATTCAACGTGTGTGTGAGCAGCAGTTATTAGAGATGGGGTTCGAACCCCAGGGTCAAAGGTGCCCCCCTGACTCTGGGGGCAGTCAGCGCTCTGGGGCTTAGACCCAGCTCTGCTGGTAGCTGTCCTGCATTGATGCCTCCATGGCGATCAGGTGGTGAGTCGCAACCTGGTTGCCCGGGTGATCTCTGGGCGCTGACGTGGACTGTGTTCCGCTGCAGGACGAGACCAAGGAGACGGACGGGAGCCTGCTGGGCGACCCAGGCCACACCCCGCCGGGGAAGAAGGGGCACGTGAAGTGGCAGAAGCCGCGGCTCACGCGCAAGGCGCTGCTGCAGTGTTGCCTGGTGAAGCGGATCCTCTCCCGCGCGGCGCCCCAGGGATCAGGTAACGGGCCGGGAACCGGGGCTGGGCTGGGATCTGGGTCGTCTCGGGATAAGGGCCTGGGGATCTCTCCCCTCCGGACCAGCTCCCCGGAGAACTTCCCATGCCTGTAAAGTTCCGCCTGGGACCAGCCGACCCGGGCGAGGGAGGGTGGGGAATCTGTCTGCCTCCCCATCTGTGCCAACGCTGCCAATCCCCCGGACGCTGGCAGAGCCCTGCCCCGCCCAGCGGCCCCATCCGACCAGCCTCCCTGGAGCAGCCCTGCCAAGACTCTCCTGCCCTGAAGGTGGGGAGGGTGTGTGTGGGGGGTCAGTCTCTTATCCGCCTCCTGTCCAGGCTGGTCATAATCCTGCGTAATCCCCGGCTCCTTCCTAGAACCCCGCTCTGGGGATTAATGCCGCGTTGGAGCGGGAGCGGCTGTCGAGATCCAGGGCAGTCTGGGCTTCAAATCCCCTACGTGGAGTTCTGTGCAACATCCCATCGGCCGATTCCCATCGTATCCCCAGCATGGCCCCCTCCTTCCATCCCGGCCCCGGCTCTCCCAGCCGATTGGCCGCTACAGACCCTCCGTCACAGGGGTCTGGGGAGCCTGGAAGGCCCCTTCCCTCTCCCAGACTGTCTTTACGCCATCCCACGCTTTCAGCCTGGGTCACCGTTCCGGTACAGAACGGGGTCTCTTTCAGTGGATCGTGCCCTGGGTATATTGTGCCCTCTCTGGAAAGGGCGGCCCCCAGGAGGAAGGTCCCCGTGCCGCTGCTGGAGGAACCCCCTCCTCCCCCAACTTGGCCTCGGTATCGGTGACAGGTGTCGGTGACGCAGCGTGATACCCACCAGCCGCCCAGCGGGATTGGAAGGTGGCTTGGCTCCAGCTTCATCCCTGCTGATGGAAGCAGCTTCAGGCTGGCCTATGAGCAAAGTCTCCCCCCGCACCCCTTAGAAGTACAAGGCCCCAAGCAGTTGCTTGTATTTGGAGGCTTCCCTGCAGGTCCCTTCTGGTTGTGCTCTGGCCTGTGCATTTGCTCAGGGGGTGACGCGGGGCTGCTCTAACATTGCGTCGTTACCTGGCTCCGTGGGGGCTTTGGTCATGCAGGCTGGAGCGGCAGAAGTAGGCTCAGGATTGTGAGTGGATAGTGGGAGGGGGACAACTCCTCCTGATCAGTGATGGGTGTGTAGCTATCCCAGGGTTAAGGTTGCAGCTGAATCACCCGCCTGAGGAAGAGTCGGGATCTGGGATTCCCGTCTAGTGTAAAAGAAATCCGATCCAAAGGGGCTGGGAACGGGATCACCCCGAGTCTGAATTGTGGGGCGGATGGGATCCAGTCGCTGGCTAATTCTCCTGTCTCCCATACCCTGGGAACCGCTGATCGGACCACCCACCGGCACCGAGAACTTGGCTTTCCCTTCTCCTGAGAGGGAGGAGAACATCTCTGCAGGGGGAGCCGGCTGAGCCGCTTAGTGGAGCTCCGTTTCCCTCTGCCGGTAGCCTGCATCCTCTGCAGCAGGGAGAGATTCAGACCGGACATGAGTGTGTGTGTGTCTGTGGCGCTCCCAGTGGAGTGGGGAGAGAGGTTTGCTGCTTTACCGAGGGCAGAAGAACCCCTCCGGTTCCCCTGTTCACGGACCCGGCTTGTCCCAGCTTCATCCGTCTCCCAGACGTGACTGGGAGACGCTGGAACATCTTCCTCTACTGGTGTGATCAGACGCGCGGGGGTCAGGTGTGATAGGCACCAGCTGGTGGGCTAAACTCTAATCAGACAGTTGATAAACTCTAGTCAGATCCAAGCCTGTCCATCCCACTCCATAACCGAACCCCACAGCTGCGTTCCTCAGGAGCCGTCTCATCCCAAGGGGAAGGCCTGAGCCGGTGTTGTTAATAGCCCTTTTGCAGGGTCACGGTGCAGGGACTGAACCTAGAAGCATGAGCTGCTACTTCTGGAAGCAAAAGACCAGATCCTTTAGCACAGTGGAGACCGGATCCTTTCAACCCGTGATCTGTGGAACCCAGGGGGGGCTGCAGATTTCCAAGGGGTCAGCACCGCCTCTTAAAAAAATTTTAGGGGTAAAATGAAAGGTCAAAAACCACTGTGTTAGCTCATTAGTAGCAAACTCCGTGCTAGAGCAGGGTGGAAAATAGTTTTTCTGTCCCATGCAAATGTTTGCGGAGGTTTTTTTGAGGGGGGGAGGACAAATTCCTGTCTGGATTTTGAATTCTTGAAAAATGTCCCCTTGAGGACAGCAGGACTGGGTCAGTTGAAGTGTTCTGTGTTTGATTGTGAGGTTTATAAACTTTTTTTTTTTACTCTAAATTAGCTAAAATTTCAAAATGAGTAGTCGTTTGCAACCAAAAACCAAACTTTTTTTTTGTTAAAATGTCCAAATGGGGCTTTCAACAACTTTGAAACTTTCCTTTTCTTCTTCCCCAAAATGGGAAATTTGCCACAATGGCCCCTTTCCTACAGAATTTGGGTTTTCACAAACTGGCATTTTCCAACACCAAAAAAAGGTGGTGGAAAAAAATTCCTTTCCCGTTGTGCTCCTTGTGACGGAGTAGGAATACTGTGTGTGTGCCTCAGTTTCCCCTATGCATTTCTTGAGCGTCTATGTGAAGGGATAAGGATGGGTAGCTGATGCAAAACACAGCCTCTCTGCTGGTGTCCATACCTGAAGCTGTAATCTGACCCCAAGTGGGGGAGGGAGGTCACCTGACCTGGCTGAGCCATGGGGGAGGAGGGGCTGGAGAAAGGTTTTGGGAATCTGAAGCTGGCTGGAGTCAGGCAGGGAGGCAGAGAAGCTATCTCGCTCTCTGGCCCCCAAAATGGATCCAGCTGAGGGCTCACGCTCGCTGTATGGTCTGGGTTAGACCAGATAGAGGTCTGTTTTACTGGCTGGCTGAGAGTCACGTGTGACTGTGGATTTGGGGTGCAGAATCCCCGGGCTCGCTGGGGGAAGCGCACGGAGGGGCAGAAGGTGCTGAATGCTCCGAGGTCAGACCCAGGAAGGTTGAAGTGGGTACCCGTGAAGCTCCTAGCCTTGGAAACAGGCTGTGTACGGAGAGGGGACACTTCCCCCGAAGTCCAGTCTGGCTTCCTAGGGAGCAGGTTCCAGACCATCGCCCGGGCGCTCCGTGACACCCCTAAACCTCCGTGTCGTGTAGACACTGATGGGGCCAAAGAGCCAGGCTGGTATCAACGTGGGTTATAGGGGCATTTTCCCAGCAGCTGGAACTCACCGCCACAAGAACTGCCGTGAACATCTGACCCGTGCAAAACCGGCCTCCCCAACTTAGCTTCACCCCGAGAGAGGGGGAAGGGCAGGCAGAGACCCTCCCTGCGATCAGGAGTGTCAAACCCCCCTGCTGTAATTGGGGCCGCTTGTCTGAGCGTGAATGAGGGCCCAAAATGCAGGATAACAGGGAATCCGGCTGCTTGTCACAGAGAGGCCTAGAACTGAACGGGCCACAGGGACTGAACTTTTCTCTTTCCTTAACCTTCCTGGTCAAGGCGTTTCCCCTGCCCCTGTTCTGTGGGAGGCAGTGGCACCTAACAGGCAGAGCACCCGACTGGGAGGCAGGAGACCTGCATTCGGTTCCCAGCTCTGCCCCTGACCTGCTGGGTGACCTTAGGCACTGCCCTCTGTGACTCAGTTTCCCCTCTCAATGTCTGTCTGATAATGAGCTCTTTGGGGGCAGGGATTGTCTTCGGGGATAGGAGCGCGTACAGCCCCGGCACCATGTGGCCCTGATCTCGACTGGGCAGCTCCTGGGACACAAAGAGTTGTCGGCAGGGGGCGTGAGCTGGTAACTCGCTAACTAAGCGGCGCCGGGTGGCTGATGTAGAAGCTAGATGAATTCAGAGTGGGAACAAAGCAGATGCTTTGAACGAAGAGGGTCATGAACCACTGTAAACAGCTCACGAAGAGTTGTGGTGGATTCTCTGATTGGCGAGTTTACAGCCACGAGTGAAAGACTGGAATGAACCAGGCAGGAAGGAAGCCTATAACCACTGCCACTGGGGGGTGCCGGGTGTGAGGACGTGTCCAGATAAGGCACTGTGGGAGTGGGTTGCAGTGAAGGAAGTGATTCAGAAGAGGTTGGGTCAAGGCCTTGCCTACGCCCTCTGTGACAGCCACGGGACCGTTGGGACAGGGTCTGTTAGGCCAGAAGGTTCCGTGGTGGGGAATAAAACATCTAAACCAGGAGATCCCCAGCCTGACTGAATGAGGACGAGGGATACTTAGTACACTGGAGGAGCGGGAATTTGCAACGCCGCGGCTACACCGTGTTGGTAACCTTGCCTTGGAGAGAAGGTCAGAGCTGCACAGCCGTGACTCCTGCCTCTCTGCCGGCTGGATGTTTAAAGAGGAGACGAGCCCTCATCTCAGGGCAGCGACTGCAGAGAGCCCTGCATCTCAAGGGGCAGGGAGCCGTGGCTTTGGAGGAGAAGGCTGGGAGGTCTAGCCTGTCTCAGGAGTGGAGGCCATGCTTGTGGGGACAGCTGATGACCAGAGAATCACGGGCTCCAATCATGAAGCCAAATGAGAAGTCGGAAGGAAATTGTCCAGCTGCTGGTGGGGCTCTGAGAGATGTTAATAGAGGAGCCTGGTGGCATATGATGGGATGTTGGATGGGATGGGATCTGAGTTACTACAGAGAATTCTTTCCGGGTGTCTGGCGGATGAATCTTGCCCACATGCTCAGGGTTCAGCCGATCGCCATATTTGGGGTCGGGAAGGAATTTTCCTCCAGGGCAGATTGGCAGAGGCCCTGGAGGTTTTTTCCCCTTCCTCTGCAGCAGGGGGCATGGGAAAGCTTTCTCCTCTGCTCCCAGGGGACGGCGGGTTGAGCCCCGGTCCTAGTGGCATGCGGATCCTCGGCGGAAGGCGGTCTGAAATTCAGGGACTCAACGCGGCTTTGGACAGAAAAGGCCGAGCCGGCAAAGGATGGCGGAGCTTTAAACGGACTAAAATCCAGGGAGTAGTAACTGTACTGTGGTGGGCAGGGGGAAGAGGAGAAAGTAGGTGATACTCAGAGGATGGGGAATTTTGGGACTCCTGAATTCAGCAGGAGGGACAGAGGGAGAAGAATGACGTTGCGCTCTCCTGGCATTGGTGGGCGTTTGGACAAGCGCCTGTTCTTCCCAACACCCTGTGGGAGGTGGAGAAATACCTTGCGCTCGGCTAGAGAACATACAACTTTGCAAGAGATTCCTGCATGGAGCGGGAGGAGAGCCCCAGGGAGGTGGAGGAGGAGTCAGAGCAGGTGGAGGGGGAGAGAAGGTCAGTGCAGCCGAGAGCAGCAGAAACAAAGCACTTCCCTTAAGGAAACCCAGGCAGCTCGGCCCGGCGAGCGGAAGGGGCGCGGGGCAGTGCTCAGGCCTGCTGGAGCGAGGCAGGATGCCCCCGAAAGAGGCCAAGGCCCCGGTGCGCTTCCTGGAAGCCCGCCTTGAGCTCTGGGACTACAGCTGCAAGAAACATCTGGGCAATTTGATCAGCTACTGCTTCCGCTTCATCTCCGGGGACCTGTCCCGAGGTAAGACGCACAGCGGGGGGCTCCCTGCACCCCTGGCTGCGAAGCATTTGGAGGGAGCTGTCCGTGTGGGCCAGTGGTGTTTTGGTGGCTTGTAGTGGGGCGGGGGGGGGATGAGGGAGCTGAGTAGGGCTGGGAATCTGGAGTTCGAACCCTGCTTCTGTCCCACTTGGGCCAGCTGCGTCCCCTTGCTGGGCCTCAGTTTTCCCCATCTGTAAAATGGCACCATGTGGGGGAAGGGACGGAGCTGGGGATGTACCTGGCATGGCCAGAAAGGGACAGGAGTGGTCCAGGGAGTGGGAATCTTGGTTTGGAGAATGGACAGGTGTAAGGCTTAGGTGCCTGCTTAACCAGGTAATCCCCCCCACCCCCACCCCGCCGCCCTTCATTGCTCTGTCTGAGCTGGATGGATTCTCCTTGGGTTCCAGAGGGATCTTTTCAAATCGCCAAGGGGGTACTAGCTGGGAGGTTCTTTCCTCGGTTAAGCAAACTCTGTACAGCCAAGATGCCCAGGAGTAAGGACGCCTTTGTGAGGGGCCCGGCCCCAGTGGGAGGACCCATCCTTTGGGGAAGTACCGGTGATCCCGGGAGTCGCCGTGTGGGATGGACAGACGAAGAATCAGGAACTACGGTTTGCAGATCAAACTCGGTGGCATTAGACAGCCAGGAAAGGGAGAGCAACTGCTGGATTTCATGGGCCAGGTTTGGTCTCCCAAGTGGTTGGGATGGGACCACTTGGGAATGGATCTCCCCAGTGTTTGGGGTCGTGATGGTTGGGCTTGGTTCTCTGAGGCCGGAGAGGTCTGGGCCCAGTTTCCTCCTCTCTCTAATCTCCCCATCCTGGCAGCGCATAAATTCCTGGTCGCTGGGACCTCAACCCCCTAGGATGAGAGGACCGGCTCCAACAACGGGCATTCCTGGCTCCCCAAACCATCTCTCCCATGACGAAGGATTGAGGGAGCAGGGGGACGTCAGCTGCAGGCTGCCTGCCTGACTCTATTACTGCCCGTTCTTCCCTCGCTTGCTGGAGGAGGCCGATTCTCTTGTTAAACACCAAACCCGGCTGTTAATTAATTGGAACTGGGCGCGGACTCCAGAGACTGAACTGAAGCGAGCGGCTGGCTGGCGCGTGCTCACTCCGCGCTCTTCGTTTGGGCAGAGCAAGATCTCCCCTCTGGAACCACCGAACCCATCGGCCCTGCTCCGGGCATCGCCGGCCTTGCCTTGTGTTGCAGGGCAAAGCTACCTCAAAGAGCTGCTTCTATTACCGCAGCTGCTCAAGGGGGGGTTTAGCCACCCCTAGATTTAGCAGGGAGCAAAGTGATTTCTCCAAGCATGGAGACTAAGGGCTTTGAGGCATCTTCACGCTCATACCCCTGTGTCTGGGACTTTCGAGAGGGGGTTTTAAAGTTGCAAGAAGGAAGTGTAACCTGGTGTATTATGAGCGTCCTGTGCCTGATCCAAAGAGGATACGAGTCTGTTACAGCCCCGGTGAGGGAGCTTTTGCTCAAACAAGCAGCTCCGGCTTTTAGTCCTGGCTGTCCCTGGTTCAGTTCCCGATGTGTCTGGACTTCATGTGGCCTCATCTGAAGCTGTGTGCGTAGGGCAGGGAAGGGTTCCAAAGAAGGGTTTGTGGCCGGGTGGCTAAACTTTGTGGCGGCGGGGTTTTAATGGATTTTTAAGCTCAGGAAGGAACAGAGGGGGGCAGGATCATGGGTGGAGGAAGAGGAGGGCAGTGAAGAGCTCTGTCAAACTGCAAACAAAAGCAGCATTGGTATTCCAGTTCAGGGCAGGCTTTGGCACAACTCTTGGAGTGATAGTGGTAGAGAAGAAGGGTGGTTTTGTGGCTAAGTCAGAAGCCTGGCATGGTTCGATTCCGGCTGTGTTCCAAGACTACCTCAGTCGCCAATTAAATCTCTCTGTGCCTCAGTTCCCCCATCAGTGAAATGGGTATAGTAATGCTTCCCTAACTAGCAGGGTGTTCCAGAAGGATACTTTCACAAACGGTAGGTGAGGGATGCATATTATATTGACAAGCACCATAGAGAAGCCAACAAAGACTCCTGTGGATGTGATGTAAAGCCGCGGTCCTTGACTTTTGTGGTGATTAAAACCCTTGTTTTCATAAGTGTCTAACCCTGTTCTATGGCCGAACTCCACCAAGGGTAGTTGCCTATACTCCCCCTGAAGAATGAATTGGATTTTGCTGTACTGTGTCTTAAGCTGTTATACTGGGCACTGTTAAACAGCTGCTGTGTTCCACTCCAGAAGTAGCTGCCTTTCAATGATTTGGGCCAAGGGGGGGGGGGGGGAATGGTGAGTCACACACCTTACCTACCTCATAGGGATGCTGTAAGGGTGAATTATTTTGGGCCTGATTCTGCAGTCCTTTCAGGGACTAGTTGGTACTATCTCAGGAGACCTGCCAAACCAGAGGGGCTACTCAAGAGTAGTTGCTACTCCATGTAAAAGCAGCAGACTTGGGTCCTTTTGGTTTGCAAAGGGCTTTTGGGATTCTAAGATAAGAGAGGCACTGATCAGCTGACACGCTTGGGCTGAGGTTTTTGGGAGCTGTAGGCTAGAAAACAGAGGACACGTGGCCTGAGTGGAGAAAAATCAGGGACGGAAATATACTCTTGCTGTACGCTTGTAATGTACATAACCAAATAGTCTCCTTGCGGGGCAGTAGGTGGGGCACTTCCCTCCAGCTGCTACCAAACCAATGCTCCCAGCCCCTCTTCTAGATGAGAGATGGTGTCCCGACCTCTTGTGGCTCTTACACTCCCCATCACACTTCTCAGGAGAAGTGGGTTCTTAACAGGGATGTCTTGGTCAAGCGCTAATGATCCTCCCCAAAACTCTGGGTGTAGCTTAGCTGAAGTCTGTTCAGTCTGCCTGACATACGATGTCATGCACTGCTCCGTTCTGTTAAGCAGCTGTCAGACTCCACCCCAGAGGCAGCTGCATTTCAGCGGCGCATGATTGAAAGCGTTATCTAAATAAATGAATTGGCATAATAGTCTAATGAATTGTCCCTATTAAGAGAAATCCCAGACAGTTATTTGTCAGTGCATTCTGCGCATTAAATATTTCATTTTAAAATCTATTTTAAGCCATTTCCCCCAAAAATTAGAAACGCTTTACACTTTTAGTAGGTGTAATATAATTAGGGTGACCAGATGTCCCAATTTTATAGGGATGGTCCCAATTTTGGGGTCTTTTTGTTCTATAAGCTCCTATTATGCCCCACCCCCTGTTCCGATTTTTCACACTTGCTGTCTGGTCACCCTAAACATAATGATCCAGTACTTAGGGTAGATAACAAGGTTTTCAATCGATCATTGTTAATGCATGTATTATTTAGTGTGTGTGTGTATAATTCCATTCACTGCTGGCTATTGGTTTGAGTCTAAAACTGTGTGTCCTAGACCCCATACTGCTAAGGGCGGTTCTCCTTGAGCTCAAGTGTTAGCGCTGTGTGCTTTCAGAGCAGGAGGCTGGGAGTTCTAGCCCTGCTCTTGCTGTGAAGTTTGAGGCGGCCATGTGGGGGACAGCAAACTAAGAAGGCTCATTTTACCCTAAGATTCAGGCCAGAGCTGAGCCAAAGCAAGTCTAGCACTGCCTTGTCTTTGAAGTTGGGATCGGGGGTGACTACATCTGCCAGTGCCTTGTTTCCAATCCCATCACTGCCCTATGCTCTGATTCTCGTTACCCCTTTGCTTAGCCATTCATGCTCCGGCCCAGTGTGGCTGTTAAGTTTGGTACATAGAGGTATTAACCTCAGTGAGATGCCTTGTCCTGATCTTATTGAACTTTGCGCTTGGCTAATGGGATCACGACCAGCAAAATGGACACGTTTCATGCCTTCCACACGTTTAACAGTGTTAGAAATGCTATTAAGAGCCCAAGCCTGCAGTCTTTACACAGGCAGAGCTCCCATTAACCCCCGGGGGGCACTGCCTTGTGAGGGCTGCGGGATTGGCCCCCAAATAAGAGATTTCTGGAAATTTTCATTTCAATTTTTGTGTGAAACAGCAAACCAAAAACCACCAGCACCAATTGCTCTGGCCGGTCCTGTTATAACACGTTGTGTTGGCCTTTATGTGCACCTGCTCCTAGAACGTAACAGCCTACTACTGCTAGTAGCCATTGGAGTTCCTACTTCCGCTCAAGTGGCAGAGGGTATCGCAAGCTATGGGTTAGATCTCAGCTGATAACCAGAGGTCCTTACATGGTCAGTTTCAGCAGAAAAGCTGAGAGCTGTGGAGATCAAATTCCCCTCTGCTTGCTCCACCTGGTATTTCAAGGTCAGGCTGGCTGGGGTAGCTTACGCTGCGGCTGTCTGTACTTGTTTTCTTGCACCAGTGCCGAATTCATTTGAAACCCACAGAAACAAAAATACAGGTGTGTATTGGGGGTGGGGGAGGGAAAGCGACACACCTGGGGTAGATGATCCAAAGACACAAAAAGAGACAAGATGGGAGCCTAATTTTGGAAGTGATCTTCGATTGCCAGAGCCTCGTCGTAGCTGCCTCAGAAACCCTGCGCCACTGACGTGATGCTATGTAGATGCTATGCTATGCTGTGGAAAAAATAACGTCAGCCCCATGAACTCAGCGTCTCCAGGGACCCCGATAAGCCAGAGCTTCTGTCTACTTAGATCTCTCCAGGTTGGTGTTTTTAAGCCCAAGTAACTTTTCCAGTTTAATTGAGTCCACCGCAAAATTCAGATTCCACATGGCTTCACTGACAGTTGCTAGACAGTCTCTGTACTCTGAGCGCCGCATGAGAGACAGAGAGGATCAAACCGATGAGATGCACAGAGTCCCTTTGCCTTTATCTTTGCCAGAGGCTGCTGGTGGGTTGACAGCCCCGTGTTTTCTGGGAGCTGTTTGAAAACAACAAAAGCCGTCCCCCAATCCTAAATATAGTCTCCACTTGCTTCCTCAAGTGAGAACTCCTTGGCTCTTGTTTGTATGATCTGTACGCTTTAGATCTGCAGCTGGAGCATAGAACATTAACGACTTGCAGATTTCTGTGGCTATACAAGACCTCATGTTTGTTACACTGCTGCATGATAGGGAAGCTTCAAGGTGGCAGCGGTGGTAGAACTCTCACCCTTCTTCTCCTAAAGGCCCCTAGGGCTAGAAGTAATGGAGACTCCCTATTAGCAGTATAGGGCCTATGACACAGAGATAAGCAGCTCTGATTTCATCCAGTAGAGGGCAGAGCTGCACATACAAACTAGTCAGCCCGTAATGAAACTTAGTGTCTGATGGATCCTGGCTATGTGGCCCAGAAATCATCAGTATAAGGAGAGCAACTCAAAATAGACATAAAACACGTGTGGGCCAAAAATGAATGAATATCTGTTTCTTCTAACACAACCAGGCAGTGCATCATTAGTTAATTACCAGCGTAGACCCCAATCATGCAAGTTCCTTAAATATGCATTTAAGCCATTTGGGGGGGAAGGGGTTATGAGGAAGCTAAGTATCTTACAAGATCTTGCCCTTGAATTCCTGATTTCCTGGCAGTGCGATCTGTCCGGCTGGTACATAAACCTCCCTAGAGAAGCAATGGTTGTTCAGTCACTTGAGGCATTTGCAGCCGGACTGGACAAAATGCTGGTAAACTGCACAATAGGGGCTGATAGTTTATGGGCTGGAGGGGCGTTAGATGGGACTGAATAGGTCTTTTTTCTTGACTTATACCGGAGTCAGGACAGAATCAAACCCGGCCAGCCAAAGGACCATATGCCAATTTTAACCCCTCTCTCTGGCCTCGATCTAACAGTGTTCTCTGGGTTGTACTCCCCGGATATGTCTATAAAGGGTTAATAAATGATTGATAGCGCGCGTGTGATGTATTATAGGCACTTAAACCGCGGCAGAATTGACTTGTTAGATTTTTGTAACAGTTGGTCCATGCTGGCTGAACAATGGGAAGGTGTTTTTTTTTTTTCTCTTGCAAATCGTCAAAATCCAAAAAGGTTTCTCTGTCCTTGAAACATTGCCTAGAAATTTTAGATATTTTTCCCCCCTCCAAACAAAAAATGTTCAGTTCTTTGTTTTTATCCCCCCACTGTCTTTTTCCACCAGGAAGCAAACCCCAAAGTGACTAGAAACAAGTGACTTTATTTTGATGGAGGAAATGGGGGTGGGAAGAAATGAATCTCTTCTGAACATTTTCATGTTGCTCAAAAAATCACTTTTGGCGTGGGGGGGAGGGGTGGGGGGAATGGATCAAAAGCGTTTGGGCAAAATTCTCACCTGCTCTCTACCATTTTTAAGGCCTCTGTTGTAGGGCAGAGGTTTTAAACACCTCTGCTGCCTGCTAAAGCCCCTGCTTCCCTGCAGCGTGGCTGGGTTAAAGGGCTAAAACCCTGAGCAGGGAGCCCAGTTGAAGGCACTAATTAGGGCAGGCTCAGTGCAACCTAAGAAGCCAGGTGGAACCAGTGGGGGGCTGCGGACTGGGGAAAAAGTACAAACCCAGGGGAGAGCTCAGAGAAGGGGGGTTAGCCAGGCAGGAGGAGAGGGGGGATCTAGTCCTGTCTCTGCTGGTGGAGACGAGCCAGAGGACCCGGTGTGGGGCCTGATTTTGGGGAAGTTGGGACTATATCAGCACCGTAAATAAAAGAGCATGGGTGAAGCACTAGAGTGGAGTCTTTGAGACCTTTTCTTTCACCAGCCTAAGCACAGAGTCTAGGGGAGGGAAGCCTGTACCGCCCTGTGACAGCCTCTATTAATCATGTGTTATAAGCAGCTTAGAAAGGGTTAAGGGGACCTTTACTATAAAGGGTGACTGTACATAATGGCCATCCACAACAATGAAGGGGCTACAATCTTGCCCCCTGCAATAACTGCGTCTGTTCTTGCAGTACATCTAGGTTGGTTTAGTCTGACCCTCTCTCCCTCCACCCCTATCCTGGTGTTGCATACAAAGCAAGGCGTGGGGTGGGGGTGAGGAAGTCACATTCATTGTGGGGAAAGCCGGGGGTTGTCTCATAGACAGCTGTGGAAATAAAGCCTCGTAGCTTGGCAATAGCATTTTTCCTCCCTGGAGCCTAAAGTGCCCGTGTGGGTCAAAATTACTGTGTGGCCTAGTGGATCGAACACGAGACCGAACCTTAGGAGACCTGAGTGATAGAACACGCTGCCCTGGCCTGCTGGGTGATCAGTCTCCCCATGCCTCAGTTTCCCCATCTGTAAAATGGAGATGATGCCGCCCTACTGATTGAAAATAGCTAGGTCATCGCAGAAGCCCGAAGCGAGGACACGTTTGGGATTTGGGAGGGCTGGAGGCGGTGCATGTTGTCTTTAGTTTGCCCCCCGAGCGCCAGCATCTCGGCTCCGCTAAAGCACTGCCAGCTCCCGTTATAAGGCCTCTCCCAGCGTTCCAGGGGAAGGACAAACTGCTGCTGAGTTTAGTGCCCTTTGGGGTCTGGCGTTTCGCTCACCGGTTTAATTCAAGCCTGCCCTGGCGAGCTCCAGGCGGGCTCTGGTGTGCGGAGAAGGGGCTGTAATTGTCATGAGTCATCCACGGGGTGACTCAGCTAGGTTGTTCTAAAGCAGCAAGGTGACTCGGCTGCTGGAAAGGGGGGGGTCGCGTGAACACCTACACCAACATGCTTATTGGGTCTTTTTGCTTGGCTAGAGAATAACTCCTCCCCGCCCCCGAGTCGACTTTGCAAGGAGGATGCAGCAAGGCGTGGTTATAGCACGGAGTGGGGGATGGATGCTCGGGAGCGCTGGGTTTTATTTCTGGTTCTCACGCTGGCCTCCTGTGGGACCTTAGGCAAAAGTCCCTTCCCGTCTCTGTGCCTCAGTTTCCCCTCCCACCCTTGGCCTGTCTTGTCTCTCGATTGCACAGCTCTTCTGCGCAGACACTCCTGTGTGTGCGTACAGCACCGAGCGCAGTGCGCCGACTGCCTCGGCGCCGTTGTGATATAAATAACAGAGCAGCAGGGAACAGAGTCGAGGCCTGTTGTAGTAGTTTCCTCATGGTCCTGCCCTCGTGGGTCTACTGTAAATTCCAGCTCTGGGAAGGTGTTGGCTTCATATTCACAGAAGGGGGATTGGGTGTCACGACTCCTGGTTTCCCATCGGGGCCGAGGGTCAGGACTCCTGGGCTCTATTCCTGACTCTGCCACTGACTCACTAGGTGACTTTGGGGCAAGTCGCTCTTGTGCGTCTCTGTGCCTCAGTTTCCCAAGTGCAGAGTATCCGCATGTTCCCACCCTCAGGAACCGACGACTGGAGGTCAGACTCCCTTTGCTTCCTGGCTTGGCGTCGGGCGTGGGACACACGGCGCTTTGGGGAACGTGGCAGCCAGCGAAGGCAGATCCCGGCTCGCACCGGAAATGGCTACCAGGGGGAGCGCTCCCCGGTCGCTGGGCGGGATGCTCCGAGCGAGCTCCGGGGCCAGCTTGGGGCCTTTCCTCGCTGCGGCAGCCGGCTCCGGCGGCGGAGCCCCACTGGGACCTTGCCGAGCGCACGAGGAAGAAGTGACCCGAATGACAGACGCAGCCTGCCTTAGTGGAGCGGAAAAATGCCAGGGAAGCAGGACAGCTTCCCCCTTCCTCCCAGCGTAGCTAGCTCCTTGCAGGAACGGAAAGGGACGTGCCAGGGGGAGACAGGGCAGCTTAACGGGGACCAGAGGCCTGAGGCTGGGGGGAAAAGGGGCTTCCGGGCAGCCCTAGGGAATTAGGTGAGGACCGGGGCTTGGGGTCAGCAATGGGGTGTTTTCCCAGGGTGGGGGCGATCAGCAGGCGGGGCTGCAGCTCCAGGGCTCTAAGAGCTCTGGATGGGGGTCTCCCCTGGGGACCTACTGACACCGCTGCATGCTGAGCCGGGGTCTTCGGGGCCCAGTCTCGGTGTTCATAGAATCCCAGACGATCAGGGTTGAAGGGACCTCAGGAGGTATCTGGTCCATGGGGCTGCATGGGAAGGGGTATCGGTGATTCGGCAGGGCCGTCTGAGGCAGCCCTGAGCGTACGGCCGGGTGCTCCGTGGTGGTGTCTCGCCATCTACTGGGCAGATTTGCTTGGCACGGAAGCTCCCCTAGCACCAGGCTGCCTGCGGTTTGCAGCCCTGAGGGGTATTATTTTTTTACCCCTTGTGCCCTGGCTAAATTCATCCACCTTCCTTCCCCTTGAATTGCCCCAGCTGTGCCCTGACGCTTCCCCTCCCCCACTCTTCCGTCGCCCCGACACGCAGCCGCCCGGTTCCGCCCCAGAGGTGGCCGCCTTGCAGCGGCCGACGTGATTCCCAAACAGTTTGCGCAGGGATTTTGGGTGCCCTGGGGATGAAGGGAGCTGGGCTGGGAAGGCCATTTGATATTCGTAATGACTTTCCCGGCGCCCGGAGGGGGGTGGGTTACGGCAGACGGTTCTCCACTTTAAAGTCTCTGCTGAGGGCATGGAGAAGCGAGTCCCTTCGTCCGCCCCGCTGTGACTGCAGCCAGCACAGCGAGATCTGATGTCTCCTTGTGGGACAGGGAGTCCTCTCCAATTCTGGCTACGGCAGCACAGCCGGCTGGCTGCTTCCAGGTTGGCTCCGGGTGTGGTAGGAGGCGGTTGAAGCCCTGAACCACAGCGTCAGAGCCCCGGCCTGGCTCTGCTCAGGTATCTACCTAGCGGCTGCAGCTGAAAGAAAAGAGAAGCCCCACTGCTGCTAATGGAGCCTCGAGCATGTGGCTCTGAAGAGGAAAGCCATGAGTTCTAGCCCCCCTGCTGGCCAGACCCCCCAGCTGGGAAAGGGCAAGTGGGGTGTCCCTGGCTCCGTCGACAGAAAGGTGTCCAGGGAAGCTGGGGCTGCCGTGGGGCGCCTGGTGCGTGCCCTCTTGCAGGAGTACGTCACTGCAGATATTCTGGACTATCCATAGGTTGCCGTAAATTAGAGCAGCCCTGGGGTTGCTCTAATTTTTGCCAGGGGTTGTTTTGGCTCCCAGAGCGGCCCAGAAACCCAGTGACACGACAGCGGCTTACAACTTACAGCGGTCCCAACGCCCCCTGGGCTGTGCCTTCAGGAGACACCAGCGAAGAATCTCAACCAGAAAGTCCTAAGTTCAGGATTTCTGCCAGCCGTTCGTTGAGAAAGTGACTCCCCCGCTTCTGTCCCCGTGTCCCCATCTGTCAACCGGTGATAACAGTGTGAATCCATGGGTGAAACGGCCTAGAGCGGGTCTGCGGGGATGTGTTGCCTACACCCTCGGGATGGCCCTCGGCAGCTGCAGATCTATTCCAGCACTTACCGCTCTCTGCTCGCAGCTGGCAGCAATCCCTTGCGCTGCTGCCTCTGCCAGGCCCCCCCCCCGGCGATCGCAGGGCGTTGCACCAGTTCGTAATTGAGAGCGAGCTCCCAGCACAGGGGAAAGGCCGCCTGCTGCCGCGCACAGACGCGGGGGTTAAACCTCCCGCTGCAGCTGCCGGTCTTGTTCCCCGGCTGCATCGCGGGGCCCCTCTTGCAAGGAGCTCCGGGAGCCATCAGCCCTTCGCGGGGTCAGGGAAGGCAGAATTCATCCCACTGCTATAAAGCGTGGACACAAGTAAACCTGGTGGACCCCACCTAGCCCACGCCCTGGGACTCCTCTATTGTCGGACTTCACTCCACCTGTATGGATTCTCGGCATACAACAGGGCAGGGCTGGTGTCTGATCTTTCCGAGGGGAAACCGAGACCCCGAGAGGCTCAGTGATTGGCCCCAAATCACCCAAGGCGTCAGTGCCAGAGCAGGGGCCCCTTCAGCTCGCTTTCTGGTGTTCTCGTCCAGGGTAAATTTAAAAGTCTCAGGTAATGGGGTCCTCCCGCGCCCGCCTGGGAGGATGAAGCCCCAGCCTGATAGATCTCGCTTCTCGGAGACCTTCCCAGGTGTTCAGGCGAACCTCCTGTGGTTAATTTCTTCCCCTCCCGGGTTCATGACCACACTGGCAGCTTCTCAGGGCAAGAAGGATGGACGTGTTCTCCTGTTGAGAGTCCGTGTGGTCCTCCAGTGGGACTGTTGGCTGGCTCCTAGCACACCTTTCCAGGTCAGTTTCACACACCTGCTTTCCGGACACATCATCCCCCGGCCAGGGCCAGGTGCAACTCTGCCGCAGAGCTATGGAAGTTTCTCTCTCTCCAAACCAGGCCTCGTGATCTCAGGAAAACAGGGTTTTCGGGCCGGAAGGCCTGGAAAGGAAAGAGAACCCAGGCTCTCCTGGGAACGGTCGCCGGATTTCAGCTCACGTTTTTAGGCGGGCGCTTACGTCCAGACAGGCTGGTACATCCCTACTTGGGAGACTCGGCGGCTGTCTGCATTTCAGCGCTGGCCCAAACCTGAAAATACAAACTGCCGTGACCTTTATAATACAGTCCGGCTGTAAAGAGCGTGGTCTGGCCCTTAATAACACCCAGCCCTGGGGATCGGGTGCAGCTGAGGCAGGACAGGGGTCTCTCTCTCAGGAGCTGGAGGAGTGGCAGAAACGGCGGGACCAAGAAGTCGATCCCCTGGGCGAGGAGACCGTGGCAACCTGCTGGGGGGAAAAGGGCTTTGAGGCTAGTGCTCCCCGAAAGAGCAAGGCAGAATCCTGCTGGAGGAACTGAGAGGCGAAGGGGGAAAATCCCCTTGGAGCTGTAGCCCAGCGCGGGCTGAGGAACTGTTTGTGTTTGGGGAACCGCCTGGAAAGAGACTCTGGTTTTGGGACGCGCCAGCACTTTACACACCTCTTATGGCCTCAGGCACATCTGGGCCCCGCTGCGCTAGGCGCTGTACAAAGCCATGTGGCGATCAGCACTTAACTGTCCCTGACTTTCGACGGCTGGTGTACCCCTACCTGCTTTTATGGCCTTAGGAAGATCTCTCCCTGCCAGCTTCCCTACGGTGAGTGAGTTCCTGCCCCACCACCGTTGTGAGTCTGTTGACGACGGACAAGCCGGATCTATCCCCATTCCCGACCCAATTTCTCGGTTCAGAGAAGCCTGGCTGAGTTTCAGATCCGCCCCCAAACTTTCAGATCTATCCACATGCATTTGGTCTTCCCCTCTCCCCTCCCCACTTCACTTCCCCCCCCCCCAGCTGCGCCGGGAACCCCAAGTCCTTGTGCATCTTTCAGGAGGTGAGCGGACAGCGTCTCGCGTCACAGCTGGCTGGAACAGCAGCAGCGAGATGGATGGCTCTGAAAATGCAAACTTGAAGGAAACGTCAAGCGGACCTGGAACGCTTCGAAAGCATTACAGCAGCACCAGTTTTGCTGAGCACCGTGCCCTGGAGTTCCACTTCCATGACTTTATATTTTGGAGGGGGAGGAGGGGGAGACACTGCTGGCTCCCAGCCCCATGATCTCCCTTGCAGTCATTGTCGGCGTCCAGTAAGCAACCCCGGGGTGTCGCTTTGAGGGTGGAGATCCCAGGTTCATTCGCTGGAGCTAAAACCAGGAACCTCCGCTGCGTTAGCCAAGGCAGTAGCAGGCTCTTCTGCTTGTATATGTGACCCAGCCGCCACTAGAGGGGGAGAGAGAGGGCCAGACGGATCAGGGTTATAAATGGGCTGGTGGCTGCCCCCCCAGGTCCCTTACAAATGTGAGAAGCATTCAGTTTGTTCACATTAGGGGGCCGCGCTGCTAATGATCAAAGGATGAAATCTGCCCCGGGCAGTGACTGGCCTACCTATCTTGGGTACTTATACAGGTACAGGCTTCAGTGGGACTGAATAGTGGCGCCAGTGCTGGCCTCCGAACCGGGGTGAATTTCACCCCAAAGAGAGTATTTGCAGCACAAAAATGGCTCCCGTGCAGGCTCAGTTGAGATCCGGGCTCTGTTCCCATCGCCGCCGGCCTAGAAGCCCCCCCAGTGGCTTCAGGAGGGAGCAGGATCGGCCTGGGCTTACCCGGGTACCACCAGGAACACTTTATGGGCCATGCAAGGGGGATCCCTTCTGATTCCAGCCCATGCAGATCAGCTGACAGGATCAGGGCCCAATCCCAGCAACCCTTCCCCTGCTAATGATAAGAGTATGGGCCGTATTATCCCATCAGTTATGTACTAAGACGTCTGTGACTACCCTAAGCTTCTCTAGGCTGCATTTCTGTAGGCACGTGGAATGTCATGGACCCCATCTCCAAATCCACAAGTCCGACTACTGGAGTTCAGGAGAATCACCACATGCAGTGCGGGGTGTAGGACACACCGTTGAGCAGTTCGGATTCCATCCATTGGAGGGCAGCAGTGCCCAGTCTGGTTAATATTGTTAATGTCACTAACACAATTCTTCACAGCCCATTTTTAACTCCGTCTCAGGCTATTTTTAGCATCCCACCGTAACCTGTGCCGGGAGGGCTGGGTAGATGTAATTCTCTGTCTCATGGCGTCTCACCGTGTGCGGTGCACCGTTGCTATCCGCCTCCCTTTCTAGCAACCCAGACCATTGCTGAGCCGGCACCATAACCACAAGTGCGACCTGGTGTCTGATTTTTCACATTTGCTGTCTGGTCGCCCTAGACGCAGTCAGAGATTCTCCGCTCCCGAGGCTTTCTCAGCTGGGATGCCTGGCCAGGGACTCTGGAGCTGCTGACTGTCTAGCTGACTGTCTCCGCAGGAGGAGTGCTTGAGGCCTCGTGTCTGGATTTCCCGCCGGATGTTTACCCTGGTGGTGCTGGCACTGAACGGTGAAAACATCTGTGGAACGACACGTTCACAATGGCTCGATCTTACTCCCATTTGAGCCGGGGCAGACCGTACTTTTGTAGCTTACGGCTAGGGCCCTACTAAATTCACGGCCGTGAAAAACGCATCCCGGACCGTGAAATCCGGTCTTTCCCCGTGGAAGCTGGTCTTGTGTGTGCTTTTATCCCTATACTATACAGATTTCACGGGGGAGACCAGCCTTCCTAAAATTGGGGGTCCTGACCCCAAAGGGAGTTGTGCCGGGGCGGAGGGGGTGTCACAAGGTTATTTTAGGGGGGGGTCACTGTTTTGCTACCCATACTTCTGTGCTGCCTTCAGAGTTGGGCGGCCGGAGGGTGATGGCTGCTGACTGAGGGCCCAGCTCTGAGGGGAGCCGCGCAGAAGTAAGGGTGGCAGTAAATTAAGGGTGGCAATACCAGCCTTACTTCTGCGCTGCTGCTGGCGGCGGCGCTGCCTTCGGAGCTGGGCTCCCAGCCAGCAGCCGCCGCTCTCCAGCTGCCCAGCTCTGAAGGCAGCGCCACAGCCAGCAGCAGCCACAGCTGTAAGGGTAGGAGTACTACAACCCCCCCCCCACGCACAATAACCTTGTGATCCCCCCCACACACGCACAATAACCTTGGGATCCCCCCCACACACGCACAATAACCTTGGGATCCCCCCACACGCACAATAACCTTGGGATCCCCCCCCCACGCACAATAACCTTGGGATCCCCCCCCACGCACAATAACCTTGGGATCCCCCCCCCACGCACAATAACCTTGGGATCCCCCCCCCACGCACAATAACCTTGGGATCCCCCCCCCACGCACAATAACCTTGTGATCCCCCCCCACACACGCACAATAACCTTGGGATCCCCCCCCACACACAATAACCTTGGGATCCCCCCCCACGCACAATAACCTTGGGATCCCCCCCCCACGCACAATAACCTTGGGATCCCCCCCCCACGCACAATAACCTTGGGATCCCCCCCCACACACGCACAATAACCTTGGGATCCCCCCCCCCACACAATAACCTTGGGATCCCCCCACACACGCACAATAACCTTGGGATCCCCCCCCACACGCACAATAACCTTGGGATCCCCCCCCCCACACAATAACCTTGGGATCCCCCCACACACGCACAATAACCTTGGGATCCCCCCCAGACACAATAACCTTGTGATCCCCCCCACACACACAATAACCTTGGGATCCCCACACACACGCACAATACCCTTGTGATCCCCCCCACACACAATAACCTTGTGATCCCCCCTCACGCACAATAACCTTGTGATCCCCCCCCACACGCACAATACCCTTGTGATCCCCCCCCACGCACAATACCCTTGTGATCCCCCCCCACGCACAATAACCTTGTGATCCCCCCCCACACGCACAATAACCTTGTGATCCCCCCCTCACGCACAATAACCTTGGGATCCCCACACACGCACAATAACCTTGTGATCCCCCCCCACACGCACAATACCCTTGTGATCCCCCCCCACGCACAATAACCTTGTGATCCCCCCCTCACGCACAATAACCTTGTGATCCCCCCCCCCACACAAAACTCCTTTTCGGGTCTGGATCCCTACACTTACAACCCCCTGACATTTCAGATTTCAACAGCTAACATCATGAAATTGACGGTTTTTAAAATCCTTGGCCCGTGAAATTGCCCGAAATGCTCCGTGAATTTGGCAGGGCTCTACTTACAGAAGGCAACCAGCCTGGCTGTGGGGCGACACTGATTTAAATGCAGTGGGCTCCGCGTCTGCTTTTGGGAGCGCGGCTGAAGCCGCCCTTTGCCCCACGCCCTGGGACCTTGCAGGAGGCCTTCTGCTGGAACTCCAGCGCCACTGATTTGGAGAGGGTAGGGGACGGGATTTGGCCCCGTCTGGTCGATGCCGTCAAGGACAAGGAAAAACAGAGCCCTTCCTGACCCCCGCTGCTGCGTGTCTGCTGGCGACTGGCAGGGGTCAGGGACCGATTTACCCTCCCCACCCTGCGTTTGCGGTTTTTAATCTCCTTCGGGGGCGTCAGGGATGGCTGGAGATGGGACGCTGGGTGGAGAGGGCCAGGGCTTGGGGGTGGTACCCAGCATTTTCCCACAGGCAGCAACCTTGGGCTGGGGGGTTCGCCTTCCCCACCAGTGTGGGGTGCAGGTGACACGCCAGGATTATCTGGGGAGCTCCCACTTAATCATTTCCCCACCATTTCTGGCGCCCCTCAGTGCCTCCTGCTCTCTGCCTGCGGCACACGAGAATTTAGTCTCCTGGGGGCTGTGACGGGGTGGGGTGGAGGATCTTGTGACGGGGTGGGGTGGGGGATCTTGTGACGGGGTGGGGTGGGGGATCTTGCTGATGCTGGAGAGCAGAACCAGGCCCCAGCATGGGGGGCAGTGGTTATGGTCTTGTATGTGCTGGTATTTCAGAAGCCTGAACCATGAGTCCACCAGGGGGTTTGTGCCGTCCTGAAGCACAGATTATGGAGCATCTAAATGGTTAATTCCCCTTCTCCTGACCTAAAGGGGCCGGGGGTAGTGCAGTGGGTACCAGCTGGGCTGGATGTGGGGCCAGGAGCTAGGGACACAGAAGAGCCTGGCTAGAGAACCAACCCTGACTTTGCCAGCGCCAAGTTCGAAGCCGGGTGCCTAGTTAGCTGCATGGTAGGATCCTGGTAGGCACGAATGTTAGCTGTGCGTGAGCTCCCCTGGGATATCTACCGATGGACAGTGCTACTGTCTGAACCCTCGGGCTTCGCCGAGGTGAACGGCTGACTGTAACTCCGTGCTCCTCTTGCGGGCTGCCGAGAACTGGCCGGGTGGGCTAGTGGGAGCCCCCATCACCTAGCACCTAGCACCCAGCGTTACTGGGCAGGTCCGCGGTGCCGTGGATTCCACAGTAGCCTCCAGATGGGAGTCGGTCCAGTTCGGCGAGCAGGTGGGATCCCTCAGGCCGCTGCTTGTACAGAGGCCTGGGTGGGGACCAACCCTGCTCTCTTGGGTACCAAACCCACAGGCCTCTCCTGTATTCAACTCAGGGTGGCTAAGCACTGGAACAAATTACCCAGCGAGGTTGTGGAATCTCCATCACTGGAAGTTTTTAAGAGCAGGTCAAGCAAACACCTGCCGGGGATGGTCCGGCTCAGACTTAGTCCTGCCATGAGTGCAGGGGACTGGGCTAGATGATCTCTCGAGGTCCCTTCCAGTCCTACCTCTCTCTGACCCTATGGGAGGCCACTGAGCAGCTTGGGGTTAGACTTTCTATAGGGAAACAGGGTCATGTGTACAAAGCCAGCCTGTTACTGGTGCTCCACCGGGATTTGGGCTCAGCCGGTCTGAGGTGCATCTTAAGTGATATCTTGAATGCAGCTTAGTCAGCTCTATCCCGTGGGAACCCAAACAGGTTCAATGACCGGGTTTGATGTTGCATGCAGCTAGGAAAGATGATCTTGCGGCTAAGGTGCTCGACGTGAACTCACTTTTCCTGAGCACCATTCCTGGCTCTGTGGCAGTCTCCCATTGAGAGGTGGGGCACGTCGTGGACTCTGTGCCTCAGTTTCCCCATCTGTAAAATGGGGGATAAACATTCTTCCGTGCTCTGGCTGGGTCTGTTTAGAGCCCAAGCTCCCAGGGCCAGGGCCGGTCTCCTGCTTCGTGTGCGTACAGCACCGGACACAATGGGGCTGCGATCTCGGTGAGACGAATGGGGCCACAGCTGACGCATGATGACATTCTGCTTTGAGGTCTCTCCCCACATATTTCCGAGGCCCAATTTGGCCCGTGTTACTCATCGACCGCCTGTGTTAAGTACACGGTTGGCCGGGACCCAGGGGCCCAGCTAAACACACAACAATAAAACCAAGTAAATATTTGCAGCCATTAGAACGGGGCAGGGAGCTGATGGATTACCTTCGATCATGCTCCCCCCGCCGCCCCCAGTGGAACAATACTTGCTTACTCATACTTTATTAAAAACAGCCTCTTTCCTTTTTGCTCTTTAATAATTCACGGCGCTAATTGTCTAGAAACGCAAACTTTAAAATGCCAACTCAGTGAGTTCATCTCCACTCCCACCCCCCGGTTCCCCACGGCTCTCCATCCATCACGTTCTCTGCTCACTCCTCTTTTCGGTCTCACTTTCTTCCCTCTTTCCCTCCCCCCCCGCCCTTTTCATTTCCCCTCCTCTCCACCTTCAACAAGAGAGGCAAAGGGGAAGGAAGGTTGCATTAGCCGCCCCATCGCCGATTATGATTAGCCCTGGATCCGCGTCAGGCCCTGCCTGCGGAGGACCGGGAGAGCAGAAAGAAACATCGCTCGGGTTTCGCTTAAACACACAACTCGCGAACGAAAGCCGCAGCTAATTGAGTTAAAGGGCTTTCTCCAAGGGTGGCACCAGGAGCGGCTGCTGCTGAAATCCAAGCTGTGGTAATTAATGTGGGGTGGGGGCGGGAGGAATCAAATGCAACCTTTTATTTTTTTTAATGGCCTGGTGCAACATGACAGCCAGCTGCTCCTTTCCCTTCTGAAATGCCATTTGTCTCTTTTGGTGTCATGCGACAGCAGGAGAATAAACCTGGTTAAAAGAGGACTGGCCCTTTAAGGGAAGGGGCGGGGCTTGCAAGTAGCCCCACCCCTTTGGGAGGAGTCAGGGAGGGGAGGAGAGATAAGACCCAGTTTCTTTCCCTTTCAGGTCCTTTCCCATAAGAGGGTTTGGAGGGGGGAGATTCCTCACTCCCAGTTGGAAATCTGCCCTCCCTGGTTCCTACCCTGGCCTGCAAGGCTCCTCCCAAGTGGGCGGAGCTACAGGACCCCCGCTGCTTTCTTAAAGGGCCCGCGTGCAGTCAACAAGGGGCATGGGGATCAAACATGAGGATGGGCATGGAAGGGGTTGTGCCCACCGCTCAGTGGGCATCGTGTGCCAACCCCCTCGGTGCCCAAGCCACGGAGGACAGGCGAGGACAGTGATCAGCTCGGGGAGTCGGGTCCGTTGCAGCTGGTGGTTTTAGTTCTGTGGGGAAGAGAATTTCCGGTGGCGCTCTCGGGGCGGGGCGGGGGCTGGGGAAGGGATCCGGAGAAGTCTCCTAGGTGAGGAGGAAGGTGAATGGGAGAAGGGCAGGTGCGGAGGGAGAGAACGAGACATTTTTTGGACCCGGTTCAGCTAATCATTTGAGTCCTTCACGGCTCATCCAGACTAAACCGCCAAGGTTTTTAATGGCCTATCCATCAGCGCGCCTCCTTCCCCGCAGCCCCAGCTCCCGCGGCCTCTCACGTGGCGAGGAGCAGATGGACTCTTGATTGCCGGGGGTCTCTTCAGGGTTTTTTGGGGGGGGCTCCTGAGAATCCCCTCGGAGAGTCCCTCTGACTTCTCCAGGCTGGGGCAGATTGAGTGAGCTGAGGCTGGGAGGAGGCGAAATCTTGGCTTCTCCGAGGAGCGGTTCCTTAGGGAGCGGAGTCCTGAGTGGAGGATTCGTAAGCCGGGCTGATGTCAGCCAACCTGGGACCTGCTGCAAAGCAGTTCAGCTCGGCTTCCTGTGCAAACCTCCCCCTTCTCCTCCTCTTCTCGGGGGAGATCACAGTCCTGGAGCTGGGAAAGGGCCCAAGCAGTGGATCTATCCCAGACCCACCCCTCCCCTTGACCAGCGCGGAGAGGACTGGGTGCTAGAGAATCTAGCGTGGTGAGTTCAGTCCTTGAGGGGGCCATTTAGGGATATGGAATAAAAATCTGTTGGATGATTTAATTGGGGATTGGTCCTGCTTTGAGCAGCGGGTTGGACTAGATACCTCCTGAGCTCCCTTCCAAGCCTGATAAAGAGGGGAGACAGGAGCACTGACTTATTAGCGGCCCAGGGCTCTGTCAGCCCCCGCTCCACACCCACGGGCCTTTGGCGCACACAGGAGTAGTGATGCCAGCGGCCCAGGCCCCGAGCATCTTTAGGAGGAGGCGGGGCGGGGTGTGATGCTGGATCGAGCTAACCCAGCCCTGGTCCTCCAACTCAACGTAGGAGGTGGGGGTGGGGGGCTTTCGGTGCATTTGCTGACACCTTCCCCCTTGGCACCAGGAGGCGGGACCGTAAAGGAAAAGGGGTCCAGGGACTTGAGAACCCAGAGTAGAATGTGAATCATCTTTCTGACGTGCGTTACGGCAGCGGTTAGCGCTCAGGCCCCATCGTGTTCGGTGCTGTACAATCCTAGACAGACTCTGCCTCTAGGAAATGATCTAAATAGATCAGCTGGGGAGGAGGGGGAACGAAGCACCAGGAGGCGCAGTGACTTGTCCAGGGGTCACCCAGCAGGCCGGAGCCCGAGCTGGGAATAGAACTAGCTCTCCTGAGTCCCAGTCCGCTGCTCTGTGTGCTGGATCACCCGGCGTCTGGCTGCCTCCTTGTCCCCAGGTGCTTTGCTGTCTCTATCATGTGCTTCAGGGCAGCGAACGAGAGACGCAGCAGGCCGGGGGGGATTTTGGCCAGGGCCGCTGGAGTAAAGCCCAACTCTTCGGAGAGCTATGGGGAGGTATTTAGCATCCACACACAGCCAGCAGGTTTCCTTACGGTCCCCACTGAAAGGCTCACCCTGGGGACCATTCATCCCCCCCAGTGAAGGAAGAAGAGGGCGCTGCCTGGATTTGAACCTGTGATCCCAGGCCCCGCTTCTCTGCTGGCGTTTTCGGGGCAGCCATTCCCTCCGCAGCTAGAGTGGGAGGTTTCCCACTGCCTAGCCGGGAGACGAGACGAAGGGCCAGATTTCCAGCCGGTGGCGCTGGGATGGGGAGGGGAGTGTCCGGCGGAGAAGCCCGGAGCGCTCTTCCCTCCCCCCCGCCCCCCAGCCAGCCCTGGGGCCCAGCTTTGCCCTCCCTGCCCCGGCCCCTCTGGAAGGCTCTCGCCAGCTGCCTTGGGAAGGGATCCATGTTTTGCAGCCGGGCTCATGCCAACTCCCCTGGCCCCCTTCCCCTCCCCCTTGCTGCAGACCTGTGCCACGCCTCCCCTCCCCTCCCCCGTCCAACCCATCCCGTTGGCCTCCTCCCAAGGCCCCGGCTGCACCTGCCCGAGAGGAGGATGCATTGCTGGGCTTCCCCAGCTGCTCAGTGCACCACTGGTGGAGGGGGAGTGAGTGGCAGGGGGAGCTGAGAGACCCCAAAGAAGGGGATCCCCCCAGCCACATCTAGCTGGGGCACTGGGAGCACCACTTTTCCCCCTCCCCCCCCTCTGGTGGGAGATGGGGAGGAGCAGCCTCCGTTCCCTCTTGAAAAGAATCTCCTGCTTCTCGCTGGAGGAAGCTGTGTCCCCGAGGGGCTTTGACCCCCCGACGACCCCTCTCTACGGGGGAAGCCTGAAGTCTGGTGGCCTTGCAGCTGTGGGACAGCGACTACCACTGCATCGGTGAGCCCTGGCCCGGAGTGAATGGGCCTGATTCTCTCTTACTCTGTTTCTGTGCTTGGGGCAGGGAGTGAGGGGAAGGGGGATGGTGGCTTTAAGCCACCTTTAGCCTTCCCGTGTTTTGAGGCTATTCAAAGCCCTGCCTGGCTTCCAGCATAACTTAGAGCAGCCACGAGGCTGCTCTAACTTGGGTCCTGCGTCTCAGGGCCCTTCTGTTGGGGCATTCTGGCCACAGTTGGGACTGGGAGCAGTGCAGGTGTGGAGCCCCTAATATCAGCCAGTAAGCCCCCCCCCTGCACAACGATGTTCTCCGAAAGCTGCCTGCTGTCGGCAACCTTCGCATAAGTGAGAATCAGCTCCCTGTGCTCTCCTGTACGTTACTGGTCGCATCTCCCGTCCTGTTCTGACAGCTGCAAACGAACCTCCCCCAATACCAGCCTCCGAGAAAGCTTCTAAGTCAAGCTTTTGGTCTCAGCAGAAAAAAGGACCCAAACCCCAAATTGCCAAGCAGGCAAGATTTTGAGGGGAGCGGCTCCAAGCCCCATCCATTAAACCAATTGGCTGCTGCAGCTGCTATCGCAGACTGGACTTGGAGAGGATTGGAGGCTGGCGCATTCAGCCATTTAAACATCTTTAATATTTTACAATGAGAGAAACAGGGATCAATGTCTTGTTTAGAGCGCCGTGCTCCTGGGGAATTGCTCCAGGCTTTTTGTCCTTTGCAGGCGGGTTTCCCGGGAGGAGGGATGCGTAGGAATGGGGCGAATACCCCGCCACGCAGCGTGTGTGTTGAGTGCCCCGCTGCTTTCTGGCGGCAATAATAATCATTTGCGCTCTGCGGCTCTCCCGCTGCGGGACGGGAAAGGACTATTTAGCTGAATAAGGGATGACACGCTAGACAAATATAAAATAATGAATGGTTTAGAGAAGGTCAGTCAGGCGCTTTTATTTGCCTTCCCTCCTAACACAAGGACCTGAGCAAATTAGAAGGCAAGCAAACACATCGGGAGCTGATAAAGGCTATTTCCCTGCCGTGTGTATAATTAACCTGTGGAACTCCTCGCCAGTGGATGTCAGAGGGAAAGAGGCCAAAAAGGGGTTCAGTATCCAGCTGTGTTAGTCTGGATCTGCAAAAGCAACAAAGAGCCCTGTGGCACCTTATAGACTAACAGACGTATTGGAGCATAAGCTTTTGTGGGTGAATACCCACTTCGTCAGATGCATGCAGTGGAAATTTTAGGGTTTATGGCCTTGATTCCCCCAAGTTTTAAGCATGTGCGTGTCTCGTTGATTTCTATGCAGTTTATTTGCTTAGTTGCGTACTGGGAGGAATCGGGGCCTAAATTCATTTTTTTAAAACAGCTACATGCTAAAAATGCCTGAAGGATGTTAACCGTCTGGGGATAGGAAGAATCTGTCTTCCGTGCAAGAGTTTTTGCATGGCGTTGTGTTAGGGAGATTAGACAGATTCTTCTGAAACATCGGGGGGGAGGGGGGGGAGTCTACAAGATTAGATGGGCCTTGTGTCTGGTCTGGTCACTTCTTCCTAGTGTCCCATCTTATCAAGTGCATGTGTGTATAATCTATAGATCTGTGCAGAGTGACTGAAATGCAGCCAGCTCTGGGGTGGAGGATGCAGAACACTGCAGCCCTGTAGGAAGGGGAGGACTGGGACAAGAATACCCCGGGACACACCCTTTTGCTAGATCATTCATGTCCCAAGTGGAGTCCGACGCCCTGGGTCATAATCTCGCTGATTTCCCGCTGGAGTTCTAAGTGCCGGCAGGTTCATAAACCCGCAGCCCGGTTGTCTACGCAGATGGGTACGCAGCAGAAATCCCACGCTGCTCCAGTGGCCATCTCGCTATGCAACCCGATCTAGAGCCTCGGGTCACCAGGAGGAGAACGCCTCCTCCAGTGTGTAGCAGGGCGGCGACTCATCCCTGCAGCGCCTCCTGCTGGTCCGTCCGGGAATTAGCTCGCCAGCATCCGGAGCGCCCTCTGCAGGCCGATGCCCCACTTGCTGCTGTGGCCCAGAGTCTCTCCCTGGACCCCGGTGCCCTCTTCCCTTGGGTGCTGCACCCCTGCAGTACCCACCTGGTCTTGGGGTCTCCCCTCCCTAGGGGAACCCTCCACCCTCTATCCCCACCTTGCCTCAGACCAGGCAACTGCCAGTCACCACTTGCCCCTATTCCCTGGGGCAGACTGCAGTATCATTGCCACTCGTCACAGACAAGGGGGGTTGGCTTGCTGCTACTGTCTCAATAGCTATAGGCTGCCCCCTGCAACCCCAGTACCCCTTTGTTAGGCCTTCCCCTAGGCCCTGCAGCCTGGGGGTTTCTAGGCTGGAGCTTCCCCAGCTCCCCTTGCCTTGCCCCAGCCCTGCACCAATCTAGGTACCTTGCTCACGCTCCCAGCAGCCAGGCCTGTCTGCCTCTGCAGCCAGAGGAGACTCTCTTTTCGGGCCCCTGCCCCTCAGCCCTTTCAAGGAGACCCAGAGACACGGGGTGCCCCTCCCTTGGACTCCTCCAGCCTCGCGGCGGGACGAAGCGGGGGCCGTCGGTCAGTTCCCTCTCCCACAAAGCAGGAGGTTGGCTTCCCTTGCAGAAGCCATGGTGGGTTTCCATTCGGCCTGCGCAGACCACCTTCCCCCCTGCAAAGCGAACGGTGAAGTGGGGGGGGGGGGCGTGCTTTAGGGAGCGCCGAGCCGGCTCGCTTACCGTAGTTCCCAGAAATGCTTCCGCTAGAATTGACTGTCTCTTACCATATTGAACCAGGGCACGACCCAGCCCCCGAGGATTCCCGGAGCGGTGCCCCTCCCTGCTAACACCCCTGGGTGCCCCACCCTGTACCTCTTGCTCCGCTGCCATTCCCCTGGCACTGTCTGGCCTCGTGAACACGCGTGGCACAGGGCCGTGTGTGCATGCAGCGTCCGTGCTCTTTGCATGTTTTATACAGTGCCACGGGCTGACAGATTTGCCTGGGCCCCTACACCCACTTAACGACCTTGGGCGTGTGTGTAACACTGAGCAGGTCCCTGGGCCCGTCGCCTGTACAGACCCACACGAGCCGCCGTGCGCTGTTGTGTGACACTAGGAGCCTTTTCTCTCCTGGGCGTGTGGAAGAGTGGGGGGGCGGCCTGGCAGAAGTACAGTCCTGCAGCCTTAACACCCAGGCAGCCCTGCAGAGAGAGCAAGTCTGGCTGGCTCCCCGGGGCTCGCAGTTGGGGAGGAACGTTCCCCTGCAAGCTAGGCACTCCCTGCAGGGCGTGGGAGATGTTAAGAGGTCAGGGGCCAGGTACCAAGCTGGTGCAAATGGACCCCACTCCCGGGAAGCTCCCCCGTTTACACCCAGGGAGAGTGCGGCCCCCACGGTTGCACGGCAGGGGGAGGATTCGTCTGGGATGCTTCCTGCCTCCCCGGGGTTTAGCTGTGCGCGCTCGCTCGCTTTTCATTCAGCCCGCCTCGGTTCAGCTCTTCCTTACGCCAGCGTGGCTCCCTTGGCCCTCCCCGGGGGAGGGGAACCGCTTCTGATCGACCCCCGGGGCGTCGGCGCCGCGGAGTCACCTTCCCACCCAGGCTTCCCCAGCCGCTCCCCCGTGCCGCGGCTTGCACACAAACAACCCCACGGGTCGGCTGGTCGACAGCCGCCGGCCCCGCTCGGAGACGCAGCTGGGGCCCGGCGCTCCCCTCGCCTGGATCGATACGGCCCAGCTGGCCCCGCTCCAGCCTCCTCCCCCTTTCCGAGGTCTCAGGGTGTGAGGGTGGCGGGGAGGGGGGGGGAGCGTGTGGAATTTTATAGCCACCCTGCAGCCAATGGCATTGCGGAGAAACGAGATGGAGGCGCCGGGCGGATGCTCCGTCCGTCAGTGCTTCATCGCCGGGCACGGGGGAGCCCCTCAGAACCTCCAGCTGACCCAGCCGGGCTGCCGGCGCGCTGAGTCCATCAGAGGCTCGCCGGAGCGACGGCGTTTGAAGACGCCGAGCGAGATGGGGCCCCGGCAGGAGCCGGCCGTGCCGGGATTCCGCCGCTAGGAAAGTTTGCCCGGCCAAGTTCGGAAAGTTTGATTCCTTGCTCCCGGCGCGCCCCGGGGGGGCTTTACCACGGCAGCACCCGCCCCGCTCCCCCGCCGGGCCCCGTCTCCCCTCTGCCCAGCCGACGGGGGAGATCACTCAGCCGCCCCTCTCCGGCGAGGACGCGGAGATGTGAGGCTGGCGCCGGGGGACCCCGGGCTCTTTCCTGCGGCACGGCTGCTCCCTGGACCCTCCGCCCTGGTTCCGGGGGCTGGCGGAGCTGAGCCGGCCCGGGGGGGCGTGAGTCGCATGCCCCCGGGGCTGGGCCGCCCGTCGCGGGACGCTGGCCGGCCATGGGCATCCAGGGGATGGAACTCTGCGCCATGGCCGTGGTCATTATGCTTTTCATCGCCGTCCTCAAACAGTTCGGGATCCTGGAGCCCATGTCCATGGAAGGTAACTACCCCCCCCTCCCTTTCCCTGCAGCCGGGAGCCACCCCCACCCCTTCCCCCTGCTCCTGGAGCCAAGCGGCCCTGAGCCCCGTCCCCGATCCCCCGTCCCTGATCCCCTCCTCTCCCCCCTGTGCCCTGGGTCAGGACATCTCTCCCCTGAGCACGGTGCCATCCAGCCCCCCATGGGGGAGAGGAGAGACTGGCCTTTCCCCCAGGGTCTGGGCCGTGTCTTTTCAGGGGGGGGGCTGCCTGTCTTTCCCCCGAGCGTCTCCCCGTTCTGTGGCCAGGCCGGGGGGAGGGAAGGTTTTCACGCAGCCGAGAGGGTCCCTAGCTCCAGTGGGACTTCAAGGCAATGTGTGTAGGGGGGTGATCAGGGGAAATTCTACCCTGAGCTGCCCCCCGGCCCCCCTAGGAGTCTGGGGGGTTGCCCTGCGGGGGGCCAAGGGTGGAAATGCAGCGCGAGTCTCCTGCAAGGGAGCCGGGCCCCTCAGGCGTGAGTTCTCAGCTAACTGAGCTGAGGAGGCTCTGAAGGGACATTCAGGGGCCGCCGGCCCTTGGAAGGAAAGACCCTGATCTGGAAAGGAAGGGGGAAGAGCTGCCCCTCTCCGTGCAGGCGGGACGCCCCCGCCCCCGGCGCACGAACGTTCCTCTCACTCGCGCCCAGTGTGATCGGAGCCTAGGGCTGACCCAGGAGCTCATCAGACCCTCTCTGACTCCTCCCGCGTGGGCCAACTTCCAGGGATCTCCTAGCCAACCCCCAGGCATGTTTTGGGAAGCAGAGGGCCAAAATTCCCCCTGGGTGCAAGTCCCTCAGGATCCCACCTGGGATAAGTGGGAACTCGTTTCTGAGTGGTCCACGCGCCTTACCCCAGAAGGAGATGTCACGGGCACACGTGATGGCCCCCTGGAGATTGCACCAGGGACCTCCAGGAGCTGCTAAAGTTTGAGCTAAATAGGAAGGCTCCTTTACTGAGACTAGAACAGGCCTGGGAGTTGGGCACGGGGGGGGGGGGGGGTGGCCTGTCACGCTCACTCACCAGTGGGATGCACTTGCACGTGACTTGGGAATGCTGGGGCACTAGTGACAGGGGAGGGTCTCTCGCTGCTTGGCTGGGAGTCCCCCGCCCACCCCGGGACGATCCTCTCCGGATTGCCACGTCCGCTGCAAAGCGCCGAGCCCGGCGTCTCAGTCACCACCCAGCCCTCCCGGCGTCACGTGGCCCCCATGAAATATTAACCAAGGAGCGAAACCGGCTTGGTTGACGCTTAAATCCAGAAACTGGATCCGACCCCTCAAGGGCACGTCTTCTGCAGCTCCGGCGCTCCCCCCCGCGCCTCGCCGTCTTTCTTCCCTCTGCACCATTTCCGTGGCACGGGCCCAGCCGGGGGGGGGGGGGGAGGGAGAGGAAAGCAGACGGCTCGCTCAGCCCCGATCCATCACCTTGCCCGCCCGCCCTGACCCCCCCCCTCCGCCCTGGGAGCAGGCAGGACCCCGGGAGGTCATCTGCAACCCCCTGCTCAAAGCAGGACCAACCCCCAGTTAAAGCACCCAGCCGTGCTCTGACCTTGCAACAGGGGAATCTCGTTCGGTAGCCCCGGCTCTTTGATCACCCCGATCAGTAGGCTGAATCCCAATGTTCTCCCCCCCCCCCATCTGCCAAATAAAACACCCAGGGCCAGATCCTCAGCTGGTGGATTGGGGGGGGGCGCCCCACTGATTTCTGACCCACCCCTATGGTGGGAAGACGAGCGAGAGGGCGCCGGAGGAGCGGGCGGCGGCGGTGTTCCCCTCTCCCACCAGTAGTGGGCGTGCTGCCCCGGGGTCACGGCCGCGGCGCGGGGTCAGAGGAAGGGTGAGCGCCGACCTGGGATTTCGGGCTCTCTCTGGGGCGGGATCGTTCCCATTGAACGAGAACGTGACGTCGGCCCCTGACTCAGCTCTGCGCCCGTCGTGGGACTCCATTACTGGAGATCGTTCATTATTTATTAATTGCATGCTTAATATTCGCGCCGTTCAGAGGCAGGCAGACCAATCCGCTCTGCTGGGTAGTATCAGCTCAGAGAGGGGATGCCGGTTGCACTAGGTCGTTGAATCCCCTATTATGTTGCCTTGATTCTTCCCGGGGAGGCTGCATTTGCCCCCCTCCGTTGCAAAGGCGCCGGGGCCATGGCTGATGGGAGACAGGAAATGGCAGCGGTTCGGGTGGGCAGGGGCCATTCGGTCCAAGCGGATGGAAATAGATCCCGGGCGCAAGTCCGTGGAAGGCGGCGGAGTTGCCGCAGAGCTGAATTTGGCTCTGTGGGGTGTGTGGGGGAGGGGGGGTGACCATGCTGCAAAATACCAGTGACTGCTGCTGCTAAGGGATATATCGGAGCATCTTGTGGCTGCTTATCCCCGTAGAGTGGTTTGCCGTCCAGTCAGTGCTAAGCCTGTTGTTTCAAAGGGAACAAGCCCTTCACTGCATCTCCCCTACAGTACTAGCCACCCGGCACTAAAGTAACAGCACAGCAAGCTGTGGCGTGTGTCACATTGTCTGGGGACCGTGTTTTAGAGACACCAGATCCGATCCATGGCCCATCCTGTCTGTGACAGTGGCCAGAACCAGACGCCTCATCAAATGGAAGGAGAAGCCCTGTGGTAGGCTGTGATGGAAGGCTTCCTTTGCATCCCTAAATGTCAGTGATTGGCTTGAAGCATGAAGTGTTACCGTAGGTCCCCTCCAAAACTCCGTCTGCACTAACTACTCAAACCGTGGCTATTGCTATTCATATCGATGACGGGCCCCTCTTTGAAACACAATTCTTGGCCTCAACAATAATCCTGCGGCAGTGAGTTCCACCGTTCGCTCTCTCTCGGGAGTTGAAATGCGTGTCCCTGTAAAACTGCCCAGAATCCAAACTCCTTCAGGCTCCGGTGAGCCTGAGCGAGGAGCTCTGCGTTTGTCCCACTGCAAATCGAACTTTATTCTTGGCAGCCAAGACAGAAGTAGGACTGAGCTGTGAAACCGTGACCCAGAATTCAACTTCCTCAAAGTCTGGGGGGATTTGGGTCTGAGCTTTGGATGTGGACCAGGTCTCTGAGAATGTGACAAGCCCAAAATACTGAAGCCTCCGATCCAGTAACACACTCAAGGACATGCTTACGCTCCACTAAAGCCAATGATGTCTGTGTTTAGCTGAATCAGGGACTTTATGAATTAATCCTCACCGCACTCGGGGGGGGGGGGCGGGGATATATCATTAGCCACCTGGTACGGCGGTGAAGTGAGTTGGGCAAAGTCTGACCCATCAAACAGAACCCAAATCTGCTAGGACCCTAGGAACTGCTCCATTGGATCAGACTCAAGGCCCATCTAATCCAGTCCAGTTTCTCTGACAGTGGCCAGTACCGTCTGCTTCAGTGGAAAGGGCCAAGAAACCTTGCAGCAGGTTAATTTGTCCCCTAGGGGAGTCTCCTGCTGACCCCTAATTGTTAGAGATTGGCTTAAATCCTGAAGCATGAGGGTTTTTAGCCCATCCCAAACATCTGGTGGCAGGGAGTTCCACAGTCTAAGCACGTGCTGTGAGGGAAAAAATATTTCCTTGGGTCAGTTTTGCATTGGTTTTGGAAGGTTCTGCCTGAAGTGTCTGTGATTACCCACAAGAGTCCCTGTTCTAGTAGCTGATCCAGTCCAATGCATGTTACGTCAGTACAGAACAGTTAGAAATAGACGAAAGCAGAACAGAGTAACAGGTGGATCGGGCTGGGCTGGAAGCTATGCTATGGGGCGTCTTTAAGGAGGAGCAAGCAATGTGCGGGTAGAACCGTCCCCCAGCCCCACTGCTCTCACCCAGGGCCCCGGTAATAGTAAATCCTCCGTGGGTGGCTGGATCTCTGTTGTGAGAACCGTGGGGCCGGAGGACCAGCCAGAGAGGGGATGAGTGTGTGAAAGCGGATGGCGGCTCCGGTTTGCAGCTGGTTATATTTGAGTGGATGGAGTTTGTGGTCACAGTACAGGTTGGTGGATGGGCAGTAGCAGATCCAGAGGGGACAGTAAGAGACCCGGTGAGTTGTTTGCTCTGCGAGTGGGAGCCTGAAAAGACCCTGCCTCCCAGGGGGAAAGGAAGGTGCTCCGGCAGAGAAGCTGAGCAGTTGAGGTCATGCCCCGCAGCACCCCCTGCTGAATTCAAGTGGGCCTGCACATGTGCCCTGCCTCAGTTTCCCTTCTCGGGAAGCCAATAAGAGCTCCACTTCAGATCCTCTTGATGCTTGACTCAGTTAGACCCTCCTTGGGGCTGGTTTATTAAAAGGCCTCATGCAAGGGGGGCCGTAACAAAGAAACAAAGGGTGCGTCTGGCTTTCAGGGCGCGCCTGGTGCCTGCCCCCTAAGCTCCATGCCCAGTGCCCTCAGGGCTGTCTCTCCTTATGCTGGGTACTTCAAGCCATTATTAACCCTCTCCTCCTTGAGCTGCGATGCGTAGCCAGCGTCTCCATCACTTGGCCTCCGGCTCCGAGGGTGTGACAACTGCCTGCTGCAGTGATGTGGAAGGTAACATTTACACTGGTCCCATTCTCCCAACTCATCCCCAGCTGGTTGATGAGAGGGGAACCTTGTTTTCTCTGCAAGGCTCCTGGCCCCAGGCCCTTAAAGAAACGGGAACAAGCTTTCCCCTCAAACACTTCTTCCTCCCGGCACCGCTTCCTCTGTCTGAATAACTCCCAGATCCTTGTGTCTATCGTCAGACCCTTCAGCTCTGCAATAGCCAGGTGGTGGAATGGACTGACCATTAGGTAGTACTGCCTCGATGGGGCAAGCTGACCCCAGCACACAACTAGCATCTGAGCTATCACCGGGAATTGAACTAAGGACCTCGGGAGCTAAAACACTTGAGCGTCTCCTACTTGTGCTAAAGGAGTAACTCCCCTAGCTGGTCCCTGTAGTCACGTGGTGAGTGGGTCAGGCACAAAGGGGAATATGGAGCGTCCTAAACTGTGGGCTGCAGAGGTTTTATTACATGGGACATTTGCCTGAATACAGAATAATTAGCTCAGTAGGGGTCACATAACTAACGACACCTCTAACTTCCCAGGCACCAGCCAATTGTGGGCGGAGCTAACTGTGATGGGATTTTGACCTTTTAGCTGCCTGATGAATCAGGTCATTAGGAATCAAGATCCCCTTATCTGGGCCGGCACTTAAAGGGGATGGCGGGGCCGATTATTAGGTATAGGTTATTTGTATTACACAAATGCCTGGAAGTGCCGGCCAAAATCGGGGCCCATTGTGTCAGGAGCTGCACGGACACAGGGTTAGAGACAGTCCCTGCCCCGTACAGTTTTTACAGTCTAAAGGCTTCTTCCAAAGCTGGTGGACGTCTAGCTTTGGATCGGGTCCTAAATGGACGAGACAAAGGGTGAGAGGAAGAATGTTCCCCAGAAGGGGAAACAGGCCCAGGGAAATTAAGTGATTTGACCAAGGTCACACGGAGAGGCTGTGGCATGGCTAGAAACTGACCCTCCCAGCTCTCCTGAGCCCCAGTCCAGTGCATGAGCTGCAAAACCACCCTCTGTACCAATACTGAGGAAAGGGTTGAACAGAATGATTCTGGTGTGGGTCCATCTTGCTGGGACTAGCAATCCTGTTGACGATGCCTCAGACGGTTTAGGCTCTGGAGGGCTAATGGGAATCAAAAGCCGTACAGGCTTCGTTTGCTGTCATTAAAGCCGGCAGATGTGTCTTGCGCTCTCGTTCATAACTGTGAACTGTGGTGTTATGGGAGGAGCTATTCCAGAGTTCGGCCAACTCGTAGGTTGACCGAGTAAGGAGAAGCCATTCCTATACGGGCACTTTTCTAACCTTTGGCTTCACTGGCCATTTGGGGGCCGGGAGTGTGGGGGGGAATCAAAATAAGCAAATCATTTTGGGTTCAACTGGAAACAATTTCTTTTTCTACATTTTCGGCACCTCGAAAAGTCAGAAAAAAATTCGTTTCAAGGCAAGCGAAACATTTCGTTTTGAGACAGTGGCGACGTTCCGGTTTGAGTGCGGCCGTTTGATGGGGATTTGGAGTGGCTTTGTGAATGGAACGAAAGGAAACTCAGAACTGAGAACCAGAAATGTTCCATTTCGGAAACGTTAGAATGAAACATTTTGATTTTCGTCAGCTTTTGGGGGGTCGGGAGCTATTTGGACCAAACCAATTTGGCGTAATGGACACAGTCATGAAATGTTTCAGTGGCTGTGAATCTGCATTTTTGCCACACACAAAAATAGCTTCAGCCAAAATATATCACCTAGTTCTAATCACTTAGCCTCAAAGGCCATTCTAGGCTTAGGGGCTGATTCCTGCACTGGGGTAAATCAATGTGGCAGCCCTCGAAAGAGGAGTCCCGTGGTGGATTTCACTCAGTAGGACTGACTCCAAATTATTGAGTGTGCTGTGTAATTAACATGGTGTCTGACATCTCAGGAGAGGAGGCGCTTGGGACAGCGTCATCCCCAGGGGATCCCCAAGCTGGTTTCCAAGGGTTTCCTGTAGCCTCCCAGGCATGCAGCAGCAAATCGCAGACAACCGTCCCCCCGAAACCTTTGTTTGGTGAATTCTCGCTTGCAAGGAGACCGGCTAGCAGCCCCACGCAGACCAAACTGGCAGCGTGGTGGATTGCCCCTGGTGCTTCTCTGGAGCCCCCTGCTCCCCTGAACGCAGTAGGAGCAAACAACAGCAGGCAGTTTCCTTGCTCACAGTTTCCAAGCCTGCCTTTCCAGCCCGCACTCTGCCCAGAAGAAGCTCTCTCTCGCTTGGCTTCCTCCCAGGGCCTTACTGCCAGGCCATCTCTTGCTTTCTGCTGGGTTTCTCTGGTTCCTTACACGCATACACGCATACACGCACAGAGCTGCCACCAAATCAATGCCCCAGCTGCTGGGTTTGCAATCAGTCCCCAGGGAAACCCCTCTTATTCTCCCCAAATTAGTTCTTGCTCAAGCCTTCCAGGGCCTTGGGCAGTGACTTCCATAGCTTCAGCTATCACTAAACAAATAGATATTTAATTGCTCCCTCATTTAACCTGAATGAAAGATGGATAGTATGCAGCTCCAGCAACGTCTGTGATTGCCCAGAGATCTGATCATCATCATCATAATTAATAAATAATACTTAGATCAAACACCTGATTGCTGGCAAACAATACCCCTCCCCATCACAAGAATATTCCTTATTCCCCACTGTGCTGGGATTGGACTCTGGAGTTTCGTCTCCCTTCCTGCCCGCTCACAGTTTGTCTTGTGTCATTCCAGACACCAGCGACAGCGACCTTGAACTTTCATCCGTCCGGCACCAGCCGGAAGGGCTAGACCAGCTGCAAGAGCTGACCAAATTCACCAAGAAGGAGCTGCAGTCGCTGTACCGGGGCTTCAAGAACGTGAGTCTCCGTTGGGTCCTACCCCCGGCCGAATGATCCCCGAGAACAGCTGTGCCTCGGGGACTCTGTTGGGCTCCATCTGCTGCCCGAACGAGATTGGAAACCGAACCCTGGAGAGATGGGACGCAGCCTCGGGGCCTCCGGGGGCCGTGGGTGAAATTTATCCCGGTGCGAGTGCACACACAAGGCCCAGGCACCGTTTAAGCCCTACTGTAGCTTGGAGGGCGAGACGTTGTCGGATCAGATAGGAGATGGAGGGTTTTAGGCCTGCGCCTTGTTCATCTCCAGCACCCTAAGCTGTGGAGTGGGTGGCGGGGAGGGAAGAGGACGTATTACAGACCCGCGCCCACAGAGCATGAGTGTGCTTGGCCAGGGGTTCTGTTCCTTCCACGCAGGATTTTCTACCGCGCCCATCGCCATCATTCCCAAGCGTCTTCCAGCTGTGCGTTGAGCGACGAGCCGAGAGGTCTGTCACGGGGACGGGGTGGGTGTATCGCCGGGGAGAGGGGATGGGCCGGGGGCCATGAATACTGAGGTGCACGGGACTCAGGGTTCGAGGAGGGAGCGTAAGAGCAGAGAAAAGTATTTCTTTGCACCGTCAACCTGTGGAACTCCCTGCCAGAGGATGTTGTGAAGGCCAAGACCATAACAGAGTTCAAAAAAGAACTAGGTACATTCATGGAGGATCGGTCCATCAATGGCTATTAGCCAGGATGGGCAGGGATGGTGTCTCTAGCCTCTGTTTGCCAGAAGCTGGGAATGGGTGACAGGGGATGGATCACTTGATGATTCCTTGTTCTGTTCATTCCCTCTGGGGCACCTGGCACTGGCCACTGTTAGTAGACAGGACACTGGACTAGACGAACCCTTGGCCTGACAGAGTAGGGCCCTTCTTATGTTCTTATGCCCTAGGAGGACAGATGTCCTGGGTGCATGGCAGGGCAGATGCTCGTCGCATGGCAGAGCCATGGGGCAAGAGGAGAGTCGTGTTCCCGGCCGGTCCGGCTACATCTCGGTGCCTGATCTGTGGGGAGGGGTGATGGTCAGACCAATCGGGGGACTAACCTCCCGGCGATGACTTCCCTCCACAGGAATGCCCCAGTGGCCTGGTTGACGAGGACACCTTCAAGCTGATCTATGCTCAGTTCTTCCCTCAGGGAGGTGAGTTTGGCACCAGCCACCCTCCCTCCCCCCCCCCACCGAGCAGGGAAAGGGTTAAATTCTCCAGCGAGGCACCAAGAGCCCAGAGCCTTTATCCCAGCCTTTGCCGGCACATATCTACAGCAGGAGACGCTGAGCGCTGTGGCTAGCCCCTCGCCTGGCCTGAGCAGGGGCCATACAGCCGGGGGACGATAAGGGCCCGGGTGTTTTCCATTGTGCTAGGTGCGGTACCCTTGGATAATACAGCGACGGTCCCCGCCCAAATGGCTGTAGCTCTTCGGGTCATTTCCCGTTGCTAGCTAAATGATTATCCTAGAAACCTGCCTCGGTCCACGCTGGGATCGGAGGACGCGAGCAACTCGGTCACCCTGACTGTGCTGTGGGATGACCCTTATCCGCTGGGGCTTCAACACTGGCAGGACGGTCCAATGGTTAGGGCCCGTGGGAGACTTGGGTGCCATTCCATGCTCTGCCACAGACGTCTCATGTGACCTTGGGCCTGTCTGTGCCTCAGTTTTCCCTCTGTACAATGGGGAGAACTGGCCTCACTGGGGCGTGAGGGTAAATGTGTTTAAAGAGTGTGCGATTGGTCAGATAATGGTGGGGGTAGGGAGAAAAGTGCCAAACCTTTCACCGGGTCTCTCTCTTTTCTCTCCCAGATGCCAGCATGTACGCCCACTTCCTCTTCAACGCCTTTGATGTGGACCGGAACGGAGCCATCTGCTTCGAGGTAAGGCCCCGCCTCCCCCTTTCAAAGGGCCAGGTGTTTTAAAAAGGTATTTAGGAACCTAACGAATTAGCCCACATCCTCAAAGGTATTTAGGTGCCTAACTCCCCCTTGGAAAATGTTCCTTGTTGTGGCTGTTTTTTCCTTGGATTGCAGTAGTGTCCAGAGGGTCTGATCCGGGCCCCGCGGCGTTAAGTGCTACACCAACGCAGATCCCTGCCTTGGAGAGTTTGTAATCGGAGACTGCCAGGGATGGCTTTCTGTCCTGTATTTGTACAGCTCCTAGCACTTCCATTATGAGCTGTGACTTGGGCTCTAATAAATTGTGAGACAACAGGTGGATACAGCAGAGGACTGGTAGGAGTGGCGGGGGGACACTCAAGGGAACAGAAAAGCATGTTGAGCAGCGGTCCCAGCTGCCTAGCAGTTGTTGAGTGTTGCATGGACATCCCGAGAAGGGATCAGGTGGAGGACAACATGGTGGCTTTGCAGAGATTCGTGGGGAGTCTCTGCCATGTCCAGCGGGCAGCGGGGGAGACGGCTTGCTGGAGAAATTGACCAAGAGGTACGGGGCATCGCATTCTCCTCGCCTGATTCTGCCCCCCGGTCACATCCGAGTTCTCCTCCCCTCCAGGGCAGACTGCCCCAGCCAGGATGCTGATCCAAATCAGGCCCGCTCCTCCTTGGCTCCCTGTCCCAAAGTGTGGGGGGGGGGCTGCTGCACGTTGCAAAACAGCAGCTGCGTTCAACCCCAGAGGCGGCTGCATTTCAGTGCTGGGCGGAGTGACTCATATATATACCCACACACTTTTACAGGGCCTCCGCGTTACATCTTGTCCAGAGAAGAGCTGTGCCCCATAGCACCACTGAGGCGTTGGGTCAGGAACACAAGCCCTTATTGAGTCAGCAGTACCTGTCCTGCCACCCTCGATCTCCCCTCCAAGTACGGTAGAATCTCAGCGTGACCAACACCTGGAGAACGGAGGTTGTCTGGAACTCGGAAACGTTCATTACCCTGACCAAAACGGCCTTTCTAAAGTTTACAGCCGAACGCTGACTGAATACAGCTGTGAAACTTTACTGTGCCGAAGAAAAATTCTGCTTTCATTGTATTATTTTAGTAGTTTGCATTTAACACAGTTCTGTGGTACATTTACCGGGTTGTTTTGGTCTCTGCTACTGCCCGGTTGTGTTCTTCTGGTTCCCAGTGAGGCTGACTGCTCAGTTTGGGACTCTGGTGTTTGTAACGCTGAGGTTCTGCGCGTGTCTGCTTAGCTTGAGATAAAGCCGGCTGGCCCCGTTATCAATGTAAGAGCAGGGTAATACGTCAGACAGGATTTTTATTGGGGGGCAGAAAGACTCTATAACCAGATGACACAGTTCAAAATTAGCGGCTCAGAAGATCAAAAAACCTTGGGTTGATTTTGCTTCTTTGTTTACCTCATCCTTCATACATACATAACACACAATGTAGATATATTGTCCAACCAGTAACAGTTTCAAGAACTGTGGGATTGTTTGAAATAAAGATGATATATAAATGTAAGATCACACTCACAGGAGTGTATAGGTAAGTAAAATCATTCTTTTATTTAGTAGATGGATGTAACAAATCTCTCAGCCAGCCAGCCACCAAAAATGCCTTTTATCGCATTTCTTCGTTGGGAGGGGGAAGTTAATGATTTTCATTTGATTCTTTGTGCTCAGTGCCAGACGCAGTAGCAGTAAGGAATCAAAGAGGGTTTGGTTTTTTTGTATTATTATTGTCAGCGAGGGGCACTCGGGCTCAGGTGGGTAGCAAGGCGACTAAAAATAGATCCAGCAGAGAAGAGAAACAGGATCGATAGGAAAAATACCAGGAGAGTTTCATGGTCGATAACATTTCCGCTTCACCCTTTGAAGGGTCAAGAGCCTCCCCCTTTTAAAGAGCAACTCCCCAGGCACCTGCTTCAAAACAGTTCTTCTTCTTGGGGTGTTGGTTGGAGGGTGGAGGTAGGGGGTTGCTATATGTTTGCAGTTGTCCATGTGCTGAGCTGTTTGCCTATCCTGCTAGATTTCTGCTTCATTCTCTGTTCCAGGATTTCGTCGTCGGCCTCTCCATCTTGCTCCGTGGGACTGTGCACGAAAAGTTAAACTGGGCTTTTAACCTCTATGATATTAACAAGGACGGCTACATTACCAAGGAGGTAGATGCAGCTGGGCTGAGGGGAATGTGAATCATAGAATCATAGAAGATCAGGGTTGGAAGGGACCTCAGGAGATATCTAGTCCGACCCCCTGCTCAAAGCAGGACCAACCCCAACTAAATCATCCCAGCCAGGGCTTTGTCAAGCCAGGTCTTATAAACTTCTAAGGAAGGAGATTCCCCCACCTCCCTAGGGAACCCATTCCAGTGCTTCACCATCCTGCTAGTGAAATAGTGATTCTTAATATCCAACCTAGACCTCCCCCACTGCAACTTGAGACCATTACTCCTTGTTCTGTCATCTGCTACCACTGAGAACAGTCTAGATCCATCCTCTTTCAGGTAGTTGAAAGCAGCTATCAAATCCCCCCTCGGTCTTCTCTTCTGCAGACTAAACAATCCCAGTTCTCTCAGCCTCTCCTAAGTTATGTGCTCCAGCCCCGTAATCATTTTCGTTGCCCTCCGCTAGACTCTTTCCAATTTTTCCACATCCTTGTAGTGTGGGCCCCAGAACTGGACACAGTACTCCAGATGAGGCCTCACCAATGTCGAATAGAGGGGAATGATCACGTCCCTCGATCTGCTGGCAATGCCCCTACTTATACAGCCCAAAATGCCGTTAGCCTTCTTGGCAACAAGGGCACACTGTTGACTCATGTGGCTGTGGGTATGCGTGAGGTTTGGAAGGAGACCGGGGCATCTGGCGGTGGAACTGAGTGAGTGTACCATGGCCCACCGCAAGGGGTGTGGTACTTACGTCTACGGAGGGTCTGGGTCAGGGACGGGAGGAGGGTGAGTGTGTTACTGTGCTAGACGCTGGAGCCCGGGGGTCCAGTTCAGTGTCAGAGACCCCGTTAAGTAGGAGCGGTTCGGAGCCAGGCCTGCTGTGTGATCGTCCGCCACGAGCCCGAGGGATGGGAAGGAGCTGAGAGTTTAGGAGCATAAATGGAAGCCCTGAGGCGGGATCCCTGGGGGGTATGGATCGGATTCAGAAGTTTGAGGGGGTACAATTGGGTTTGAGGGACCCCTCCGTGAGTGAGGTGGGGGCGGGGGCACGCAGTGGCGATGTGATTTGACCAAGGTCACCCAGCAGGCCAGTGGCAGAGCTGTGATTAAACCCAGGTCTCCCGAGTCCAGTGCTCCATCCACTAGGCCACACTGCTGCCATTTGCCTGGAGGTGGGCAACGGGGATGTCTGGTATTATGGCTGGGAGACACCCCGGGATCCCGCCGCGCAATGGTTTCTCCCGCTACCTCGCTCGAGGGAGTTAACCCCTCCCTGGGGATGCAGCTCGGAGGACCTGCCTGGAAACCCATTATTTTGCCCTCATGATTTTCCCCTGGCCCTGAAGCCGACCTGAACCTAGCCCAGCCCAGGGGACAGGGGTGGGCTTTGTTTGGGCTGCCTCCCCGTGCTCAGCGCGTCTCTCTCTCTTTCTCCGCCAGGAGATGCTGGCGATCATGAAGTCCATTTACGACATGATGGGCCGCTACACCTACCCGCTCCTCAGGGACGATGCCCCCCTCGAGCACGTGGAGAAGTTCTTCCAGGTAAGCCAGCTCGCCGGCGTGTGGGAGTAGAAGCCAGGGCAGCGGGCTTGGGCCACACACGTCCATAGGTGTGTTAGCCAGAGGGCCGATGGGCCTGATTCCTCCCAAACCCGGGGTGTAGAGGGCCTGATTCTGCTCTTGCGTACCCTGGTGTGACTCAGAAGGGGTGTCTCGGAAGTCAGTGGACTCACAGACGCTCCACCTCCACGCCGCTTGAGGCTCCGCCCCTTCCCACCAGACCCCGCCTTTGCTCTGCCTTTTCCCGCCCCCATTCCGCGCCTTCCCCCGAGGTCCCCCTCGCCCACCAGCCGCTCCCCCCTCTCCGTCTCCGTCCCCTCCCCCCCAGCAGCTTTCACCCACCGAACAGCTGATCGGTGGAGAGCCCTGGGCTGGAACCAGTGTGACTGGACACCCCCTATTTTTCCCCCTGGGTGCTTGCGCCCTGTAGCCCCCACGGAGTGGGCGCCTGTGAGTGGAATTATGCTGGGGTGGAAAGGGTGGGGGGGGATTAGTTTCACCGCTGCAAGGGCAGATGCAGATTCCCACATGGCTGCAGGCAGGAGGCAGACGGCGGGGGCTGAATTGCTCCGTTACCGTAGGCCTGGGCTGGCAGGCAGGAGGAAGGACAGGCTGGGAGGAGCCCACAGCCGCTGGGCAGAATGCAGGCAGCGAGAGACCACCTCCAGGCGCAGAGGACTGCCAAGATCACAGGAAGGTGGGCTTCAGGGTTCAGCCGGGCGCAGCGTGGGCGCGGGTGGGGGAGCGCGCTCCGGCACATAGGCCCAGATTCGCCACGCACGGCACCTGCTGAGTGTTGCTTTTCCGTTTCAGAAAATGGACAGGAATCGGGACGGCGTGGTGACGATCGAGGAGTTTTTAGAGACCTGTCAAAAGGTGAGCGGGTCGCTGCTGTGGATTCTTCATCGCCTTCCGGGTCCTGCAGATCCCTCCTCCTCTTCCTCCTGACCACACCCCCCGGCCCCTCTACTGGATTCGGACCCCATCTTACCCATCTTTCTTTTCTAGAATCTGTCTTTCCGATTTGCCCCGGGCATTCTCCAGTCAGGACACCGATTCATCCGACCCTCCAAATTCCAGACACACCATTTTAATCCCTTTTGACTGCAGCTTCCCCCAGTTCAGATCCTCTCCTCTTATGTAACGTGGGCGGTGGGAATCTATACAGAGCCAAAGCGCGGGGAAGGGAAACTGAGGCACAGAGAGGGCAGTGACTTGCCCAAGGTGTCATGGCAAGTCAGTGGCAGGGCTGAACACCCAAATCTCCTGTCTCCCAAGCTGCTTCCTCATTCACTGAACCACAAATCTCCATTGGTCGTGTTGTCTCTGACCCATTGCCCTGGCCTTTCTCTCTCCTCCCCTTCCAGGACGAGAACATCATGAGCTCCATGCAGCTGTTCGAGAATGTGATCTAGAATGCGATCTCGTCTCTCCCAGCGCGGCTGCCGCCTGGCCTGCCCGCAGATGGGCGCCTCTGTCTGTCTCTCTCGTTAAGCACACACACACCTTTATGAGAAGAAAAACAAACTCTTTTTATATTTAAAAACAAACCAAAAAACCAAAAAAAAAAAAAAAAGAGAACGTGATCATGTTTGCTCCCGACACTGACCGGATTCTCACTTGAAGGGCACGAGGAGACAGAGAGAGCCTGGGTTTCATGGGTTTGTCTGATCTAGCAGAGGGATTGTCTAGCTCTCCCCAAGGATATAGCAAGAAAGCATTGCATGGTAGCAGGATGGAAAGGCCGTTTGCATGTGGACGGTGGAGTTCTTCTCCCTAGCACCACGGGAGAACCTGGCAACGGGGCAGCTACTGGATTCCATCAGGAAAAGGAGGGAGAGGCACTTACTGAAGAAGACATCGGTCTCTATCTAGACCCTCAGCTGGCAGAATTTGGCATAATTCCATGGACTTCATTCCCCCGTTGCAAAATTTGACTTCAACTGAACTCCATCCATTTTCACCAGCGGAGGGCCTGCTCCTCGCGTTTCCACGTGCAGGCAGCTCCTGTCCAAGATCCGGGAGCCTGGATGTGTCTCTGCTGAGAGAGGATGGTTTGTGGACATCTGAACAGAAGACATTCCTGGTGATTGGGCATCATCTCCAGAACTTCCATTCTAAAAGCACAAGGGCGTCCATGCAAAGGCAGGTTCCACACTGTGTGTGAATGTTAGTGTAGAGAGCCTTCAACGAGACTTCCTCGGTAGCGTCCCCAGAGAAGGGAAGCAAAGGAAAAAGCTAGCACGCCTTCTCCCCAGCTGCATTGGGAATGAATGTCCCTCCACCTGCAGCGGTAGGGGAGAACGAGGTATCTTCACTCAGGAGACTGGAAGTGGGGCGATCTGCAACAAAGAAACAGGATTTGAATTTCCTGAAGCAGAAGTACAAGCACAAATAACCTGCCCCTTCCAAACTGGAGTAGACGGGCCCTCGCCGCTAAGTTCTGGAGCTGAAATTTTCCATTGTTTCCATAGTTTTCCATCATTTCCATCAGCCCCGGCTCGAATATCTCTTGACTGGAATTGAGGGTTACACTGGAAAAACTTATTCTGTAGGATGGGCAGTGTTGTGGAACCGCATTGGTCCCAGGGTGTGTGAGAGACAAGGTGGGTGAGGTACTACCTATTATAAGTCCAACTTCTGTTGGTTGAGAGGGCAAGTTTTTGAGGTACATGGAGATCCACCTTTATCCCCCCACTACCTCCAAGTCCTCCCACCCCACTGCCCAGATCTGAACTAGAACCATGATCCAGACCTTTAACCATCCAGACTCAGTCCTCATCTCTCTGTCTCAACCTCTCTCAGTGCCCAAAGGCCCTCTCTCTCTCTGCCCCCGGCCCAGATCAGTCTGTTTCTGCCTCCCGCTGCCAAGAAGGCTCTGAATTCCGGCCATCTCCCCCTCTCCTCTACCTTAAGCCCTCTCCCGGAGGCTGTGAGTTTGCACTTGATACTTCCTGTCGTATGTACAGTATAAGGAATGGCCGCATGTCTCACTAGCAGTAGCCTTTACTCCAGTGCCCCTCAACTCACACCCATCCTCACAGCACAACCTGGGGAGACAGTCGTCAGTTCCTGTTCTCTGTAACGACTTGATATTCAGTCACTGTATATTTTAATAAAATAAACTTCCAAAAAAAAAAGGCTCCCATCCAGTTTGCTTCTTTCTCTAGCAGCAGAGCCCAGCTGGGTCTGTATCCAAATCCTTCCCGGGGCATGAAACACAGCTGATAGCATGAACACGGTTCCGTTCTTGGTTTCTGTCCCGGGCCTCTCTTTACATAGAGATTTAGGATGGGCCAGGTTATGGAGGGTGCTTGGAAGAAGTGATGCTATAACAGGACAGAAAGGGGCCCCTTTGATGAGCCAGTCCTGACCCATGCTGCCTTCCCGCTTTGCTGGGAACGCACCTGCGGCACCTGCCTCCCCCTCCCCCCCGGTGCTCCTAGTTTATTAATTTATTGTTATAATTATGGTTCCTAAACACCCCAGATATGGACACGTCTAGCTGACGAACAAACACAGCACAAGCCTTCTACTGCTGCTGGTTTCTGAACCTTCCATTGTGTTGGAAGGGGGGGGGGGGACGGTTGACAGCAGGAAGGGAGGCTTTGGGCGGGGGGGGGGGGGCAGGCAGGGCTGTGGGGGCTGAGATGAGGCAGGTGGGGGGGGGAGGTTTTTCCGGCACGTGGTGGGAGGTTCTGCTCTCTCCAGCCCTGCAGCCAGAGGGGGTGTGAAGGGCTAGCAGGCTCCGTGTGTAGGCCTTGGCCGCTGGCGTCGCATGCTTTGGGCCCCACGCTCTCCCAAGGGGGCTGCCCTGCAGTTGCGGAGCGGGGGGGGGGGGGACGCGTCGGAGACCACGCGCTGAGCTGCTGCTGCCCCCCATGCAGGGCGTGGACTCCGACGCCCCCCCCCCCCCGCTCCGCGAAGGGGTGCAGGACATTGGAGCCCCATTTGCTGCTGCCTGTTGGCACCAGCTGGGAGCTGCTCTGCATTGCAGATGGGGGGGCCCATGCGGGGTGTATATGTGGGGGGGGGGGCACATGGCAGCCCTTGTGCAAGGTAACTGGTTCCCTAGTTATGAGGGTTCAGCCTGCCCTGCCCCACACTTTGCCCCTAGTGTCATGGCGCCCAGCCTGGCCCGCCCCTCGCTTTGCCCCTAGTGTCATGGCGTCCAGCCTGGCCCGCCCCGCGCTTTGCCCCTAGTGTCATGGCGCCCAGCCTGGCTCGTCCCGCGCTTTGCCTTTGGTGCCATGGTGACGGCCAGTCACGCGCTCTGAGGGAATTCGAAAAATGGGCGGGGCTTATTAGGTAGCAGTTTACTGGTGGAGCGCGTAAAAGGCCGCCCTAACCGGTCTCTGATTGGTTGTTGGCTGCCCCGCCGCGCTCGTGGCGAGGGTAGGAGGAGGCGGGTTTGATTGGCGATGACGTCACAGACAGTCCGACGGGGGGCGTGGCTTGGCTTTGTGACGGCATCGGCGAGCGCCCGCAGGAGCTGCCCCCAAACCTGCCGTCACCCCAGAGCCGCTGGGCAGGTAACGGGGGAGGGGCTCAGCGGCGGGGAGGGGCGCTCGCGCTCCCCCTCCCCACCCCCCCGCACCTGCTTGCGGGGCCCACCGAGCGCCCGTTAAACCCTCCCGCCCCCTCCCCCCAGCTCGCTCCGGCCCGGCCACTTCCGGTTAAGTCCAGCCCCCCCCACAGCTCACAGAGTGACCCCCCCACCCCCTCGCACCCCCCCCGCTCACAGTGACCCCCCCCACCCCCCTCGCACCCCCCCCCGCTCACAGTGACCCCCCCACCCCCCTCGCACCCCCCCCCGCTCACAGTGACCCCCCCACCCCCTCGCACCCCCCCCGCTCACAGTGACCCCCCCCACCCCCCTCGCACCCCCCCCGCTCACAGTGACCCCCCCACCCCCCTCGCGCCCCCCCCGCTCACAGTGACCCCCCCTCGCACCCCCCCGCTCACAGAGTGACCCCCCCACCCCCCTCGCACCCACCCCCGCTCACAGAGTGACCCCCCCACCCACCCCCCGCTCACAGAGTGACCCCCCACCCCCCTCGCGCCCACCCCCGCTCACAGTGACCCCCCACCCCCCTCGCGCCCCCCCCGCTCACAGAGTGACCCCCCCACCCCCCTCGCGCCCCCCCCGCTCAGAGTGACCCCCCACCCCCCTCGCGCCTCCCCCGCTCACAGAGTGACCCCCCCACCCCCCTCGCACCCACCCCTGCTCACAGAGTGACCCCCCCACCCACCCCCCGCTCACAGAGTGACCCCCCACCCCCCTCGCGCCCACCCCCGCTCACAGTGACCCCCCACCCCCCTCGCGCCCCCCCCGCTCACAGAGTGACCCCCCCACCCCCCTCGCGCCCCCCCCCGCTCACAGAGTGACCCCCCACCCCCCTCGCGCCCACCCCCGCTCACAGTGACCCCCCACCCCCCTCGCGCCCCCCCCGCTCACAGAGTGACCCCCCCACCCCCCTCGCGCCCCCCCCGCTCACAGAGTGACCCCCCACCCCCCTCGCGCCTCCCCCGCTCACAGAGTGACCCCCCCACCCCCCTCGCGCCTCCCCCGCTCACAGAGTGACCCCCCCACCTCCCTCGCACCCCCCCGCTCACAGAGTGACCCCCCCCCTCCCTCGCACCCCCCCGCTCACAGAGTGACCCCCCCCGGCCGCAGAGGGGCCCCCCTCGGTCCCACCTCCCTTGGTTACACACATACACCCTCCCCCACACACACCCTCCCCCCCCCAGACACACACACACCCTCCCCCCACACACACCCAGACACACACACCCTCCCCCCCAGACACACACACACACACACACACCCTCCCCCACAGACACACACACACACACACCCAGACACACACACACCCACCCCCTCCCCCCCCACATACCCAGACACACACACACACACACCCTCCCCACCCAGACACACACACACACACACCCTCCCCACCCAGACACACACACACACACACCCTCCCCACCCAGACACACACACACACCCTCCCCACCCAGACACACACACACACCCTCCCCACCCAGACACACACACACACACACACACACACACACACACCCTCCCCACCCAGACACACACACACACACACACACACACACCCTCCCCACCCAGACACACACACACACACACACACACACACCCTCCCCACCCAGACACACACACACACACACCCTCCCCACCCAGACACACACACACACACACACCCTCCCCACCCAGACACACACACACCCTCCCCACCCAGACACACACACACACACCCTCCCCACCCAGACACACACACACACACCCTCCCCACCCAGACACACACACACACACCCTCCCCACCCAGACACACACAAACACACACCCTCCCCCCCCAGACACACACAAACACACACCCTCCCCCCCCAGACACACACAAACACACACCCTCCCCCCCCGACACCCACACACACCCTCCCCACCCAGACACACACACCCAGACACACACACCCTCCCCCACACACACCCTCCCCCACACCGACACACCCAGACACACACACCCTCCCCCCCCAGACACACACACACACACACACCCTCCCCCCCCCACATACCCAGACACACACACACACCCTCCCCACCCAGACACACACCCACACACACCCTCCCCCCCCGACACCCACACACACCCTCCCCACCCAGACACACCCACACACACCCTCCCCCCCCCCGACACCCACACACACCCTCCCCACCCAGACACACCCACACACACCCTCCCCCCCCCCCCCGACACCCACACACACCCTCCCCACCCAGACACACACCCACACACACCCTCCCCCCCCCGACACCCACACACACCCTCCCCACCCAGACACACCCACACACACCCTCCCCACCCAGACACACCCACACACACCCTCCCCACCCAGACACACACACACCCTCCCCCACACACACCCAGACACCCCCCCCCCCAGACACACACACACCCCCTCCCCTCACCCAGACATATACACACGAGTGAGCCGACAGCAAGTGTGAACAAATGGATCGGGGTGGGGGGGTAATAGGCGCCTATAGAAGAAAATGCCCCAAATAGTGGAACTGTCCCTATAAAATGGGGACATCTGGTCACCCTACCGCGGACGGACACACACATACACACACACACACACCCACACCTCCCCCCCCCCCCCCGCCTGACTTCGCCAAGGGGCTCCTCACCCCCCCGGGTTCACAGCCCAGGCCTCTGTGGCTCTCTGGGCATCCAGACGCAGCTGTGCGTGACCATGGCAAACAACCGGGTGTCCCGCGGTTTGAGCCCTGGGCATACCAGTTCCCCTCCCTCCCCCATGGGGTAGATAGAGGGAGATCTCTGGGTCTGGTTACTTTCCACTGGGGTAGACAATAGGGGGAGGCCCCGTGAGCAAAATCCGGCCTGCCAGCCACTTTCAGATGGACCCTAAAATCTTTGTAGTGATTATCCTCATCCTTATTCATTTAGTTTGTCTGGACCTTGACTATACTTTGCCCTGCCGGGGTAACGATCTTTTTTTTTTGTCAAGGTCCAAACTCTTGGGCAGACACCCAGCCTGAGTGCATGATGACCTGTCCCTGCTCGTTTGTGTCTCCCCTGCAGGATCCGATGCCAGTGCTGCTCCTACGAGCCTGTCCAGTGACTCTGAGATTGACCTGGCGGGTGTCTGGCTGCACGAGCCGGGGCAGGCTCCAGGGGCGTTTCCCGTCTAGCTGGGACTATGAGACTGGTCCAGTTCCAGACCGGCGCCGACGAGCCCAGGATCGGGCTGGAGGAGAAAGATGGAGGCGACGTGATTGATTTAAATGCTTTCGACCCCTCCCTGCCCAGAAGGATGAGAGAGTTCCTGGAGCAAGGGGACGCAGCACTGGCCACAGCAAGAAGGTAAGTGGGGATCGCCAGCGACCCTGCGGGGGGTGGCGGTTAGAAGCTGTGTCCATCTTGCCAGCCCAAGCAGACCCTCCAGTTAACAAGTTCCCCATCCGGGGGCTGCCCCCTTCCTGTGCATTGGTGCTTGGGTTCCCCTGCCACTTGGCACCCTTGTGGGCTTCCCCCCACCTGCCACAGGGCGGTTGACTGCCATCAGGTGTGCCAACGGGGGCTTTGACAAACAAACCCCAAAGGGGGGGGTGGAGCCAGGCACGAGAGGTGAGTGAATCCAGCGTGAAGTCCGGGGCTCGGGGTCTGATCTGTCCTGTCTGCGCAGTGTGAAGAGTTGCAGAGTTAGGCCTGGATCCTCAAAGGTATTTAGGCACCTGCCTCCCAGTGATTTCAGTGACAGTGAAGTGCCTAAATACCTTTGAAGGTTTGGGCTTCAGTGACTGGACAGCAGGGAATGGAGAAGTTGAGATTCTCTCAGTGATGCTACCTCCTCTGCAGGCTCCGTTTAAAGCCGTATAATAACCCTTAGTGCCTCTACAGATCGACTTCGCCAGAAAGCTTGGGGACCCCAAAGCTGGGAGGCAGCATGGCTCAGTGGCTAGAGCACTGGGCGGTCAAAAGCCCTGGGCAGAGGCCCCGACTTTCTAATATGTCGGGGGGGGGGGGTCTCTCCCCCTGCTCCGCCCCAGGCCCTGCCCCCCTTCCTGCCAGGCCCCGCCTCTTCCCTCCCCCCACTCCTCCCCTTCTGCCCTCAGTGCCTCCTGATCGCGATGGGTAGGAGGTGCTGCGGGAGGCATGGATCAGAGATTTCTTTTCCCATCGGTGCTCCAGCCCGGGAGCACCCAACGCAATCACTGCCTATGGCCCTGGGTTCTCTGCCATGGACTTAGCGCTTGGCTTTGAGCAAGGCATGTCCCAGTCTCGTGCCTCAGTTTCCCTGGCTGTAAAACAAGGGGATCGTGAATCTCTCCTACTAGTAAAGACCTTTTAGAGCTAGGGACGAGACATCCTTCCATGGGCAGTAGGGAGTGCAGTTGTTATCCTGGCGTTTGGAAGCTGGGTAGGAAAGTGTGGAAGCGTACTGCTGGGATTGTCCCCGTCCCGGGCCCGCACCCCGACTGGTCATTCTCGGGGCAGGATTCTCAAGGCACTGTCTATGCAACAAGTAGGCGTGAGCCCAATTATACAGGTGGGAAACTGAGGCACGGGGAAGGGCAAGGAGTTGCTTGCAGCTGCATAGGAAATCCATGTAGATCCCAGGAGATCCAGTTCTCCCAGTCCCTTGCTTTGACCACTACACCACCGCCCCTGGCTTCCCCAGCGACGGGTCTCCCCCATTCTCTCAGCATCCCTTCAATCTGCCCCTTCTCTCCTCCGTCTCTAGGGCTCAGGAGTCCGGGCAGCACCTCCTACCCCGCTCTCAGGTGACCCTCCGGGCCCCCGTCATCAACCCGGGGAAGGTGATCTGTGTGGGGCTGAACTACTCCGACCACTGCCGGGAGCAGAACCTGACCATCCCCGAGGAGCCCATCATCTTCAGCAAGTTTCCCAGCTCCATCGCCGGCCCCTACGACGAGATCATCTACCCGGCCGAGAGCACCGTGAGTACCCCTGCCCCGGCCGGGCCCTCGACAGGGGACCCCATAAATCCAGTCCCTGCCAGTGGCGTTTCGCAGGTGTGGGAGCCGTGATCTCGGGCACCGCTAAGTCCCGGGGGGGGGGGGCAGCCCCCATTGCCTCTGTGCCCTGCCGGACTAGGGCCAGCGACTCAGCCGGGCCTGTTTCCTTCTCTAGGAAGTCGACTGGGAGGTGGAGATGGCGTTTGTCATCGGGAAGAAAGGGAAGCACATCAAGGTACTAAGGGAGCTGGGAGTGGCGGGTGGAGCCACCTCAGGGCTCGGCACTTCAAACCCAGCCCCGGCTGAACCAGCAGCTGGGTGACCAGTCCAGGGCACGGGGCACTAAACAGCCCCCCTGGTTGGCAAACATCTTAGCCAGGCTGATTGACCTGAGCGTGCTCCCTTCCCACCACGAGAGGGCGCCCCTTTGGGTCAGGGCGGCGCGTGTGTTCATTCTGCCCCGGCGGGACAGCCCCACGATCGCAGACTCCGGCAGCGACTCCCCTCCCGCTTCCCTCCCGCCCAGGAGTCGGCCGCGATGGATCACGTCGTGGGCTTCACGGTTGCCAACGACATCACGGCCAGGGACTGGCAGATGAAGAGGAACGGGAAGCAGTGGATCCTGGGGAAAAGCTTTGACACCTTCTGCCCCTTGGGCCCCGCCCTTGTCACCAAGGACGCCGTGACAGGTACGGTCCGGCCCTTCCGTGTCTCCCGCCTGCCAGGCTGCGGTTGGCACAGGGAGGGCTGGGTTGCCCGCCCGGATGCCCTCATGCTGTGGAGGCTCCCGGGGTGATGCATGACCGGCCTTCATCCCCGATTCCTCCCACTTGCTCCATCGCTGCAGTGGTCCTGCCCTGCGCACGCGGGGGGGGGGGGGGGGGGCGGCTCACAGGCCCCCGGTGGTCGGGTTGGCTCAGTATTTGCGTAGCAGCCCTCGGAATCCCAGGGCACTGCCGGGACTGGGGCGGGTGGCTGGGGCCGTGGTGTCCTTCCCCAGTTCCCCAAGCCCGGCGCTGGGGGCGACCCCTGTGCTCACCGCTGCGCCCAGCGGGAATCCCCGTGGCCCAGCCCCCCGCCCCCGTTGTGCGAGTGGTCAAAACAGCTGCCGTGTTCCAGCCCCGGGGTGGCCGCACCGAGCAAGGGCAGTGGATAGGGGTTTGTCCAACCCAGGGGGATCCTTGCTGTGATCTGAGGTTTCCTCTCCCCACTCCTCCCAGCACAGGAAGTCTGGACCGGGACCAGCCCCCCCTCCCCGCCCCCAGTTATTCTGCCGCGCTGACGGCTCGGTCTCTCTCTCAGACCCTCACAAGCTGGGGATCCGCTGCAAAGTGAACGGGGCGCTCGTCCAGGACAGCAACACCAGCCAGATGATCTTCAAAACGCAGGCACTGGTCGCCTGGGTCTCCCGGTAGGTGCAGCAGCAAACCCGGCTGTTCCTGGGAGCCCAGTGTGGGTCTCCGCCCCTCTCCAGGGGCACGGCCGCCTCCCCTCGTCAGCCCTAGTCCTGACCGATGGGGTCGTCACAGCCCCGGGGCGGGTATCTGGGCACCTCTGAACAATCGTGGCCCTAATGGGGGTGCCGGGGGGGGGGTGCGGGGGACACGGAGTCAGGCTGCCCTGCTGATGGGCTGCTCCTGCTTCCCGCCAGGTTCGTCACGCTTTTCCCCGGAGACGTCTTCGTCACCGGGACCCCGCCGGGCACCGGAGCTTTCCGCACGCCCCCCGTCTACCTGAAGGTGAGTGTCCGTCCCGGGGGGGCCCCAGCGCAGGGCAGTGACAGGAGATCTGGGGAGAGGGGGGGTGTCCACCAGGCTCAGAGCTCGCAGGGCGTGACAGCCTGAGGCAGGGTGTTATGGGGGGGCTGGAGTCTGAGCTCTGCTCTACAGCCGCTAGGGGGGGCACCTCACCGCTAGATAGCATGGGGGGGGGGCGTCCTGAGGTTGCTTTTTAATGCAGGCTTTAGCCCATTGGTTCTCAAAGTGGGGGTTGGGACTCCTCGAGGGGTTGCGACCCGATTATGTGGGGGTCGTGAGTCCCGGCAGCAGGCCCCGACCCCTGCCATTGTGGGCTGCTGACGATGCCCCCAGCCCCTGCCACGGCGAGCTGCCAGTGGTACCCTGGACCCGGCCCATGGCGCTGTAGCGGGCTGCTGGCGGCACCCCGGGCCCTGCCCCCTGTCCTGGGGGGTTGCTGGCACCCTCCCCAGAGCCCAGCCCCTGCCCCAGGGGGCTGGCACCCCTACACCCACCAACACCCAGCTCAGCCCCTACCCCAGGGGGCTGCTGGCACCCTCCCCAGAGCCCAGCCCCTGCGGGCTGGCACCCCTACACCCACCCACACCCAGCTCAGCCCCTACCCCAGGGGGCTGCTGGCACCCTCCCCAGAGCCCAGCCCCTGCCCCAGGGGGCTGGCACCCCTACACCCACCCACACCCAGCTCAGCCCCTACCCCAGGGGGCTGCTGGCACCCTCCCCAGAGCCCAGCCCCTGCCCCAGGGGGCTGGCACCCCTACACCCACCCACACCCAGCTCAGCCCCTACCCCAGGGGGCTGCTGGGACCCCCTGTTGAGTCCAGCCTCTGCCCTGGGGGGCTGCTGGCACCCCCCCCAGCCCAGCCCCTGCCCCGACCCCTAAGGGGGGGTCGCACTTAGAGGCCTGGTGTCCGAAAGGGATCACCCATAGAAAAAGTTTGAGAACCACTGCTTAGTTCCTCAAAACATCCGGGGGAGGAATTCCTGGAGCTCTCCCGACCCGCTGGACATTGTGAAGCAGCCAGCTCGCAGCGTCAGCTGAATCAGTGACCGAGACTCTCCCGGCTGCATTTTGTGGAGCAGTGTGTCCGTTCTAGGCCCAAGAGGGTTAAAATGGGGGCCCTAGAGCTGAAAGGGTGGGGAGGGGTCAGTCCCACCCCGCGGTCTGGGGCACGAGGCTTGGGCCAGGTCTGATCTGCCGGGGGGTAGTTGGGGGAGACATTAACCCCGGGGTGCTGGTGCCCTTCGTTCAGCCCCTTGGCACTAGGTAACGAAGATCAGGCATCCACCATCCGCCCCCGCTCTGTGGGGCAGGTCCCAAGGCCCCTGGGGGTGCTGTGGGGCTGGGGCGGCACCTGGCTCCTCATGGGACCCTCCCCCTGCCTTGCAGAAAGGCGACGTGGTGCAGTGTGAGATTGACCAGCTGGGAGCCCTCTGCAACAAGGTGGTTTGAGGACGCCCCCCCCGGGCGCGGTGCCCAGGAGCGGATCACGGACCCGGGCAAGGGCAGCACTGGGACTTTGCAATAAAGCTCTCGCCGAGGGGCCAGCCCCACTCCCTGTTCCCTCCGACCCGCCACGAAACCCATTCAAACCCCCGGCGCAGGGGGGTGGGCGGGGGGCCAAGCTGCTCCCCAGGGGCACAGAGGGCTGCTCCCCTAGGATCAGCAGCAGAGACATCAACACTTCCCGGCCCTGCTCCGGGGGGCTGGGTCTCCCCCCGCTGCTCTGGCGGGGGGAAGGAAGCAGGGAAGTGGAGTTGATGATACACCCCCCCCTCCTCGCGTGGCCTCCCCCAGCCTGCAGGAATCTCCCCCAGCCGGGGGCTACGTGGGGCCCACCATCCCGGCTGCAGCTCTGATCTCTCTCCTGCCACCGGGGAGAGGAGAGCCCGAGTGGGGCCCTCGAGGGAAGCAACCCGGAGTCCCCCCAGGGCTGGTTTGCAGAGGGGAGGGAGCCGCTGGCATCAGCCTGGTCAGGAAAAGCAGCCCGAGACCCAGGCCCCTGGAGGTGGTTTATTTTGATCTCACAGTCCAGCGAACGGGGGTGGACGCTCCCCCCGCTCCTGCCGAAGGGGGTTTTGAAAGTCCCCCCGGGGGGCAGGACAGTTCCTCCCGCCCGGCCCGGCGGCTCTAGCCCGAGGCGAACTGCCTGATGAACCGCTCCAGGCGCTCCTGGTTCTCCGGGGCGCTGAAGGTTGCCGAGAGGTGGAGAATGGGCCCCGCCGGGCCTGGCTGCTCCCTCAGCACCTGGAGAGGGAGAGAGGAGCCCTGACTTTCCACCCAGGACGGGGTGGGGGCTGCACAAGGGGAGGGGGCAGCTGCTGGTGGGCCAGGCTGAGGGGAGGTTCCAGGCAGGACCCCACGTCTCCATGAGGGGGGAGACAGCATCCCAGTAGCCCCCTCTGCCATCCCTCCACGGCCGTGCCAGGGGCCGAGCCGCCCTCCCCAGGATCACCAGGGTACGGGGGGGGGGGGGCACATTCACACTCACCCCCAGCTCCTTGAAGACGTGGACAGAGCTCACGGCCAGGCCCCGGTTGGCACACTCTGGGGGACGAGACGGTAACAGCGTGAGGGGAGGACAGACAAGTGCAACCCCTGGAGTCCCTCCCAACACCCCCAGCTCCTGCGGTTTCACCTCCACGCCGGCCCCACAGTCGTCCTGAGGCCCCCGGGGGCTGCGGGAGGGAAGACAGGACTCACCGCGGCGGATAAAGGCTCCCGAGCGCCCCGGCGGGGGACGGGTTCCCCCAGGACACCGGGAGGTTTGCCCCAAACTCACCGAAGGAGCCGTCCTCTCTCGCCTTCCGCAGCAGGAACCGCTGCAGCCTCGCCACGTACTCCGGCTCTGGGGGAGGCAAGTGGAGAGCCGGGGATGGGAACACGCAGCCCAGGCCGCCGTGGGGCAGCTCCCACCTCAGTGGGGCTACACCAGTGTCCCCCGCCTCCCTGCAACAAGCACAGCCAGGGAGAGGAGACCTGAGCTGCGTGCCCCCAAAGGAGCTAGTTGGGGGGCTGTTCTCCCAGGACACATGAGTCTCGAGCGCCGCTGTGGGACCTAGGGCAAGGTGTGGCCCTTCTCCGTGCCTCAGTTTCCCTGGGTGCAGATCCTGGGGCTAGGAGAGTCCAGCCGTTAAGGGGTAAAGCACCACGTTGTGTATGCCCGGCGGGGAGCCCCGAGTCTCTGCTCTCGTTGACCCCAGGCAGCGCGATTCCCCTGGGATCTCACAGGCCGAGGGGGTTAGCTCAGCCCCAGGACATGCTGGGGAATGCAATGGGGTGGGGTGGGGGGGGCATACCTGGCTCCGGGCAGCCAGACTCCACCAGGAAGGCAGCTGCTCTCGCAAAGGTCTTCAGCAGGGGGTCCAGGAGGCGGCCAAGGAAGAGGAAGAAATCGAGGCAGGTGTCCAGCTGGCTGAGCTGGGGGAGGAGAGGGGCAGGGACTCAGCCCGGCCGGACCTGGCTTCGCAGGGGAGGTGCTGAATGGTCCCCACACGTGAAATGAGTTTGGTGAGACTCAACTTCCTCTCGAGGGGAGAGCGGCCTGCATCACACACAACAGGGCTGGGGGGGCTATGGGGAGCCCTGGGCTGTGGGTCAGGATTGATCCTCACCCCCCATCTTAGGCTGGTCTGACTCCTGCCCCAAGGGCCACCCCCTCCTCTGTCGGAGGGCATCACCCCGACCCCTTACTGCAGAGGTAGGGCTCGGGGGGGGGGGGAGCTCAGGGCAGGAGTCACCCGCGTGGATCTGAACTGGGCATGGTGTGCCCGCTCTTAGCCTGGCAGTAACGGCTCACCACACCCCAAGAGTGAACTGAACCACCTGCCAGTATGGGGGGGGGGGGGGGGAAGATGCTGGATCCACACGAGGGGAAGAGCCTCCGGCTGACCAGCAGGCGGCGCTGCAGAACCGGACTTGCCCGCAGCCCGGGCACAAGCGAGATGAGTTCAGGGGGCTCCGTTCTCAGCCCCCCGCCCGCTCCGCTCCAGAGAACTTTGCTCCAGCTGGGAGGAGCAGCCCACGCCGCTGGCATTGTCAGGAGACAGGTTGTGAACCCGGCTCCGGCGCGCGATCGCGGGGGGAACAATAGGAGCGGGAATGAAAACCATCATTTGATGTTCTCGCACAATGGGGCTGGCAAGGGAGGGGGGCAGGGTCCCTCCCACGGGCCGCCACACCGAAAGGAGAACATGTTCCCCCGGCCGCAGGGAACTGACAGCCCAGAGAGGCCCCCCCTTCCCCCCCGGTGCAGGGGAGTGGGGTGTCACAGGGCATCTGGACACTGCAGTGCAGAGACTAGGAAACCAACTGGGGGGGCATGCCTAGTGGTTAGATGCCACAGCAGCAGGCAGCATGGCGAAGCACTGTGCTTAGAGAAGGGGACAGCGAGTCAGGACTCCTGGGTTCTCTTCCCATCTCTAGGAGAGGATGGCGGTGTTGGGGTCTGGAAGGGAAGTGGGGCCTAGTGGTTAGAACGGGGGGAGGGGGGGGGAGCTGGGAGTCAGGACTCCCGGCTCTGGGAGATGCAGTGGAGTCTAAGGTCGGAAGGGGAGGGCTGGGTTGGGATTCAGAACTCCTGGGTTCTCGCCGAGTCCTTTCCCCTCAGCCGTGCCTCAGTTTACTCGGCTGCAGTAGGAGACCGCCCTGGCAGGCTGCCAGGTACAATGACCATCTGGGCAGGCAATTTCCTTGGCAGCCGGGGAGGAAGGATGGCCCCTCGGGGCTGGCACCCGCGCGGCGAGGGGAGCTGGGGCAGGGTGGTACCTGGAAGCGGCGCTCGCCGGTGTCCTGGTCGTAGTCGCTGCTGCCGTCGCTGAAATCCTCCATCTGCGAGAAGCGCCTCCGGTTGGTGCTGCAGGCCGGCGGCTCGCCGGGCTAGGGGAGAAACCAGCTGCCCTCAGCCCTCGGGGCTGGGGACTCTGAGCAGCTGGGGGCCGGGGATCATCTTGAGGCAGAGATCGGGCCATGTGGCGAGCCAAAGGAGCTGGTCTCCCAGCGGTCCCCTTTCCCAGCACGGGGGATTGGTGGGCGACCGTGCCCTGGGAAAGAGCAGCTAGCACGGGGCAGGTGGGTGACCGGCTGAGCCAAGGGAAGGCACCAGGGGCTGGACTCGGCCCCGGACAGCCAGGGGGCGTGTTGGGTACCAGGGAGATCATCGCCCGCGTTCTTCACCTACCTTCTCCGCCACCAGCAGCCCGCCCTGGATCAGCTTGTCCAGCACATCCTGGCCGTAGCAAGAGACCGACTGGCAGGGCTGTGGGGGGAGAGGAAGGAGTCAGCGCGGCCCAGCAGGGAGCATGGCGGGGCGGAGCGCAGGAGGAGGGGGAGACACCCCCGAATGGAGCCCAGCCGCCCTGCGAGGCCAGAAGCAGCCCCCCCCCCCCCCCCCGGCCAGCGTCGCTGGGGCCCTACCTGGAGCAGGAGGGAGTCTCTGGGCAGCAGCTGGAGCAGCGCCAGGGTCTTGCAGCGCAGCTCACCCTGGCTCAGCACGACGGCCGCGGGCAGCTCGCCGGGGCCCAGGAAGGGCGACATCTCCATTAGCAGGGCGCTGACGGCGCAGGCTGCGGGGGAGGGGCATCGTCACAGCCTGGCTCCTCCCCCCCCCCCCCGACTCCACACATGGGGCGGGGGACAATGGGCCCCCCAGGTCACCTGCCCCCCCAACTCCAAACACATGGCGTCGAGAGCCACAGGGAGCCCCCCCACTGGGTCACGTCCCCTCCACCCCACATACATGCTGCAGGGGTCCGTGGTCAGTCCTGCCCCCCCAGATCACCTGACCCCCAACCCCATACATGTGGTGCAGGGGGCCACGGAGAGCTCCCCCCGCCCCCCCCCCCCGTATCACCTGCCCTCCAACTTCATACACATGGTACGGGGCGTCATGGGGAGCCCCCCCCCAACTCCATGACTCCCGGCTGGGTCACTCACCCCCCACGGCCTCGTCCTTGAAGACGGGCACCAGGGCAGCGCTGTGCCAGGCCAGCTCCCCCACCGCCGCCTCCGTCTCCCGGGGGGCCACCAGGACGTCCCCCCGCGCGAGCCGGTGCAGGGAGACGCAGCCCCGCAGCAGGGAGAGGGCGCGGAGCACCAGGTGCCGCAGCTGCCCCGAGAAGCCCACGTCGCGGCCGCGCAGCAGGGTCTCCTCCACCAGCCAGGAGAAGTCGGACATGAGCCGGGACAGGAAGACACCCTGGCGGGGTGGGGGGAGGGAAGGGGAAGGGGGGGGCTTGAAACCACCAGCCAGCAGGACACGCCCCCCCCCCGCCCAGGCAACAGAGAAAGGGAAAATCCCCTGGGAGAAGGACTCACCCCACAAAAGGAGAACCCCAAATCCCCCCCCTCCTCCCCGTTAATGGAGACGGGGAGACCTGAAACCTCCAGTCAGCGGGTGACTCTGTAAAGGGGGGTCCCTTAAAACCGCCACCCAGGTGGCGCCTCTCCTGTAACGTGGGAGGTCTTGAAACCACCATCCAGCCGGTCGTCCCCAACCTGCCCCCCCTCACTCGGACCAGCCCCTAAAGCAAGCAGGCCCCTCCCACACCTGTCTCCGGGACCCCACCCCCCTCCTTCCCAGCCCGGCGCCCTCCCCCTTCCCCCCTACCTCCCGGTGCTTGTGCAGTAAGAGCGCAGACATGATCGCCACGGCCATCACGGCGGAGCAGGAGACGCCGGCTGGAAGGGGATCAAGGAGCATCCGGTTATCCGCTCGGCGCACAGTCCCCTTCCCCCCCTCCTCTGCCCCAGGGGGGTCCCTTAGCCAGGGCCTGGGGGAGCCCAGCGACTGCCTCGCAAGATCAAGCCCCTCTGGAATAAATTTCTGTGACCCCCAGGAAACGTCCGTGGGTGGGATGGGCCCGATCCCGAGCGGGGCTGCGGTGGGAGCAGAGACGGAGGCAGGGCAGAGGGGATCCATGGATTAGAAAGTCACCGACTTTCTGGGTGATTGTCCCGCCCAGAGACCCTACCCCTGGACCCACTGACCTGGGCTGACCCACAGCGGGTCGATTATAAACACACCCCAGCCTCCGAGCGCCGGAGGAGCCCCCACACCACCGGGAGAGCCATGGGAGAGGAGAGCGCGGCCTGGAAACGCAGCCCTCCTCTGGGACGGGCTGGGGGAGGGGGTGCCCCTGGAGCTGCTGCCGAGTCTCTGCGTGACCTGGGGCAAGGTGCCCGGCCCCACTGTGCCTCGGTTTCCCCTGCTGTGACACCCAGGTGACGCTGGGCTCGGCGACGTCCGGATGAAAAGGGCGCTGGGTTGTTCGCAGCAGCTCAGCCCCATCTCCCCCAGCGGGTGGCGCTCATGGAGGCCAGAGCAGACCCAAGAGGAAAACAGAGAGCCCAGCACGGAAGAAACCCACTAGGACGGAGAGAGCGGGAGATGGAGCAACGCACGTTCCCCAGCGGGACCCGCGCCGAGAGAGGGATCAGCACGGGTCACCAGCCAGGCACAGCAGGCTACGTGTGGGACATAGGGCCGTGCGGCCTCTCCAGCGCCATCTCCGCGGCGTACGGCACAGCGCGCCCGACGGGAAGGGGTGGGAGACCCAGGGCCGGGCCTCCGCTCACGTTCAGCCAGGGGAGGAGGAATCCCAAACCCGGCCAGCCCAAGAGGTGCCCTGACCTCTTCTTCCCATTCCCAGCACCGTTCGTATGGCACTGGGCCTTCTGAAGGCTGTCCAGGGGAGGAGTTGTCCTCGAGCTGGCTCTACGTTCCAGCCACGACTCCCCAGCACCGGGAGAGGGGAGCGGCTTGCAGCTTGGGGTGCATTTATCCTCTGCGGGAAGCAGCGTAACCCCAAGAAAGAACAGGCCAGATCTGGAGCTCCGGGTCAAGCCAGTAATTCCACGCTCCCGGTTTCCAGCAGGCCCCGGACCGAGCAGAACGTGTGCTCGGCTCCGAAGGCAACGGGGAGCAGAATCCACCCGGCGCGCCCGATTTACCGCAGACGTAGCAGAGAGCAGGGGCCGCCCCAGCACCGCCAGCTATAGGCTGCAGCGACCGTTACAAAGAGCGAGCGTCTACGTCACCAACCTGCCCAGCGCAGCACCGGGAACTACGTCAAATACAGCCCCTGCCCTCTCCTGCCAACCTCTGGCACCCGCGGCCGGAGCGTGTCTGCTAACGGAGCCCGGACCACGGCGCTCGTTAACGGTCCCCTGCAAAGCGGGGGGGAAATTGCACCCAGGCCTTTGTGCCGTATAATGAAGAAGCCTGAAAAGGGGCTTTTCTCTTCTTCCGGTTTGTTTTTTAACCTCAGAAACAGCGGCAACGGGGCGTCTTGTCCTCCTTGGGCCTGTTTTGCACTTGCTGGAGGACTCAGAGATGCGAAGGGGATGGTGGAGTGAATCAGGAACAAAAAGGCCGTGGCTCCGTGTGTAACACCACCCAACCGGAGTTAAAAAAGAGAGAAACCAGAATCAGCTGCTTCGGAGGAAAGGAGCAGGAGCGCCCCCTAGTAAACACTGATGGAATAACCTGCCCAGTTTCTTCCTGACCTCTATCTGCTAGTCTGGTTAGCGCCCTGAAGCATGGGGGTTACAGAACCGCGTGCGTACGGATGTTTGTTAGCGAGGAAAGTATCCAATCCTCACCTCTTGGCCTCAGTGGTACTGTGTGACAGTGCGATCCGCCGGCAAATCCAGGCATTATTGTCCCTGAGGGGTTCGGCACCAGTGAGATTGCTCCCTCGTTGCTCTGAAAGCGGATACAGTGAGAGAGAGAACAGCTGTTTGGAGCAAGGGAGGGGGAAAAAATCACCAGAATTCCATTGGAAATTTACTGTGGGACCAGAACTGAGCCCTAGAGGGGACTGATTCGCTGCGGGCACCTCTCCGCACAGCACAAGAAATCGATCGAAGTGTGGCTCTGTTTTGCAGTGGCCGCCCCTCCCTTCCACGGTGCTCCTTGGGTTCTCGCTTCCAGCGGAGCTGCCGCCCTCAGCGTGGTCCCGCAGCCGGTGCCTTCGCCATACTCAAATGACGGGTAATTGGAACGTCACAGCCGCCACGGGAGAGCCGGATCAACTGAAACACAAGCGCAACACATGAAACGCAGCCTTTATGTAACCAGGCGACCGAGATGGCAAGTTAACAAGCGGATTGTTTTCTCCAGCCTCCCTCCAAGGCACTTGCTTCTGCTCTCTCAAGCGGAACTTGGGGAATCAAGTTAATTCTCGTGAGTGAGAAAAAGGACGATCTTCTCACGGGCTTTGTGCCGAGCAGGAAACGCTCGTTTTAATTCACGCGCGCTAGCTCAGCCCGCCGTGTCTCCCAGTCTCAGCAGAATTTGCCTCCTGTGCGTTCTGTCCCATGCGAGATGAGCCGTGCATTCGATCTCCGAAAGCCGCCCGGGGCCGAGCAGGGGGTGGGGCGGGGGACGTCCTCAGAGTGATCCGAGAGATCAACGGTTCGTGAAGCCGGATCAAAGAGTCCCTGCCCGTCCAGGTGATCCGATACCTCGTCCTTCGCTAGTGTCTTCCATCAGTCGCTCTCCGAGAGGGGCAGTGACTTCCCCACGCGCACCCAGTGGCGAGGCGGGGAAGAGATCCCAGGCCAGTCACCCAAGGAGACCAAACCAGAGCCCCCCTTCCTCAGGCCAAACTCCCACCGATCCCCAGGGCCATCCAGGAGGTGACAGTGGTCGGTAGCGGTGGGCTGCGGGGCTCCTTCAAGGCTCCCCCATCGCCCAGCAAGGAAGCTGCCTGCCCAGCCAGGGTGGCCAGCCCGCCATGCCTCTCCACCTCCCCCGGGGAGAGGTCTGCTTTCGGACCCGCTGCCGGAGAATCTCTTGCCACGGAGCCTGGACGGTGAAGAAAATGACTGAGCCCAAGTCCAGGGAAGCAGATCCTCAGGGATCATGGCTCTGAAATCCTCCACCCGCCGGGCGCAGGGCAGGCAAGGATCCGACCTTCTCAGCGCTCCAGCCCTGGGACGTTCCTGCTAATGTGCTTCCACGGGACCTCCCGCGGTACTGACATTGCTGTAGCCCCGAGAGGCCCCAGTCTGGGATCAGGGCCCCGCTGGGCTCTCCAGACGTTGTGCGAGGAAGGACTCTGCCCCGAGGCGCTCACATAATCGGGGCCAGAACCGGGGCTGTGGTCGTCCTGTCATCGGGCCATTACAGGCGCCAGCGGGATCCCCGAACAGCCGCGCCAGGTACAGAGCGCCCCCCCCCCCAACTCCCGGCAACTGCTGCAGCAGCAAACCAAGGCCCCGCAAGGGCAGAACGATGGAGAAAGGGGAGGAGCTGGGAACCCGGCTCTGCCTCTCTCCTAGTTACGTTAACGGCTGCTCTGGAGGGATCTGTGGGCCAGGTTTGGACCTCCAGGTGGTATAAACCCATTAACCGCAGTGCAATGGAGAGGTCTGGCCCTACCTGGAGCTTACAAATCCCCCCTGTCCTGCAGGGGGGAGGGGGTGTTTCCACTGAACCCCACCGAGTTCCTGGCCACACCAAGACTGCAGGACTCTCTAGGTACCGGGATCTCCAGCAGAGGGTCAGGTAAAGACCCATTGCCGAGGCCTGACTGGGGAGTGTGGATGGAAGTATCCTCTCAGGGTGACCCCTCGGACCCTCCGCTTCCTCCCCCAGCACCCCTCGCGCCCGGCAGACCCCCTGCTCCATGGCCGGGCTCCATTTGCCCTCGGAACACGACGACCCACAGCTGCTGCAAACGAGCCCCCTTCCTCCATCCACCCTGCTCCGCCGAGACCGACCCGCAATCTACACAACCAGCGGCCGCCGGCACAGACCGACCCAACACGGGGGTGGGCGACGCACGCGCGCTGGGAGCCGCGCACGCGGGTTAAAGGAGCCCAGCTCCAGCCTCTTGACTGCCGGAGAACCGTGCCGGGCAGGCCCGTCGGCTCCCAGCACACGGGCAGTGATTTAACGCCACGGGAGGGGGCGGAAGGGGGCTCCCCAATCCTCCTCCCCCAAGTCCAGCCGCCCGGGAGAGGAGCGGAGAGTTGGCACCTACCACTCAGGGAGTGCAGGCCGAGTCCGCCCACCAGCCTTCGCTCGTCCGCCGTCAGCTCCGCGGCGGCTCCCAGGCTCGGGTACCGCTCCTCCGACGTCTCCCAGTCCAGCAGGTCGGGGCTGCGGAAACGGGACCACACGGGTGAGACCGGGCAGCCATTAACGGGCACTGGCTGATGCAGGAGAGACTCCAACGCCCGGGCAGCGAACCCTAGAGGCTCAATTCTTCCAGCTGCATGACCCCCTGGCACCTTCGCCCGGCTGCGCTCACCACGCCTCTAGCCTGAGCTAGGAAGAGACTGGCCAGTCTGGACCAAGGCCCGGCTCCTGGCCATGGCCGGTCTTCAGAGGCAGGTCCCCTAAACCTGGGCGTGGCGAGACTGGCTTCGCCCCGGCGCCCGAGGTTTAGTCGCTGGGATGCACCTCTAGGGGGTGGAGGGGAGCTCAGCGCCCAGCCAGCCTCTGCTGTTTTGCCATGACCGGCCTGAGACCCAACAAACTCATTTCACGGAGCGAGGCCGGCAACGCGGCGGCGAAAGGCTCTCGGCTCCGTCACCGGCCGCCCGGGCTGCTCCCGGGCTTTCCTGGCATCCGGGCCAGGGTCAAGTCAGGACGAGGGACCCCGTCTCCTCTGACGCCCGGCCCCAGATCTCCTTGCCTCCCCCTCCCACTCCCGGGACCCGGGCTGTGGCTACCTTTGGCCGAGGATGACAGGCAGAAGCAGCTCCTGCAGGGGCTTCCGTGAGAAGCTCTGTCGGAAGGGGCTGGTGGCCGCGTACTCCTGGGATCAAGGGACACGACCCGTTCAATGGCCCCGGCTGGGCACCCAAGGCCCTAACCTGCGCCCTCCTCCGCGGCCCGGCCCGCTCCGCAGGGAGTCCAGGGGTGTGTCAACACTGGAACCAATCCCCGGCTACAAACGCAGTGGGGGCCCCACCAGCTCCCTGGGTCCCAGATATAGAGGCCAATCCCCAAACCCGAGACGACCCAATGCCCCACGGCACCGCTGGCCAATCATCCCAATGTCTCCCCGGCCGCTGGCCGCCTCCCGGCCCGCACTAGCTCAGCTTGGCTCACTGGAGCGCAGCATTGCCGTGTCCGGGGTCGGACTAGCATCCATGGATCCCGGCTCGCTCGAACCCGCAGCAGGGACGAACTCCGACTCCCCAAATTCCACCAAGAGCACGACACCCAAGAATCTCGCGCCACTAGATTCCCCAAGACCTAGCCAGGAATCGCCAGATCCCCCGGCCCTAGTCAGAAGCCCCAGGCCGAGAACCCCACAAGGCTGCCCGATACCTGCAAGGAGAAAGGTTGCACAAAGTCCACCCGGACACAGCCGAACTCCCGGCCCAGGGTCCGGCGAAGGGCCAGGAGACAGGACCACAGGCCAAGGGGCTGAGCTGAGCCCTAGGGGAGCAGATGAGCAGAGTGGGTTAATCGGGGAGCGTTTCTCGCTATGTATCAGTCAGAGGGAGAGGGACAGGCGTGCTCCCTCACAGAGCTGGTGCGGGAGGCTAGGAGGGGACAGGCAAAGCGGCTTCATCCCGGGAGCGCTGTTCCCCAGGGGAGCGTCGGGTCGGGGGCCTGTACAAAGGTAATGCCACATTTCCACACTCCCAGGTGCGGATCTCCGGTGCTCTGCGGAACAGACGGTCCCGGCGACCGGAGCCCTCCGCTTCCGACGGTTCGGGGGGGTGACCCTCGCCCGGTTCCCAGAGCCAGCAGCCAACCCCGGAGGAAGGGAGCAGGCAAAGGAAAACGACAGCAGAGGGCTGGCGACCAGGCCTGGAGAGATCGGCTGGCCTGGGTCCCAGATATTCAGGCCAATCCCCAAACCCAAGACGACCAGACTCCCCACGGCCCAGCCAGATCAGAGAGGCAGAGGCCATGGGGTGAGATCTGGGTCAGGACAGAGACGAGAGCAGGGACATGTGCCCTGGACGGTGGGTTTAGTCCGGTTAGGGGGCCCCGATCAAGAGGGTGGGAGAAGGTGGGTTTCACAAGAGCACGTCTCCAAGTGAAAGGAAAGGGGGTGAGCCGAGGTTATAACTGTCAGGGTCTAGGCCAGACCCGGGCCCCCACCAAGCCAGGAACACAAGCCTGGAATCCTGGCTCCCAGCCCTTTGTTCTAACCACTAGACCTCACTCCCCTCCCTGGGCTAGGAATAGAACCCAGGAGTCCTGGTTCCCAGCCCCCTGTTCTAATCACTAGACCACACTCCCCTCCCTGGGCTAGGAATAGAACCCAGGAGTCCTGGTTCCCAGCCCCCTGTTCTAACCACTAGACCTCACTCCCCTCCCTGGGCTAGGAATAGAACCCAGGAGTCCTGGTTCCCAGCCCCCTGTTCTAATCACTAGACCACACTCCCCTCCCTGGGCTAGGAATAGAACCCAGGAGTCCTGGTTCCCAGCCCCCTGTTCTAACCACTAGACCTCACTCCCCTCCCTGGGCTAGGAATAGAACCCAGGAGTCCTGGTTCCCAGCCCCCTGTTCTAATCACTAGACCACACTCCCCTCCCTGGGCTAGGAATAGAACCCAGGAGTCCTGGTTCCCAGCCCCCTGTTCTAATCACTAGACCACACTCCCCTCCCTGGACTAGGAATAGAACCCAGGAGTCCTGGTTCCCAGCCCCTTGTTCTAACCACTACACCCCACACCCCTCCTTTGGCTAGGAATAGAACCCAGGAGTCCTGACTCCCAGCCACTGTTCTAACCACTAGACCACACTCCCCTCTCTGGACTAGGAACAGAACCCAGGAGTCCTGACTTAGCTTTGCTTAGCTCTGGCCACCACTCCTCTCAACCACTGTTCCCTCTAAGCTGTGTGCGCGCACACAGATCCTAAACCCTGCGCACACGGCAAAACACCACATGCACAAACATTCGCACAGAAGAAATGTTTCGCGCACACGACCTGTCCAAAACGAGAGGGACCATTGCCCTGAACTGCCGGCGGTTCTTACCGAGAGCCCCCCGTGGGACGCATTGGGGGCCACGTCGTAGGCGATGCCCACGGGTACCAGCATCACATCGGGGACGACTCCGGCCCGGACAGCGCCCAGCACCAGAGCCAGCCACTCCCCGCCAGGGGCGGAGAGCCGGGGCATGCTGGAGACGGGCTCCTCCAGGAAGATCACCAGGTGCTGCCGGCTTCTCAGCAGCTCCTCGACGTACTGCGGGCGGGAGAGGAACCTCGTGGGATCGGAGACAGGGTGTCACTGGGGCAGCCCGTGGCTCTTAGCTGGAACCGGGCCCTAAATCCGCCAGGGCAACATCCGGGACGGACGCCCGCATAGTCCTGCGTCAGCGACCCAAAAAGCTACGCATTGCCCTAAAGGACGGCCTGGAATAGCCAACTGCCCAGGGCATGAGCGTGGCAGGTTCAAATCCCTGCTCCGCCCAATTTGGATCAGGGTCTTGAACGTGGGACTCCCCCATCCGGCTGAGTGCCCGAACCACTGGGCTGCTGGCTACTGTCGGGGGCTCGCTCTGGTTTTTCCACAAAGGAGCAGGATACCCGGACGAGCCCCCGACACCCGTCCCGCAGTGAGTCAGTGGCAGAGGGGGAATTAAGCTAAGCGCCCGGGCAGCGCTTAACAAATGAACAAGGATTAAACCCAGGGAGGTCCTGGCTCCCAGGCGGAGGGTCAATCTAAGCAGGGCGGGGGTCGTTCTGACCCCAACCCTTACTCCGAAGGGACCCGCACCCCTCCCTTCCAACGGCTGGCATCTGCAAAGCTGGGGAGGCGACCGAGCGCCAACTGAGGGGAATGGTAGCTGGGTGTCTAAATCTCCTAGTCAGCTACGAAATCCTTAACCAAGTGCTTTAGAAGTCTCAAGCCGCTGGCTAAGGCTTTTGCTACGTTCCCCCCAGAGTAGGGTCCCACGCCACCCTTTAGCTCACGGCTCAGTCGCTCAAACTCTACTTACCGAGGTGAGGACGGCCCTGCAGAACACACCCCGTTCGCTGTCCGGCGTGTGGTCGACCCCGGGAGGCAGGAAAACCCCTCCCAGTCGGCTCAGCAGGGCCCTGCAGGCAAAACAGGCAGGGAGACGGCAGAGCTCCTGACCGGGCCTCCCCGGAAGACAGGACGGCCACCTCTCCCTCCCAGCCCCCTCGCCCGGGGTCCCTATTCCCGGGGGGACGGAGAAGGGCTCCGAGGGAGAGGCCAGAGGATGAAAGTAACAGGCAGGCGAGGAGAGGACCAGGTCAAGTCACGACTGAGCGGGGGGTCAGGGAGCCGGCCATGCAGGGGACAGCTGCCCGTAACCCCGGCGCTAAGCCTTACCTCAGGCTGGGGGTATAGGCCTGGGATTCCCAGGTCACTCGGGGCACCCCCAGGCCCTGAGAGAAGAGGATGAAGGGGAGCAGCAGCCCATCCAGCCAGGACTTGCGAGTCGAGAGGAAAACCAGCGGGACGTCAGGCTGCGTGGAGAAAACGAAACGACGAGGGGGGGGGGGGGTCTGCGGGGTGTCACGTACCGCGAACCAGTCCGTCCGCCCCAGGGAGCTTGTGCGGAAGAGCTGCGAGCTCCCCACCCCCTGCCACCGGAAACGGGCCAGGGACCCGGCCGGGGGGGGGGGGGGGGGGGGGGAGGGAGCGTCTGCGCGGAGCGGAGGGGGATTTGGGCCTCAACCGGCCTCAGAGCCCTCGTCCGCCGCACTCCAGACGTCCCCGCAGGCCACGGCTGAGGCAGCCGCACAAAGGGGGACCCACCGCGGGCAACATACCGCCCAGCCCTACTGGATGTGAGGGGAATGGGAGCTGGGTGTCTAAATCTCCTAGTCAGCTATGAAATCCTTAACCTTAAGCAATCCTTAACTTGAAGCGTCTTGAGCCGCTGGCTAAGGCGGCTTTCACTACGTTCCCCCCCAGAGTAGGGTCCCACGCCACCCCTCGGCTCTACTCCCCACACAGCCCTGGCAAGTCATTACGGGCGCTCAGACACCAGGGTGGCGGGGCCCACCCAAGTGCCTCAGGCAGATAACCCAAGGAACAGTGTGCCGCCTGCTCCTTACCGTCTGAGCTGCCCTGCGCACCATCTCCAGCTGCCCTTTGTGGAGCAGCACGTTGAGGAACACGCGGTTCAGGAGTCTGAGCAGAGCCCAGCCGCAGAGCCTGGGGGAGAGGGGAAGAAAGCCCGAAAATTGGTCTCTATAAGGCCTCCCTCCCGCTCGATCGTCTCCCGCTGAGGGTAGGAAACCTTATTTCCAGCCTACATTTCCTCATGGCCAGTTTATCCCCATTTGCCCTTGGGCCAGACATGGTCATTGGGCCTCGATAGCTCTTCCGCCTCCCTGGAAATTCTTAAAGCCCCAGCTTCCGGAGTCACGGGAATGCGTGAGAATCGCAGCTGCTTTGATTGAGCGAAAGCTTCCAGCCCTTGTAGCAGAGGTAGAAAAACAGGACCCCAGCCCAGCCTCATGGCTCAGAAGCCGAAAAGAGAGGCCCCACCCCCCCAATATTTTTTTTAATGTTGTGGTTTTTTCGGAGTTTGCAGCAGTGACCTTATGACACACTCCATTTTCCAGATGGGGAATGGAGGCAAGGAGAGGTTCAATGACTTACTCAAGAGGCTCAGTGACAGAGGAGAGACCCGGTCTACATGAGGAAATTAAGCTGGCTTAACTACGCCACTCGGGAGTGAAAAATCCACCCTAAAAGCGAGATTTCATTCAAATGCAGTGCGGCCTAGTGGTTAGGGTCTCCAAACTTTATGAGACGAGGGCCATATTAGATTTTTGAAGGGGCTTCGTGGGCCGAAGCGACTGAAAAAATTCAATATATGCAAATATATGCAAAAATCCCCACCCTTGCTCCTCTGGCCGCTGCTGTGGGGGCGCTGACCCCTCTGCATATGGGGCCGCCGGCAGCAGCTCACGGGGGAGGGGAGGGGCAGCGGCAGCTTTTCCACGTGCCTGGTCGGCTGGAGGGCCGGACAAATCGAAGCCGTGGGCCGGATCCGGCCCCTGGGCCGTAGTTTGGAGACCCCCCCGCCACCTGTGCCCAATTCCTCGCTCTGTCCCTGGCCTCTTGGGTGAGCTCAGGCAAGTCAGGTCCACCCCTCTGCGCCTCAGTTTCCCCATCTGTCCAACAGGGCTAACGGCACTGACCCGCCTTTGTGAAGTGCTTTGCGATCTGCAGGTGATCAGGCTACGTGAGCTAGGTATTATCACCCCATTTCAATGTTCAACCCACGTCTTCAAGCTCCCACAAAGTAAATGAATAAACAGGAGCTCTGTTTGCAAAAAAGCAACGCCCCTGCGTGATTCGGCAACAAAAAAAACCCACAATAAAATTACCCCAGCGTGCAAACCCAGAACCCGTCTCCCCCATCCCCACCCCCGAGCTCCGGCGTGATGTTTACCAGAAGTCGCTAAATGCTTTTATCCCTTGGGCAATTTCCCCACTTTAGATCCTCAGACTCTTCGGAAAGGTTCTTTTATTACAGCTCAATCAGAGAAGCAATTAGCCCTCAATGGAAACTTTATCTGCCAATTTCTCAACAATCAAAAAAAAGGGAAAAATAAAAGCAGGTTCACCTTTTCTTTTAGGTGAAGTCTTTGATGTTCACTCCCAGCGGGAACCGTTAGCACGCATTACAAGGGGACGGCACACGACCACTGGCTCCGGACCAGAACGCAGGGAGGTGCTGAACGGGCTTCCTCACAAAGCTGGGACGATGCCCCTCCGGCCCGACCCGCCTGAAAACCTGCTAACTTCGCTGCGTTCAGACCCAGGGCCCACCCTGCTCCAGGCCTGAGCTGCATCACGCACCGCTCTGCTGGTACCCCTCAATCCCGACCTTCAATCCCCTGGTCTCCTCCCCCGCCAGCTCTGCCGGTACCCCTCAATCCCGACCTGCAATCGCATGATCCTCTCCCCCGCCAGCTCTGCCGGTACCCCTCAATCCCGACCTGCAATCCCCTGGTCTCCTCCCCCGCCAGCTCTGCCGGTACCCCTCAATCCCGACCTTCAATCCCCTGGTCTCCTCCCCCGCCAGCTCTGCCGGTACCCCTCAATCCCGACCTGCAATCGCATGATCCTCTCCCCCGCCAGCTCTGCCGGTACCCCTCAATCCCGACCTGCAATCCCCTGGTCTCCTCCCCCGCCAGCTCTGCCGGTACCCCTCAATCCCGACCTGCAATCGCATGATCCTCTCCCCCGCCAGCTCTGCCGGTACCCCTCAATCCCCACCTGCAATCCCCTGGTCTCCTCCCCCGCCAGCTCTGCCGGTACCCCTCAATCCCGACCTGCAATCGCATGATCCTCTCCCCCGCCAGCTCTGCCGGTACCCCTCAATCCTGACCTGCAATCGCATGATCCTCTCCCCCGCCAGCTCTGCCGGTACCCCTCAATCCTGACCTGCAATCGCATGATCCTCTCCCCCGCCAGCTCTGCCGGTACCCCTCAATCCTGACCTTCAATCCCCTGGTCTCCTCCCCCGCCAGCTCTGCCGGTACCCCTCAATCCCGACCTGCAATCGCATGATCCTCTCCCCCGCCAGCTCTGCCGGTACCCCTCAATCCCGACCTGCAATCGCATGATCCTCTCCCCCGCCAGCTCTGCCGGTACCCCTCAATCCCGACCTGCAATCGCATGATCCTCTCCCCCGCCAGCTCTGCCGGTACCCCTCAATCCCGACCTGCAATCGCATGATCCTCTCCCCCGCCAGCTCTGCCGGTACCCCTCAATCCCCACCTGCAATCGCATGATCCTCTCCCCCGCCAGCTCTGCCGGTACCCCTCAATCCCGACCTGCAATCGCATGATCCTCTCCCCCGCCAGCTCTGCCGGTACCCCTCAATCCTGACCTGCAATCGCATGATCCTCTCCCCCGCCAGCTCTGCCGGTACCCCTCAATCCCGACCTGCAATCGCATGATCCTCTCCCCCGCCAGCTCTGCCGGTACCCCTCAATCCCCACCTGCAATCGCATGATCCTCTCCCCCACCAGCTCTGCCGGTACCCCTCAATCCCGACCTGCAATCCCCTGGTCTCCTCCCCCGCCAGCTCTGCCGGTACCCCTCAATCCTGACCTGCAATCGCATGATCCTCTCCCCCGCCAGCTCTGCCGGTACCCCTCAATCCCGACCTGCAATCCCCTGGTCTCCTCCCCCGCCAGCTCTGCCGGTACCCCTCAATCCCGACCTGCAATCGCATGATCCTCTCCCCCGCCAGCTCTGCCGGTACCCCTCAATCCTGACCTGCAATCGCATGATCCTCTCCCCTGCCAGCTCTGCCGGTACCCCTCAATCCCGACCTGCAATCGCATGATCCTCTCCCCCGCCAGCTCTGCCGGTACCCCTCAATCCCCACCTGCAATCGCATGATCCTCTCCCCCGCCAGCTCTGCCGGTACCCCTCAATCCCGACCTGCAATCGCATGATCCTCTCCCCCGCCAGCTCTGCCGGTACCCCTCAATCCCGACCTGCAATCGCATGATCCTCTCCCCCGCCAGCTCTGCCGGTACCCCTCAATCCCGACCTGCAATCGCATGATCCTCTCCCCCGCCAGCTCTGCCGGTACCCCTCAATCCCCACCTGCAATCGCATGATCCTCTCCCCCACCAGCTCTGCCGGTACCCCTCAATCCCGACCTGCAATCGCATGATCCTCTCCCCCGCCAGCTCTGCCGGTACCCCTCAATCCCGACCTGCAATCGCATGATCCTCTCCCCCGCCAGCTCTACCGGTACCCCTCAATCCCGACCTGCAATCCCCTGGTCTCCTCCCCCGCCAGCTCTGCCGGTACCCCTCAATCCCGACCTGCAATCGCATGATCCTCTCCCCCGCCAGCTCTGCCGGTACCCCTCAATCCCGACCTGCAATCGCATGATCCTCTCCCCCGCCAGCTCTGCCGGTACCCCTCAATCCCGACCTGCAATCGCATGATCCTCTCCCCCACCAGCTCTGCCGGTACCCCTCAATCCCGACCTGCAATCGCATGATCCTCTACCCCGCCAGCTCTGCCGGTACCCCTCAATCCCGACCTGCAATCGCATGATCCTCTCCCCCGCCAGCTCTGCCGGTACCCCTCAATCCCGACCTGCAATCGCATGATCCTCTCCCCCGCCAGCTCTGCCGGTACCCCTCAATCCCGACCTGCAATCGCATGATCCTCTCCCCCGCCAGCTCTGCCGGTACCCCTCAATCCCGACCTTCAATCCCCTGGTCTCCTCCCCCGCCAGCTCTGCCGGAACCCCTCAATCCTGACCTGCAATCGCATGATCCTCTCCCCCGCCAGCTCTGCCGGTACCCCTCAATCCTGACCTGCAATCGCATGATCCTCTCCCCCGCCAGCTCTGCCGGTACCCCTCAATCCCCACCTGCAATCGCATGATCCTCTCCCCCGCCAGCTCTGCCGGTACCCCTCAATCCCGACCTGCAATCGCATGATCCTCTCCCCCGCCAGCTCTACCGGTACCCCTCAATCCCGACCTGCAATCGCATGATCCTCTCCCCCACCAGCTCTGCCGGTACCCCTCAATCCCGACCTGCAATCGCATGATCCTCTCCCCCGCCAGCTCTGCCGGTACCCCTCAATCCCGACCTGTAATCGCATGATCCTCTCCCCCGCCAGCTCTGCCGGTACCCCTCAATCCCGACCTGCAATCGCATGATCCTCTCCCCCGCCAGCTCTGCCGGTACCCCTCAATCCCGACCTGCAATCGCATGATCCTCTCCCCCGCCAGCTCTACCGGTACCCCTCAATCCCGACCTGCAATCGCATGATCCTCTCCCCCGCCAGCTCTGCCGGTACCCCTCAATCCCCACCTGCAATCGCATGATCCTCTCCCCCGCCAGCTCTGCCGGTACCCCTCAATCCCGACCTGTAAACGCATGATCCTCTCCCCCGCCAGCTCTGCCGGTACCCCTCAATCCCGACCTGCAATCGCATGATCCTCTCCCCCGCCAGCTCTGCCGGTACCCCTCAATCCCGACCTTCAATCCCCTGGTCTCCTCCCCCGCCAGCTCTGCCGGTACCCCTCAATCCTGACCTTCAATCGCATGATCCTCTCCCCCGCCAGCTCTGCCGGTACCCCTCAATCCCGACCTGCAATCGCATGATCCTCTCCCCCGCCAGCTCTGCCGGTACCCCTCAATCCTGACCTGCAATCCCCTGGTCCCTCAGTCCCTGCCTCCCCTCCCCCACTTTGCCGGTGCTCCTGAATCCTGACCTCCAGCTAAGGTGGCCTCGGCACGTTCCCAGAACACCAGATGTGTCAGTACCGCCGGGCACGGCGTGACCCCAACCCCACTGTGTGACCCCACGTGTACCATGCGAGGTCAGGCTGGAGAGGGAAGATTACCACGCTCTTCAAAATGGTGCCCCCTTTTGGTTACCTGTCAAAATCACATCCGGTCTCCTCCAAGACGAACCTCTCAAGCAGGGGACTGTCCAATTTAATATAGGACCAGCCGTCTCCCCCACTAGCTCCCTGTGATTCCAGCCCCGGGCTCCCTTCCCCTCTAACTCCGCCGGTACCCCTCAATCGCGACTTGCAAACCCCTCCTACTCCAGTCCTGGACCTCTCCTGCACAGCTGTGGGATGGTTTCTGATCAGAAGAAATCTCTGAATCCACCATCCGATCCCAAACCCTCTTCACCCGGCACGATTCCACTTCGCCCGCCGCGGCCCCGACCCCCGCCGACCCCCATCCAAGTTCGAAACACAAGCAAAATATCCCCGCCGCCGCAAGAAACTTAACACACAAACACCCCTGTCATAAGGATGAAGTGCCTTAGAATTACTGTTTTGCCTGTAAGGGGTTAACCTGAAGCAGAAGAGGCTATGACGTCTTGGGGATGCAAATTCCTATAGACAAAGGGGGGAGTTTTTGGTTTCACTTCTTCCCGGGCTATCGGTCTCTCTCCATCTTCTCCCCAGCTCTGGGGAAATGATTCATCTCCTACTCATTCCTTAATAAGTTTCTAAGTTAGACTGACAGTAAGTAAAGTTGTTGATTGTATAAGCTTGTAATTGATCTATGGTGTCGTTAACCACATCAGGGGGAGAAATCCTGAGGGAGGGGTTAAGGCTAGAAAATTGAGTATCTGTGAAGTCTGTTTAAGTTGTATGCTTTTTCTCTTTTCTTTATTAAACTTTTTTTGTTATAAGAAGGGTCTGTGTGCTTGAATCTCTCCTAGGTAGCAAGGGGGGGGGGTGTTACTCTCGGGGGTTTTAATGTGCCCCACTCCATGGTTTTGGAATAATCACATTAATGGTGGCAGCAGGTCGCAAGCCCCAACTGGAGAAGTTTGGGTTTTGGGGGAAAAGATTTAACCTAAGCTGGTAGATAAGCTTGGGGTTTGATTGTCTTGCATGAGACACCCCCACATTTTTACCCTATAGTTTAGAGTGGGGGGGAAGGGTAATCTCTTACAATCCCTCCACGGGCTCCTAGCAGGGATCGGATCTGCCCTCACCCCCGCCACCCACGCAGTCTCGCTCGTCCAAGGTTACACCCAGCAAGTACATGACAGAGCTGGGACTAGAACCCCCTGCGGCAGCCTTAAACCAGCACCATAGCCACAGCGGGACGGGTGCCAGAACCCCCTGTAGCCCTTGCCCGGCCCTCTCCGCACAGAATGGGACATACCTCAGTATGAAAAGGGAGAGAGGAGACTGCATCTGCCCCAGGATGTTCAGGACTTCGCTCCTCCACTGCGCCGGGGATTTGCTGAGAACGGAGCTGGCCCCTTTGGCCGGGGGGCCCTTCAGAGACACCACATCCTGCACCCTGGGGAGACAGGGAGAGCCAGTGAAAAACGAGAAGCTGCAGCCCGCAGCTCTCGGCCTACAGACAGCCAGCCGCCAACGGCTTATTAACGGGGCCAGGAGAGACTCCGACTGGGACCGTGGATACGTCGCGCTGCACGCCGGAGCGCCGCTGCGATCTCATGCAGGCTGAGCAAGGCCGCAGGGTGGAGGGGGGAATCCCAGGAAAACTCAGCGATCAGGAAAGCCGCAGCGTCTCTGGCGGGCAGAGCAAAGGGCAGGGACAAGATCTGGGTTCTAGTCCAGGCGGGGACAGATTTGGGGGGGGGCACTGGATTGGTGTCAGATGAGAAATCTGAGGCCCAATGAAAATATGCTCTCCAAGAGCCGGGCTGCGAACGCCAATGTCCTGGCCACATTCCAGCTGCAGTCAGGTATATTCTGCCTCCCCAAACGTCCCCTGAGGTTTCAGCTCCCCACGGGTTTCCCCCGGCTCCCCCCCAGGCCTGTCTGCCTTGCCCCAGACAACAGACTGTAGTCCGCTGCTGGCCGAAGGGCAGGTAAAGCGCAGGGGGGTCGTCCCATCGGCTCTGCGTCAGGCCGGAAGGGGGCGTGTTGCAGACCAGGCAAAGAGAGACCACAGCACGTCGGTCACAGGATTCGGGATCGGCCTGGCTGAATCGATGCTTCCAGCCAACTGTCGCTTTGCTGGTTCTCATTCGTTTCCTTCCTGACCCATCTGCGAAAGGAGCATCCATCCGTAAAGGCCTGATCCAAAGCCCTAGGGAGTGGGGATCCCGTCGAATCCAGCGGGCCTGGGCCCAAGGCCGTCTCTTAAGCCTCCAGATTGGAGCAGATGGCAGCAGGGCGTTAACCACATGCTGCCTGTCACTGACAGATCCCACGAATTCTGCTCCTATTAAACACTCAGGAGCATTTTCCTTCTTCACAGCTGTTCCCAACTGGAGCTCCCCATCCCCACCCGGCGCCCTGCGAGGGGAAGGGATACAGCTGCTGGCGTCAGCAGCGGCACACTCCCCGTGAAAGGCGCCCAAGCCCCATGGCGTGACTGTGATCACACCACGGCCACATCAGACTGGCCACTAATGTCTCGGTTTCCTTGTCCTCCCGTGACGGTCTGTCTCCACCTGTGGTCTCCTGTCTTATACTTTAGATCGTCAGTAATTTGGGGCTTCTTCCTGTTCTGTGTTTGTACAGCTCCGAGCACAAAGGGGCCCGGATCTCGGGGCTGCTGTGATACCATCACCAACAGATTCTATTCTAGATGACCCTGAATAACTCAATTTCTCACGCGCCTCGGGGGTCTACGGGACCGCCCCCCTGTCTGTGAGCTCGGGGCTGGAAATCGAATCATCAGAACAACGCCCTTCCCAGAGCACCGTTCCCACCAACTCGACCTCCGCAGCCTTGGTTTAGTCATCTGAACTCCCCGCCTGACATCGACGACAAGCCCGCAGCTCGTAATTTCACAGAGCAAGAGCGGGGGGAGAAAATGCCAGAGAGGTGCTAAATAAATAAAGCTGAGCGTAGACAGCGGGCCCTTTGTGAAAATATTCATTAGAGATCGCAATCTTTCCTTGCCCCTGCTACAGTGCCTATCATCAGAGGCTCGCAAAACACATTACAAACAGTGGGCCAGAAATTTAGTGGATTTGTGCTGTTTTACGCCCGCTGAAGTGACACCAGGAGAGACCCTGGCCCGTTAATTCTCTCTTGTACATGTGGGAAGCGAGGCACAGGGCAAGGGCTTGTCTACACGGGAAAATTTACCAGCATTACTTTGATAAAGGACTCTTCAGCCTCACAGACAGAGCCAACAAGAACCAGGGGTCGGGAGGGGAAGCGGCAGAAGTGCAGACTAGAAAGGAGACGTACGTTTTGAACAGCGAGGATTATTAACGACGGGAACAACTTATCAAGCGTTGCGGCGGATTCTCCGTCACTGGCGATTTTCAGCTGTCTACCTAGGTCTCTAAAAGATACGCTCTCATGGAAACAGAAATTAATTCCGAAAAGTCCCCTGGGCAGTATTAAACACGAGAGCAAATGAGAGGAGTACCTTCTGGCGTTATAATATAATTACACCGGTATAACGCCCAGTGATTGGACACGCCTGTTCAAAATAGACTTACTGCAGGTTAGTGGATAGCTCTAAACTGAAAAATCGTATGTGCCCAAAGCAATATAAACTGATCCGAAACAAGGCCACGTTATTCCAAATAAGGGTGTCCACATGGGAGTCATCCCGGCATAGCTATAGGGCAGGGGTGAGCAAACTTTTTGGCCTAAGGGCCACATCAGGGTTGCAAAACTATATGGAGTGCTGGGTAGGGAAGGCTGTGCCTCCCCTTATCCACCCTCTGACTGCCCCCCATCAGAACTCCCGACCGATTCAAACCCCCCGCTCCCTGTCTCCTGACTGCCCCGACCCCTTTCCAATCCCCCCTGCTCCCCATTCCCTGACCAACCCACCTCCTCGAACTTCCACTCCATCCAATCACCCACTGCTCCCTGTCCCCTGACTGCCCCCCAGGACTCCCTGCCCCTTATCTAACCCCCCTGCTCCCCGCCTCCATACCATGCTGCTCAGAGTTGCAGGACTGGAAGCCGCACCACCCCACCAGGATGGTCCTGCAGGCCGTAGTTTGCCCACCTCTGCTATAGGGGTACAGTAATGCCGCTACATTTCCCATGTAGACTAGCCCCAAGTGCCCAAGACGGCAAAGCAAAGCGGGCTGGGTGTATAGCAGCAGAGTGAGCCAGGCTAGACAATGTCTCTCTCGTTCCCCGCTCGTACCCCACTCTTGCAGTCAGGTGCTCACACTGTCTTCGTCACAACTGCAGCTGATCACGTCGAGCTACGACTCCCCATTTCTGAGATGGGGAAACTGAGGCGGGGGGAAGCGACGTGCCCAATTCAAGGACAGAGCCAGGACTAGAACCTAGGTTGCCTGGCTTCAGTGCCTTGTCTACACAGAGGATTTTCCTCCAACTTGCACTCACTTTTGCAGACGACTTTTCACCAAAAAATACAGTTACAGACGCTCCCCGACTTCTGTTCCGGAACGCCTCGCGTAAGTCAAATTTTGCGCAAGTCAGAGACATATCTCTGACCATTACGCCCCAAAAAAAGCCTATTTTTAGCTTACGGAGCTTTTTCTGTAAGTGCGAATTTCCCTAAGTCTGGTCTTCCGTAACCCAGGGAGTGTCTGTAATCAAAAAAACAATTTTCCATCCCAAAAAGAGCTGATCAAAAATGTGTAAATTAACAGTTAGCACAGCCCTGGCGTCCTGCTGGAGAGAACACACGTTGCTGGGTAGGGAATAGAACCCAAGAGTCCTTACTCTGATGTCTTCCCTGGCCGGAGATGTATAGCCCCATGTTACTGGATCCTTCACTCAGTTCAAGGGCACATGGTTAGAACAGGACACTGAGGCCGCGTCCACATATGAGATTTGGGCCAAATTCTCCCATCGCTGCAGCTCACGTCCTGTTTGAAACCCTAAACCTACCAGCTCTGGCTGCGGTCAGAGCACCACAGACCCGGAGGCAGGATCCAAACCACACAGGGCTGTAATACCATGAGGAACAGCTGAGAAAGGAGAGGATATAAGAGCAAACCTCCAGTGCCAGCCCCGTAGGGTAAATAACCGCAGGTTGTTCCGAACGATACCTTTTGCTGTGGAAGATTCTCTCCTGGAGGTCTGGCGGGATCTCGGAATGAACTTTCCACTCGAGGACCGCAAGGATGTAACACAGTCTTCTTACCAGCCAGCCCCGGTACCTAGAGAGAGAGAGACTCAGCTAGGTAATTATGGGACCCATGGACGTGCGATACATTGCATGCATGCCATTATCCAGGTATATCCTGCCAGGTACTACTACTACTTGTAAGCACTCGTATATAGCACTTTTCATATGTAGATCTCAAAGCACTTGACGAAGGAGGTCAGGATCATTATCCCGCTGGGGAAACTGAGGCACAGAAAGGGGATGGGACTTGCCCAAGATGACCCAGCAGGCCAGTGGCAGAGCTGGGAACAGAAGCCAGGTCTCCTGCGTCCAAGGCCACTGCTCTACCCACTAGGAAACACTGTCTCCCCACTGGGAGCCTTTCCTTTACCTCCAACGGTGTCCGATCACTCCCCCCGTTCAAGGCCCATCCCTCCTTCACGACATCCTCACTTTTGGGAACGACTGACGTAGGTCAGCGCGTGTTGGAACAAGTCTAATTTCAGTATTTAATCCTCAATGCTCTGGTACTTGCCAGACCTCTAGCCCAGGGGTGGGAAAACATTTTTGGCCCGAGGACCACATCGGCCTGGCAAAACTGTACGGAGGGCCGGGTAGGGAAGGCTGTGCCTCCCCAAACAGCCTGGCTCCCGCCCCATCCGACCCCCTCCCACTTTCCTCCCCCTGACTGTCCCCCTCGGAGCCCCTGCCCCATCCAACTCCCCCTGCTCCATGTCCCCTGACTGCCCTGACCCCTATCCATGCCCGCCCCCTGATAGCCCCCCTAGGATTCCGATGCTTATTCAACTCCCCGTCCCGACTGCCCCCTCCCCCAAATCTCCACCCCATCTAACTGTTCCCTGTTCCCTGTCCCCTGCCTGCCCCCCACCCCATCTCCAGTCGGGCATTCAGCCCCTCAGTCAGTACCAGGGAATGCTCAGAGACGAACGGACTTCACTAACACCCAATATTTTGCAAGCCACCGGGGCGAGACATGAAGACCGAGCGCCACCAGAAATATTGGCGTCCCAGCGACAGAGATTCCATTTCTAACCTGCCCGTGGCACTGATGAGACATCCGACACTAAACACCACACACTTCTGGCTCCTACCTTGCGTCCCCGTCACCCCCTCCCCCCGGCTTTAGCCCCCGTAACTCGTGAAACGCTACGAGGCGAGATGAATTATTTAAACCCTCTCGAAAGCCGGAGCTGCGAGGTTTCAAGCAGTAGGTGACCCCATTTTCAAGAGCGCCCAACGCCCCGGATCCCACAGAAATTGACGGGCTCGGCATGGCATGCTCCAAAATCAGCATTTGGAGAGTTAACCATCAGGGGACACACCCTCAGCCACTGTAAATCCGGGATGCAGGGAGAGCTCCCGTAATCTCCCTTAAAGCCAATGACTGACATCAGCCGGGGAGCCGGCCGGCCGTGGCTACTGAAGCGTGCACATGAGAGTGCCGGGGAAAGGAACCAGAACCACCTTGTTTTTAACGTCCACTCTCACACAAGCTGCCAGGGCTAGAAACCGCTGGAGCAGCCCTCCCCAAAATGCTTTGTACGCATCTCCCTGAGCCGGTCCCAGGGAAGGGATCAGAATGAAAACTCTGATCCCTGAATACAACCTTCCACGCCGGGGTGGGAATGTTCTGGTAACTAACTAACTACTCAGTGGACTCTCTATTCCCCTTTTGCTGCGGCTATTGCATTAAATTGGGGGGGGGGGGGCGGATGGGAACGAATCACTCTCCTCTCCGCAGTTAATAACACTTAGTCGTTACAGGCCTGCAGCTTTCAAAAGGCTTTACAAATGATCCTTAAAGCAAGTAGTTATTAGACTAATTAGCAAGCGAGGCTAACCTATGAATCCTCCCATCACTCCACTGAGGTAGGGAAATGAAGATTATTCTTGCTTTCGTTCAGAGGGAGAAGCGACTCGCCCCGGATCCCACGGCGAGTCCGTACAGGGCTGGGGATAGAACCCAGGAGTCCTGGAGGCCAGGGCCGGACTCAGACCACACCTTCAGCCTCGGAGGAGCGTGGAGATAACTTGAGAAGGATACGTTCCCCCTTTGCTGAATCGCCCCATTCCAACCCTCTCTGCCCCCTTTCCCCATCCCCTCCAGTACTCACCGGGTGTTTTCCTCCGTCACCCGGAGAACATTGTGAAAGCCCAGGGAGGGAAGGTGCTTGTGGAAGGAGGATTCCTGAAAGCAGACAGAGGCACGGCCGTTGGTAGACCCGCACCCTGAATAGCAGGAGCCCCCCTTCTCCCCTGGGAAGCCACTCCTCTGCCAAGGATACCCCAGGAACCTGCCACCCCTGCCAGCATGGGGAAGGCGAGTTCCTTCTCTTTGCCCTGCAGCTGCCGGCAGCGCCAGGTGCTGCCCAGAATCTGCTCGGGTGAGGGGGAAAGGTGGCAGCTGGGAAGACCCAGCGGCTGGAGGTCTCCGTACAGCAATGGCAGAAGATTCACAGCCAACTGCCCCTGCCAATCTGCTCTGGCAGTGCCTAGGAGGGACCCCAACTCTAGGGTCAAGTCCCTATGAAAGCAGAAGCCACCAACCGCCGCCAGCTGATACCCCTCCTCCCGTCCTTACCCAGCTCATCGGGGTGCAGGTCTCACAGCAGCGCCCCACGAACGGGCGGTACTTGCCCAGAAAAGGGGTGACGATCCTAAAGCCCAAGGGCCAGGTCTTCATCTGAGGAAGAGAGGAAACAAAGCCTGTTTATCCCAACCGCCTGCCCACCCCAGCACCTTTCCAAGAGACAGGTTCCTAAATCACTTTGGTTGGGTCTTCCCGGTCACCGAGCTTTGCTCATGGGGGAGTCACCTGGAAACCCCCAATCTGGAGAGATCGCAACCCCACCACAGAGCTGCTTCCTGTCCACAAAGGCTTCTGGGTGAGGCGCTCATGGTGCAGAGCAGCCGAGTGGATTTGGATACTCCATTCCCATTCATTTTAACGGGAACCTGGACTCTAAACCCTTTAGGCAACTGAGAAAATCTCGGCCCTTGTCAGCAAGAGAATGAGCCTTGTATGGGGGACCCAGCCAGCGAGTGAGGCCGAAGGCTTTCAGCCCTCGCTGCCTCTTGCAAGAACCCAGACACTCATCACAGGCTCTGGCGCCTTTGCACCCCTAGGATCGCTCCTGCTCCGACTGCCACTGATCTGAATAGATCCCTAGGCCAGTCTCAGCTGGATACCCGGGGGTGGCACTGAGTGTCCTTTACCCCCCTCCTCTGGGTCACAGCTTCCTCCCGCCCCTGCGGGGAGAACGGTGCCACTGCTGGGGTCCCCTCCCTCCAAGGGATCACGTACTTTCCTCGGGAGCGACTTCTCCTCAGCCAGCAGGCCGCGGGCGGCAGAGTCCCACTGGGACAGAGCCATGGCTCGCCCCGATCTCAAAGCACAGGCTGGTGGTGGGCGCTTGGGACCAGCGGCCCGGGTGGGAGAAGCAGCAGCGTCCGTGGAGGGCAGCGCGGCGAGGGGAGCTGCAAAGACACAGACGAGAGGGCGTGAGAGACAAGGAAGCACCCGGAGAAATCTCACCACCCGAAGCGCCACCGAGGGGAAGGGCTGCCCAGCTGTTCAGTTGTTCCTCCGGCAGGCCGGCTCTGCCACAGAGGCCCTGGGGGACCTCGAGTGAGTCATTTAGTCTGTGCCTCAGTTTCCCATCTTACAAATAGCACGGCCCCGCTCTCAGACACTGTGGGCCTGCAATCTATAGAGCCGCCTGGCCGCTGCTCACAGGAAGAGATCGCCTGGAACGGACATTTTGCTGTGTGAAATGACCTGGCAAACTCCAGTGGCCAACGCTGAACGTTTCAGAGGGAGGCAAACCTCACCTTGGCCAATGGCACATATACCCCTTTATTGTATAGGGGACCCCTACAACGGCCCAGAGTGGCCACTGCAGGTAGGACTTCAAGCACAAGCAGTCATACGAACACCCCACTCCCCCCACACCCGGAGGCTCCGCCCTCTGCATTCACGGCCCTCTCCGGCTCGCTGCCCGGGAGATGGTCTTAGCTGGAGACGGGCAAGGCCGGGCTACAGATCTCCGGGGGGAGGAAACCTCCGTTCACAACTGGAGGCCTCTGGAGGGCAAAGGCTAAGTCCTCGGCTAAGAAATCAATTGTTCTGCAGTTCGTCTACCGCACAGCGAGGGAAAAACACCCAGCATCCAACGCGCCCAAAGCCCTGAGGAGAGGAGTTTATTCTCTTGTAATTCAGCTCCAATATTGTTACAATTGACTTTTCCCTCCCACGCCCTCCTCGCTCTCACGCGGAGACGCCAATCGCTACCAGGAAACTGCGGTTTTGTCCCAGCCGATGCTCGGCTCCATGAATCAAAGCCGACCCCTGGGAACGTAAGGGAAGGACAAAGAGAGGGCGGCCCAGAAGGCAGGAGGATGGACTGAGAAGTGGGAGACCGGGGCTCTATCCCTGGCTCTGCCACTGATTCACTGTACAGCCTTGGGCAAGTCACTGCACCAATCGGTGCCTCAAAGTTTCTCCTTATGCTTTGCCTATGCAAAGTCCCCACCCTGCCTCCCCATTGCTGCTTCCACAAAACCTGTCGCTCTGAATATCCGCGAGAATCTATGGCTTAAATTCTCAGTATTCAGCATCTTTCATGGCATTTCTCACGCCTCTCCCAAGCAGCCGGGGATGGAACCTTGTTTCTAACGTCCCAGCTCCACAGTAAAAGCAACTATGCCCGGGAACCTATTATTCCACGCTAAATGGCACCTGTGTTTTACCCATGTTCCCAATTAGTACCAAGACGCTGGGGCTGCTAGACAATGCCCCAAACCATGCTGTTAAGTCCCATCTCTACCAAAGACTTAAGAGTCAGTTTTCAAGGCTAGAAGGACCTTTCCAATCATCTAATCTGACCTCCTGCCTAACCCCGCTTAGAACATTTCACCCAGTGAGGGCTGCATCCAACTCACGCCTCGCGGTCCCAGCTGGAGCATATCCGACATTCCTCCCAATGTCAATAAAACCGCCTGGAAGACAGCAACTCAGTAACAGCTCTTTAAAGGGATTTTTGAGCCTTTCAACGCGACATTTAGACTTGGGGGCAAGACAGGGCCACAGCAATTTAACACTGGTAGGAACTGCTTTAATCGGTTAGCCAATGTGCATTTGTTATCTGTATTGCACACCATCTGAATATCTATTACACATTACATTACAGCTAAATGTCAGCACATATTTGAACGGTCTTATGCTTCCTCTTATTCACTTATGCTAAGTATCCCAGAGCATTTTGCAAAGCCGAAGTCAGCTCTGGAGCAAATATGACATCTGCCAAAGTCAAGATACAATTTGTTCTCTATCTTAGTACAGATACCGACTCGGGAAACTGGTTTGGGGTGTAGCATTCAAAATGAAGATAAGAAAAATGCAGAACAAAACCGCAAGTTACGGAACTATTATAAACCGGTGGCTTGGGTCTTAGTGATGTAACTTGTAAAACCATACTGTAAAGATAGCTAGTTTCAATGCATGTTTCAGAAGCACGCCTTTTGGGTCAGGGGAACATGAGACAAGATAAGTATTGCTTCCCACACGGAGGGTACATCTGCTTTTTGCACTGTACTGTTTTATCGGTAGACAATACGTTTGGTGATTTGGTCTCTTGTACATTTTTAATAATGAACTGTGAATGTAGTCAAAACAATTAGCTACGCTTTTAGTCAATATAGTTTGCGAAGCCAGAAGCCAAGTCAAACCAATCCTGTCCAGGGTCACGACCTGGCCATTGGGATTTAGGATCTTGTAAAGGTTGGTCTTTCGCAGGTACACTTGCAGCAGGGTAGCGCTACTTTGGCAAATAACTGGTTAACAAAGATTACAGAAAGCAAAAACTGCTTTCTGGGCATAAAGCCATGCCTTAAGAATACATAAAGATTGATTACAAGTGAAACGTTCCTTTTTTTGGGAACGCAGCATGGCTGACGACAGGAAATAATTAAACGAGCACTAAGGCATCTAACTACGAAAGGGCAATATTTTCAAATACATGTGCCTAAAGCTAGGCATCTCCATCTCTATTTTAGCAAAACCAACCCTGTAAATAATAATTCCCAGCTCTCCTAATGTGCTTTTCATCCCCGGCTCTCAAAGTGCTTTACAAAAGAGGTCAGTACCATTATCCCCAAGCTACAGATGGGGAAACTGAGGCACAATGAGATGACATGACTTCCCCCAGGTCACTCAGCAGGCTACTGATAGAGTTAGAAATAGATTTGAAGTATTTCAAGTTCCCACTAGGCAACACAGCCAAATGGCAGCTGGCTTCAATGGGACTACTCACAGGGCATAAAATTAAGCACATACTTAATTCTTTGCAGGATCAGGGTCTTAGGTAGCAAAATAAATGGCCTGATTTCAGAGATACTGGATTCCCTTCAGTTTCAGCGCATGGTAGGTTAAGACTCTTCCCTATAAATTCACGGCCCCAATCCTGTAATTTACATATGGACAAAACCGTCTTCTGCAGAGGACCATGCAGACAAAGCAATCTGCCGGCACAATTAGGGTCTAAACAGGGATCTGGATACCTCATCTTAAGGCACCCAAGTTTGAAAATTAGACATCAAAACGTGGAAGAGTTTTAGCCTCATACACTTTCCCTTTTTCGCAAATGATTTTGCTAGCCCATAAAACCTTTTTAACATCAAAGCACAATTTCTTGAAGGGGGAGGGGGGGGAACAAACCTCTCAACAGCCTAATAGATACAAAAAAGTAAATAATAAATTTTAAAATGGGCAAAAGTCCCCAAGAAACATGCTCACTTTGTGAAATACTTCAACAACAATTAATATTAAAAAAATCAATTGAGAAGTCTTGATTTAAGCCTTCCCGCTGCAGTGTCCTCAACCCAAAGCTAGCACATGAGAGCCAGAAACAAAGGTCCAAATTGACTAACATGGAAAAGAATTTTAAAAAACGACCCAAAAGACGAAATGTGGATTATAGTCTGTAAGTGGTTTCTTCGGAAGAATTTTTTTCCCATTAATAACACAGGGTAGGACACTGGTCATATAATCTTTGGCCAGCAGAAGGATTGGGCAAGTCATTTCTCCTCTCCTGCCTCAGTTTCCCCTCCCACCCTGAGTCTGCCTTATCTAACTTTTTCAGTTGCTAGATGTGTAGCTCAATAGCTCTGAACTGTCAACAGCTCAGAACCTGCTCCCCAGTAAAACTGCTCTGGGGTCAAATGTCTCCTGCTTATTTTTAATGACATGGGCCAGAGCCCAGCAAAACACTTCACACAGGAATCGCCCCACAGAGGCCCCCGAGGTGGAGAGCTACTTATACATACATTGTCCGCGGTGTAGGGCGGGGGTGGTCCTTTTGCTCGGTGTTTGCACAGCTCCTAGCAGGGTGGGTGCCGGACAGTATAAATAACAACTAATAAGAAGACGTGTGTAAGTATTTGCACAAACGGCACCTTATTTTGGAAGCTTTGGGCCCTTTTTCAGTTATTCAAACGCAGCTGGGGAGAGAGTAGCAGAGCGGGTGGTTAGATCGGTTAAGAAAGCGTAAGGCTGAGGTTAAGTATAAATGTTCATGGCCCTTAGATCTCTTAAAACGGCCTCTTCTTTTCGGCCCTTTCGGAGGAACGCAGAGTTTGCCTTGTTGGAAAAGATTTGGGAGGCCGGGCCCGGTGGGGCGGGGGGCCCAGGCCCGGTGCAGGACACGCGATGGGGCAGGAGTCAGTGTGGGAGGGAGGGGGGTCCAGTCCATAGCATGGCGGGAGGGCTGGTGGCGGGACCGGGCACGGGGAGAGGCCCAGCGGGGCAGGGAGGGGGGCGGGGGGCCCCCAGGGCTCCCCGCCATGGGCCCTGGCCCCACGTGCGCTCACCCCAGCCCCGCTCCGGCCGCCTCCCTCCACGTGAGAGGCCGGCAGCAGCTGCCGCCTCCTGCCCCCGCCCGCTCCGCGCCCCACCCAGCTGCGTGGGGGACTCCAGACTAGATCCGCGAGCCAGGGCCTGTCCCGGGTCAGCGCTCCCCCTTTCCTCTGCTGTGGGGAGGGAGGCTCTGATCTCTGCCTGGTGCCCATTCCTGGGGCAGCTGGGGAGGAGGTGGATGAAGGGGGGCCAACATATACTCAACAGGCCTCGTGTTTCCCCCCCCCCCCCCGCCTCTCTTTTCATTCCCCACCAGCAGGGAAGGAAGGCGGGTTGGGGGTTTCCCTCCTGGCTTGTAGGAAGGGATTGTATATGGGATGGGTGGTTGGATCGGGCTAGGAATTTTGCAATTTGGCTGCCTCGGTTTCCCCACCTCAGGGCAACACCATTGCAAAGTGTGTTTTTAATTATAAAAAACTACCTCCTCTTAGGCCCAGAGCCTTAAAAGGTCCCAACTTCCATGGATTCCACTGTTGGGAGCCTGAAGGCCTGGAAGGATTTGGGTCTTAGTTATATGTTACAGGTCTAGGGGCACATTCTACAGTTATAGGGCTGTTAAAGTAGAGATTTCCAAGGAACGCCATGAAAAGGAAGACCGGAGCGGGCACATCCTACAAGCAATTTCACAGGTGCAGCCCATGCAAATAAACAATACTGATCCGCTAGGGTGACTTTCATTTCAGGCACACAAAGGCCTGTACAAACAGTAATTAAGCTTAATATTATTTGCATTACAATAGTGCCGGGAGAGCCCCATCAGAGGTAGGGGCTCTGTTCTCCTCAGCCTGATATAAATATTTACTCACAAGCCAGTCCCTGTCCCAGAGAATTCACAAGCTCGTTTTGCAATATCCCCCTAAGTACAGTGCTACAGTGAAATCTGCCCAAAGCAGTAAGAACATAAGAGCGACCAGACTGCATCAAACTAATGGTCCATCTAGTCCAGTGTCCTGTCTTCCGCCAGTGGCCAATGCCAGGTGCCCCAGAGGGAACGACCAGAACAGATCAAGTGATCCATCCACTGTCACACATTCCCAGCTCCTAGCAAAAAGAATTGACTAACTTTAGAAATCACCCTTTGTAAAGCAGTTAAATGTGCTTTATGAAGGACAAAGTCTCTGTCTCCATCTCCAACTCCACTGAAACAGATTCTGCTTTGATGAAACAGCATCTTTCAACCAACTGGGCTTCTCTTCCTGTACTCAACTAGGACCCAATACAACAAATTAAAGTGTGCGCTAAAACTCTTCGGAGAAATGACAAACTTGTCCAATGGCGCCTTCTCTATCATCAATGTTTTGGCTTCTTTCCGTTTCTTTGGCCCAGATAACAGGCAATTAGAGAAAAGCACAGCTCAAATGCTGTTCTGTATATAAAAATGGCCTTTTGGGGTTTTGGGTTTGTTTTTTTCCCCGACTGATACAAGCACAAAAACTAATCACTTGAAACTCCCAAACACATCTGCATAGGTTGACTTGTTCCATTTTACTGATCCAAGCACAAAAGAATAATTGTTCAGAACACATCCATACGTTTTGCCGTCAGCATAAAAATGGCCCAAACAATTTATTTGGGGGTTTTCTGCCCAAAATCTGCCGGTTGTCAGGAGAAAAGCACAACGCAGTGACTTTCTATGCCAAGTTGCAAAGTGGAGCCAATTATTATGGCAGAGGTAAAGACGTCTGAAAACAGGATATTTTAAGCGCTGCTGTGGTCTCTTAGCCAGGCTGGCGCGAGGATAAATACCCTGAGCATTTGCATTGAAGGGAAGTGTTCTTCGCTCTCAGAGGCGGTGAAATGGTGCGGAAGAGTAAATGAAAGAGAACAGCACGCACCGGGTTTGACGTATAGCAAAGGCAGACACACACACACCCCACGCACGTCTAGCGATAATGGGGAAAGGAGCAACTGAACACACAGAAGGAACCCCCAGCGGAAAGGGTCCAAGGATCTGCAGGCAGGGCTGGATCCAGGAGCAGGCGACTGCCTCTAACTTAATAAAAGTTTAACAAATGAAGACGCTCCTCGCCGGGGCACCATTTGGTGTAGGGCAGGAGATCGGACTCTGCTCTCAAGAAAGAGGGCATTCAGCCCAGCACAGAGCCGATACACTCCACAAATATCTCATTTGATCACCGGGCAACAGAGCCACGGTCACATGGTAAGTCAGTGGCAGAGAGTAGGTCTCCCCACCCACTCCCCTTCCACGGCTCATGCTGCCTCTCTAATACGCTTGTCATCTAGCGTCCAGTGGGGTACAGGAGTCAACGGGAGTCTTTCCTCTGGCTCCTACCCAAGTGTTAGGCCCAGCTCATTGTACCACTCAGAGCATCGCTGGGAGAGGGGAACTTTGGGATGCGACGGGGGCACACGCTGGGAAGAGCGGCTTCCTCCTGTCCAAGCCTGACGCGCCGCCGGCCCTTTGCCCCTCCGCTCCCACGGCAGCCCATCGCTGGGCGTGTCTGCGCAGAGACGTCGCCTGCGGCAGCCAGGGCATAAATCCGGACGCTGCTATGGTGCAGCGACTCTTCCATAGCGCGCTCGGAGCTGTATGTCAAAGGCCCTTCTCCACCCTAGCTTCCTGCATACTAAGTCTCTATGTAGACAAGCCCTTGGTCACACACCCCCAGACCAGCTCCCTGGGGTGCCCCTCACAGGCTGCACGGGGGTTAGTTACACTGGCAGGCCCGTGTTTAATAAGGCGGCCTTGGTCCTTGTGTCCATGTAGGGAACTGAATGTCCATAGGCAAGTGTTGAGAGTCTCACTCGCTTTCTTTTTCTCCTCTAATTGATAGAAGATCAGGGTTGGAAGAGACCCCAGGAGGTATCTGGTCCGACCCCCTGCTCAAATTCTCTCCCCTTCCTTCTGGCCATCCTCCCTTTCTTTCAGAGCTTCCTTTCCGCAGGTGACTATCACAGCCTCCCCCGGGTCTCTCTCTCCTGCCGTCGCAACGCTGCCTCTCCATGGCTAATTCAGGAAGATCCTCTGCACGGCATCCGTTTCCAGCAATTTTGCAGTCCCCCGGGGTCGGAGCCCCACGCTCGGGCTGGGAGCGTCCCCTCTGCTCCGCTTCTCAAGCATTCCGATACATTTCTCCAGGGCATAATCATGTCTTAGATCCAGGGTTGCTCTCTGCAAGTCGGATCCGGCCGTTTGTTCCCCATGCTCCTGGCGCTAAGCCGCTCCCCTCCACCGCGTCGATGTGGCGGTCTTCCTTACTAATTCCATCCTCGTCGCTCCTCAGGTCATTTTTCCCTAGTGAATGTCATCCATGCGGCCTCCCGGTTGGAAAATGACACCGCTCCTTCCCTCCCGAGACCTCAAAGCACTTTACAAAGAACCAGTCAATAAGTCTCGCAAATCCGACCTGGGTTTTTTACACCAGGGAAACTGAGGCACAGGAAGGCTAAAGGTAGAACTGGTCGAAAATGTCCTGTCCAAATGGTTTTGCCATGACGGAATGTGGCTTTTTGGACAAAATGGAAAAAAAATTGGAAAATGATTTTGTCAGATTTGGTGGGGGGGGGGTCATCTAAAAATGTTCTGGGGTTTAAGCTAAGAATGGGGGGCAGTTTTTTGGACAAAATCTTGAAACATTAAAAAAAATTAGAGGAAAGCGGAAAAAATATTCATTTTTGTTGCACGTTTTCAGGGGCGGGGAACCCAGTGAGTTCGAGTTAAAGGCCCCATCTCCAGAAGCCTTCAGCAGAACCCCAACGGTGTGACGCAGGGAAGTTAGGGGGGCTCACTGGGGTAGCTCCCCACTCCGTCATCAGGAGCTGCAGTCTAGGGAGCACCGTCCCGGCGCCCAGACAATCCCAGAGGTGTGCTCGCTGGAGTGCTTGATATTAATTAGTTCAGAGAGGCAGAGCCTCTTCCACGTTTGTTAATTTCGGGATCCAGGCCTGGCTCTCAAGCTACTGACTCAGAAAATAGGAAAGCGCTAATCCGATCATTAAAAGACTTCGCTGGACTTGATTAAATGAAAGCCCAAACCTCTCTATAGTACCTGGGCTGAGAACTCAGGTGTTGGTTCCAGGTGAGCAGCTTCTCAGAGAGGAGGAGATTTTCTTTTTCCTGGCTGTAGAGCGCTCAGGGGCTGTTTGCAAGGCATTCTCTCATCTAAAGGAGACCTGTTCCCGGACAAGAACATTGGGCTTTGGCCCTATTTTGTCCCAGGCCTGAAACAGTTGATTATGTGTTTCTATCACCGTAGCACCTCGAGGCACCAGTCAGGACGTGCTGGGTGCTGTACACATCTGTAATGCAAAGAGAGCCTCTGCTCCATTCTTCCTGCTTGCTTTTGTTTGACGAGAAATAGCAAGTTCCACTGTCTCTATTTCTGCCAGAGAGAGATCTTTCTCAGCCCTCCATTCAAGCTGTTGGGATGGCAAATCTTTCACCACGAGATCTTTCCTCCTCACTGTTTATCAAGCATTTGAGTTAAATAATGCTTACCCAAAAGACAGAGTTTTACTAAGCCTGATTGAACATCCAAAAAAAAAACAAAAAAAACCCAAACATCCTTCCCTCCCAAATTCTGGTTTTGATGTCAACCCAGCTGCCCAGACAGCCTTCCAGGAAAGGGGATAAAATATGATTTTCTGATGTTGAAAGACAAGCCAATTATTATTTTTTAAACACCTTTTAGGTCTTCGTTAAGCATCGTAAAACCCCAGTTTTATTTTACTGTGCGGGCCCATTTCAATTCTGAAACCATTCGCTGAAATTTTAAATAGCAACCATATTAACCATTTTAGCACTGGTCAGTTTTTGCAAAAACACCCTAGTTTGGGATTGTGGCCGGAGCCTGGGATTATGAGCGGAGTCTGAGAGGGGATATCTTCTTTATTCCATCCTTGGTTACACCTTTTAGTCTTTTACTCCAACAGAGCGGCATGGGTGAAACTCACTAAACAACCTTGAGTTCACCTTTTTGGGTCTCAGTTTCCCCAGGAGATGTGATTCAGTGGTTAACATAGTAGGCTGAGATGCAGGACTCTGCCATAGAGTCCCTGTGTGACCTCAGTTCCTCATCTGTACAATGGGGACAGCAGCACTAGCTCAAAGGGGTGTTGAGAGGATAAATACATTAAAGATTGTGCGGTGTTCAAATGTTACAGTGACAGGAGCCATGGAAGCTTCGTCTCATCTGATGATATTAATTAGCTCATGGGAAAGGTGTTAATAATACCACCTAGCTCCGATCTAATACTGGTCATCAGTGGATCTCAAAGAGCCTTACAAAGCAATATCATTTTACAGATGGGGAAACTGAGTCACGGAGCATGACTTGCGGCAGAGTCAGGAATTGAACACAGGCCTCACTGGATTGGTTGGACGGGCTGTGAGACGGAATTAACTAATATTTGTTAATCAGGCACAGAGCCTTGGATGGGAGGCAACGGTTCTTAATAACCTTATAACCGGCTCTCACAGAAAGATCTTCACCTCGCAGGGGAAGGCAGAACAAGAACCAACGGCTGGAAGTTGAATCCAGACAAGTTCAAATTACCAACGAAGGCACCAAGTTTAACAGTGAGGGCGATTAGCCAGTACAGCCGGATTCTCTGTCTATGTTTTCCCATGAAGAGTGGGAAGAGAGGCTTGATTCAAACACAGGTGACAGGCTCAGTCCAGGGGCAATAGGCTGAAATGCTCCAACCTGTGATAGGCAGGAGGTCCCTTCCAGCCATAAAACCTGTGAATTACAAATCGATGAATCTCACCTCTCTACATCCCCCACCACAAAACCAAATGCACTCTCTGCTTTGCCTTCTCCTAGGCACTGCTGCTCAATATATCGGAAAGGAGGAAGAACCCACTCAACCTGGCAGGGAAAAACAACTCCAAAATAGCTGCCATCGACCGCATGTTCCCTCCAATAACAACCTGGAGAATCAATGAGCAACAAGAGCTTTTGAAGCTCCTGGAGCAACTGCTACGCCTTCGATCCCTCTCTGGGAGGATAAAGGACTCTGGGGAGGTGAAAGATGCCTAGAGTATCACCGCTCGCAGGGCCTTGAAAAGTAAATACAAGCCGCTTGCGATCTTGGCGAATGCAAAGCCAAACAGATCCATCTGGGCCCGGATCCTGATCTCCCGGGTGCCGGTGGAAACCCAAAGTAACCCCGCTGACACCAATGGAGCTAGCTCTGGATTTACATGGCGGGTCAGCGCGTTGCTAATCCGGCCCATATGCAAAACTTTGGGCACCAGGGTTGAAGAGGTGCCTGGATTTCACGCTGGCTTTCTGCCCCGTGGTGAACTGCACCCTTCTCGGATACAGACCTGGCACTTTTCATTCCCGCCTGACCTACTCAAAGGCAGCGTCTTTGGGTTTTAAACAGTGGATCAGGGGTGCTGTTTAGCAGGGGCAGCCAAACCGTGGCTCTTTTACAGTTAAAGTGCGGCTCATTCCTCCCCCATGCTCTGCCTACCAGACCGCGGGTGCGGGAGACGCTCGGGGCAGCAGGGTGGTGGGGCTAGGTCTTCTGCCAGAGATAATAGAATCATAGACCATCAGGATTGGAAGGGAACTCAGGAGGAATCTAGTGCAACCCCCACTCAAAGCAGGACTCAAAGCTTCACCTCTGACTTCTTCCCAGTGGAGCGGGGGGGGAGGGGGTGTCTTGGGGTACACTCAGTTGGGGCTCGGAGCTTCAGCCCCAGCAGATGCCTCCCGCAGGGCTAAAGTCCCGAGCCCCAGATCTTGAACTTCCGAAGATTGCCGCATATGGCTCAGAGGGTCAGTACATTTACCGGACAGACGGGATTTTGCAGGGCTGGTATATTGCCTCCAGAATTTAGTCATGGATATTGTAAGACAAGGCTTTCAAGAGGGGCTTGTGATTTTGGGGGCCAACCTCCGACACTTTAATGTCCAGAAATGGCTGGAAGCAGGCCCCACCCTCCCTGCAAAAACCCCAACACCTGGTGACATCCAGACTCTTGGCCTCTAACGATCTGTGATTTCATTACAGGTTATTTGAGCTCTTGGCAAACCTCAGGCCTCCCCCCCCGAAATCGATATTTTTGTCCCAGGTTACCAGGTGGGGAGATCACAGAGCAGAGAGAGTGCCATCAATAGATATCTCCGATTTTGGGTGCTCAAGGTGCCAGATCCATCGTTAGGTGCCTAATTAAGCAGCCAATGAACTCAATGGCAGAGGAAGTTGCTCAGCACCTCCGCAGATTAGGCCCAGGTTGGCTCAAATTAGGAGTTCCAAAATGAAGGCCCCCGAAATTAGAAGGCGCCTTCGAAAATGTGGGGCTGACTCGCTCAGAGTCTGACAACAAGCAAGTGGCACAGGCGAGGCTAGAATCCAGCTGGCCTGGCTCTCACCCGGTCCCCTGCTCCGACCACTAGACCCCACACTCCTGATGCTAACCGGGCGCTGAGGCCCACGTCCTCAAAGGTATTTGGGTGTGGCTGACTTGCCAAAGACAAGGCCCAAGGCCTCTGCCAGCCGGAAACTGGGACTGGATCACAGGGGATGGATCGCTTGATAAATGGCCCGGTTCTGTTCGTTCCCTCCTGTTCTTATGTGTGTCTTTACACTGCCAGTGAGATGCAGAAGAGGCAAAAGAACCCAGGTGTCCTGGGTCCAGTGCTTAATTTGGGCCAGCGCTTGGCAGTTCATTGCCCCGGTACCTCTGGGCTTGGCAGTTTGTCGCCCTAGCACCTCTGGCTTTCAGTTATGAAAGCAAAAAAATTGCTTAAGCTCTGGCACCTCTCTTATGCAAATGAAGTCCTGCCTAGCTCCAATCAGCACCCAGCTCTAAGCCACGAGAAAACACTGCCCCCTGTTGCCTGCGTAACAGATGCCCAAACTGTAGCCGGCTTTTTAAGCAAACTGACGCAAGGGTATGAGAATGAGAAATGAATGGAGAGGAGACGGGCGGCACCAGAACTGGGGACAGAACCGCTCTGCCTAATTCGAGCAGGATTAGAAGAAATATCCGTTGAAGCATTAAAGTCCCTTTTTTTTAATGATTTCATCTGAGGCAAATGGCTCATTGCGGCTGATTCTTTTTTTTAAATCCACTCCGGAGCAAGGCCAAACTGGGAAGTCACCGAAATGGTTTGCAAAACTGAAACTCCCCAGAAAGAGAAGGGAGTCTTAACAAACAAATTTGGAGCAGTCCTGAGCGTTCGTGAATTGTATCTGGTTCCGATTCAGGAGCAAAAAAGCCGTGGAATTAAGGTAGCAATTTACCACCTGACTCACGAAGCTTGATGTTTTAACCATCTTGTGGGCTGGAGTTGAAATGCTTTCGTTTAAGTGCAGTTGGGAGCTTTTTATCCCTTAATAGTTGTCTTTCAAAAATAAAGCAGCAGTTTGACTTATTTACTTTGAAGAGAGAAGCAGGAGGGAGGGAGGGAAGGGTTGGGGGGAGAGGGGGAGGATGCTTGGAAAACTAGCTGACTTAGTGGATTGTAAATGCCAAGGGCTTTGTTGTGTGACCGGCTGATGGCTTAGAAGAGTTAGGGAGACAGCACTGTTTAGTGGCTAGAGCAGGGGTTAGGAGACTGGCCTCTGGGGACATTGTACCAGCCCTGAGAGGGGAGTGATGTCTAGTGGTTAGACCAGAGGAGTCAAGTCTCCTGGCCCTGGGAGGGGAGTGGGGTCTCCTGGTTAGAGCAGGAGGGTCAGGATTCCTGGGTTCTATTCCCTGTTGTACAAGTCATATGGTTAATGGCTCAGGCAGGAGGCTAGGAGACAGGATACCTGGGTTCTATTCCCAGCTCTGCCATCGGCACGCCCCGCGACCTTGGGCAACTCTGTGCCTCAGTTTCCCCCTCTAAAAAACAACCATGCTGTCAACCTGCCCTTGCAAAGCCCTTCGGATGAAAGGAGCTTTTCCATACAGTAAGGGGGGGGGGGGGAAGAGAGAATAGCTTCTATCCACACCTGATCTAGTCTTGTGCTTCCTCCCCTCCAGTCACTGTGTCTAGGCTGAGTAGGCCCTGGACCACCCCCTGGCCCTGGGCTCCCCACTCCCCCTGCAAGACCGGATCCTCCGTGAGCTCCCGCAGTCATGGGATCCTGGAAACAAGAACGCTAGCTGAACGGATGCTGACATACATCTGCTCTGGATGCCCTTTCGACATTAATTCCCCCCCCCACACTCCCGCCCGCTCTCCCCCATTGTTCCCCGGTGAAGTGCAGACCGTTCCCGCTCCGGGGCCGCGTTCAGGGCCTTTGTGAAGCGAAGGGCTGGAAGGACAGGAGAGACGCGAGCGCCGCCACACAAGAGCCGGCGTAGCCCCGTGGGCGGCGCTGAATCATCCCCGCCGGGCGCAGCGCTGAAAAGGAAAATCCACTCGACGCCCCGCGGCAGGGTCAAGTGGGCTGGAAACTGGAGAAAGAGGGGCAGCGTGGGCTCTAGTAACCAGCTCTTCCGTGTGCCCTTGCAAGCCACTTCTCCGCTCCGTGCCTCAGTTTACCCACCCACTCCCGCCACCTTTGTCTAATTTACCATAAGCTCCTTGGGGCAGGGCCTGTCTCTCACTGTGTGTCTGTGGCTCACACAATGGGCCCCTGATCTCAGCTGGGCGCTATTGTAATGTACGTTATTAACTAAGCCACCAAAGCCCTCCAAACAAGGCTCGAATGGCACAGCTCATCTGGGTCAGACCAGGGACCTTCACAATTAAAAGCAGCTAACGCATGTGCCTCTGCTTAATTCTGCTCGCAGGAGCAAACCTACCCAGTGCACGTGCTTCAGCGTTTTTGCAGGATCAGGACCCTTAGGGCAGCAAACTCGGCTCACCTGCGGGTAAGGCACTGAAGGGTTGGGAACACACACACACCGCAAGGCAGGACGTCAGTGGGCTTCCGCACCGGGTGGGGTGGAATTTCAACCGGGAGGTACATGAAATCCTGGCCCACCCAGGGGAAAACTTTTACAGAAGTCCCTTCTTAAAATATTTGCTGCCCATCACTGTCAAGCCCCGCTCCACAGCCTGAAGCAAGCCACTCGATGTGCGTCTACACTGCGCACTCAACCCAGGCTCTGACTCAGGTTTAAGCCCAAGACCTGCTTCCGTCCACACACAAACCAGACTGACTCAGATCAGCAAGCACCTCGGGCCCAGGTCCTAGGACTCTGCTAAAGGGGTGGGTCGGAGCCCAAGTCCCAATGTGAGCCCTGTCATTTTGCAATGAGGACGCAGCTCAAGCCACGGACCCCGAGTTAGAAGGGTTGTGTAGCGCAGAATGGACCCGTTAGCTCTGCTGAGACCTGGGTCCAGCAATTGTAAACCCTGGGTTACAATGCAGGGTGGACGCTCAAATGCGGGATCAGAAACACAGAGTCCTGCAGTGTGGACACACCCTGAGCGCCCTGCATGGAGGGGTAAAGAGAGTAAAACATACAGTACCCAACAACAACAGCTCTCTGCTATCCAGGGGGAGATCTCCCTCCTGCTCCCATGGGGAAGTCTCAACTACTTTAGCCTGGGGCCAACTCTCAGGGAGGGGTTTTATTGCAAGTCTCATAAGAGTTGATCTTTAAAGCCTCAGGTCCCGGAGTCCCGTGAAAATCTCAGCAAATTTCAAGCCTGGTGGTTGCCAAGGAAATGAGACCTGAGGGTGATAGAACTGCTCAGAAACCAGGCGAGGAATACAACCAGCCCACCTTGACCACAAAAAAACCAACCCCTCATGATTTTTAAGCCAGTCTCGTGATTGCGGAGGGCTGACTCGTGTCTGCCGAACTCCTGGGCCCGACAGCGCCGTGGGGCGTCAGGGACCTCTCACCTGGAATGAACCCCCGCGAGATCTCATGCCTGCGGTCTCCGAGACAGGCCGTTACATGGTTTCTAGCTGTAGTGCTTTTGCACCAAAGAACAATACAGTGACAAAGCATCCCTACACTGCACAGGAGAGCAGCTCCAAACACATGGGAAGAGCAGGGATGCAATGGAGACCCTCCTGCTACAACAGCACAGGCTCCACCCACTTGAGCTAAGGGAGAATCATCGCAAGCCCGTGGCCGTATAGGGGCTATGACACACAGACGAGCAGCTTTGATTCCCTCCAGCAGAGGGCAGCGATATATTAGTTTAACACAGATGAGAGAGACTGTACTACTTACAATATTCTAGTTAATTAGCTTGGACCTCACAACATCACCTCTGGGACAAAGCTGCAGCTGTTTCAATTAGCACAGCCAGGCTACACGACAAGTGAGGACAGGAAGCAATGAACTAATTGTTCGGCAGGCGGTATTCTAGCTAGGAAGACTCCAAGTGCATACCTGGAAATTTGGGTCAGGCACGGCTGGACTGCCACCCTGGCAAACGTCTTCATTTGCCTCATTTAAAATACAGGCCCTCCATCAGCACAGCGCCCCCTAGCCCCATGCTGCGGCAGTGAGGTCAGCACATACTAAAGGAGAAGATCGCCCCCTACTGAGCCACCCCTTGTTCCCTGCATGACAGCGCCCCCTACGTCCACACTGGGGCATTGGGGTCAGCATTCAGCTCATACCTGGACTCTTCTCCTTCCCGCCATGCAGCAGCTGTATCAGCATCACCGGAGCTACGGGAGCGAAGGACAACGGTGGCTTGAAGCTGGCTTTGCAGTCTTGGGATTCCAGAGTGTACTAGGAGCCAAAATGCCCCAGGCATAAATTAGAGCGACCCCAAGGGGGTTCTACTACGTGGCAGCCTCCCCAGGGCTGCTTTGCGAGCCAGGCGCTATCGATGGCACCGTGACACTGGAATCGCTCACAGGCTGGGATGTATTTATCCTCACCCAGCCCAGGGAGGCAGGGCCGTGCTGTTAGCCCCTTTGTACAGACAGGGAAGCGAGGCCCAGAAAGACTAAGGGACTTGATCAAGGCTAAACAAGGAGTCCGTGGCAGAACGCAGGCCCCCCTGTTCCTCTCTCCAGCCCCTCTCCTTCCTGTCCCCGGCTCCGACCCCAACACGCCTCATGCACCATCGCTTGCGAGCGGATCAGCCTAGGACTGCTAATGGCACTCATGTTGTGCCCGCGCCGGGGGACAGTTCGCCCTGGGAGCAGAGTTCTTGCCTCTGTATGCTGCCGGAGTGACATCCGGGACAGAGGACGGGAACGGCTCCGTCACCCCGACCCCCATCCTCGTGCGCACTGGGCCAAACCGGTGCAAAGTGGGTATAAAACCAGCCGCACGGGCCCGGGCACTCACAGGAACTGAGCTGAACAGGTATCAATGACCCCCGCATAAGGTGGAGGCCAGCGCGGTTTCATCCAGCAGCAAGAGGGTTACCGGCTTGCCCTCAGCTAACCGTTCCCCTTCCATCACGGCTGCCTGGGAGTGGGAAGGAGCTGTGACAGCGAGATGCTGACAGACGTACAACGGAGTAATAATAATATGCACTTCTCCATAGCGGATAATAACCGGCTTCGCTTTCAGAGACGAATGTTCTGCTGCAGCCTCCACGGCTCCTGCGTGATTCCTCTCGCTAGGTGCTGAGAGGCGGCTGGGACCTGTGGACACCCCTGGGTGCTGGCAGAGGGGAGGGCGAGGATAACGGGCAAAACCTGAACCTCAGTTCTGAACCTGGAGCCTTCCCAGGTCCTCACATCGGGCAGGCCTGTGCTCCTTATCTAGCCTGGGCCGTTCTCCTCTGTCTTCAGCCCACAAGATTTCTCCCTCCAAGTGCTGTCCGGAGAGCTTCTCGGGGAAGTGGCCAGGACCCAATGGCGTAAGCAGCAGGCTAGAAATCACGAGCTAATCGCTACACGTCTCCCCAGCTGAAAACCAGTGCTGATAACACTTCCCCAGGCCCACAGCTGAGGAATAGCTAACCTCTACGAAGTGCTTATACCGAAAGCACTGGAGCATGACTAGATAAGAACTCCCAGGGTCCCTAAGATCTGTGGGGAGGACACGCCAGGCTACCCCTGATGTCCTGGGAGTCATCCAGGGATGGGCGGGGGCTGCGGGGCAGCACACAAACATTCTGATCTTTCCAAACCAATGTGGGGCATTGCCCAAATTTGCCCTTTTCGTTCCAAATCCGGGGGGAGTGAGGGGGAGACACCACGACTTTTGCAAAGTGCCAGAATTTGCCCGGAATGGGAAATCTGAGTGGTGACCTGCGCAACAAGCAGTTACTAACTAGGACCACCTTTGAAAAGGAGAAACTGCCTGGCCTCCTTTCGCCTCTAGGTCACTCGTTCAAATCCAGCCCAGATTGACGGGCCTAATCAGAGCAGGATAGACTTGGATTCTGACCCCAGCTCGTGTGACCCGGAGCAAGTCGCGCCCTCTCTCAGTGCCTCGGTTTCCCTCATCTGGAAAATGGAGCTAATGAGACTGGCCCCTCCCCTGGGGTGATGTGAGTCCTAACTCAGTGCACAGGAAGCAACCTTAGCTTCTTGGGCTGGATGGTGCCACAGCGGGGCCCAGCGCGGACGTCTGGGGATATGGCTGGGTCAGTGCCAGCGACCAGGTACCCAGAGCACAATAGCAACCAACCAGCCCCCTTATCATCGGTCAGCACAGAGGAAAAGGATAGGGTGGGCCACGGTGCCTCAGTTTCCCTTCTCATCCAGAGAGAGCTTTAGTCTAGGTCAGGTTTGGGGGAAGCTGGCCCAGCCGGGGCTTGGACGTTACCGCGGAGCGGGGGCCTCTGGCCCGGGGTCTCTGCTCAGTGTCCCCTTTTGGACCCCTCTTTTTGACCCCCCTGTGACCTCCTCCCCACCCCCGCTCTGTTCATCTTTTGGCCCCTGTGCTCAGTTGGTGTCTTGGTTCTGTGACCCCGCCCCTGAAGGGGCGGAGCCATCCATTGCTTCAGTAGGCTCCGCCCGCCCACCCTGTCATTAACTAGGCTGGTAACTTACCACCACTCACTTAGAGCTTAAAATTCTCCTCCCATCCTCAGGTCATTTTCCCTTCACCCTCCCCTATCATAGGGGGGTGCATGAGAGCAAAATGCAGCCAACTCCCAGCTTTGGCCCTGCAGCTTGTTACGGGCCGCTTCCTCTGTGCACGGCCGCAGGGTAAGTAGGAAACCTTTGCCAATTGAAAGGAAGACCCAGAATCCCGGCTAGATCACCGAGCAGAGGAGACACTTTCCCAATAGATTCTCCAGCCCTGCTTCCTCTCTGGCAGTGCAAGAGGCATTTGCAAAAGGTTTTTTGCAGGTCACTTCCCTCCGTGCTCTGGGAAGGTGACTCTCTTCCTTCAGAGCCATCGCGGATGCTCTTTGAGCAGGGGAGCTCTTTGATGCCGTGGCTAGAAAGCAGAGCTTTGATGCCCCGGACTCCACACCGCTCAGGAACCAGCGGGGCGAGCAGATTAATGCAACCAGTCAATTGCAAACATTTACATCAATAAAAGGCGGCTCTAGGGACCTGCCTACCCTAGGAAAATGGTGCGTTTCCCTAGGACGCTTCCCCTGAATTAAGTTCTCATGGAGGGGAAAGTACAGGGGATATGGGGAGCTGTGTGGCGGAGGACTCCCCAGCGACCCCTGACTTCCTGGGAGGAAACGGGGGTGGGGCCCTGTAGCCCCCTTCTTACTCCAGTGACCCTACATGGATCAGCGAGGTCCCGATCCTGGGCTGGGACACTCACAGCTGGATCCCACTGTCACCAATGGTGCTCTCTGCCCAGACACACAAAGCTGTCCAGTCGCATCAAGGCCTTCATCAAAATCCCAGGTGGCCGATGCCCCAAACCCCGCAGCCGTCAAGCTCCAGCCGTGGCTGCGCTCACTTGAAATCGGACCTCTGCCCTGGGCCCGATCCGCCCCATCCTTGACGCTGAGGGACGTCCCACTGACTTCCCTGGAGTGCCACTTGATGTACACCAGGGTAAGTGCAAGGAGCATCCGGCCCGGAATCTTTTGCCTGAGAACGAAGCCGGAGCCAAAACGCTGCTTTGTTGGGGGGCTGCTGGTGTTTAAACCGGCCTCAGCAGGCTGGCCAGGCGCTGTGTGTGTGTGTGTGTGTGTGTGTGTGTGTGTGTGTGTGTGTGTGTGTGTGTGTGTGTGTGTGTGTGTGTGTGTGTGTAAAACTGTCTTGCAGATAGTGACACTTGGGGCATTACGAGTGTTCCGTTGTGGGGCTACACAAGCAGTTCTAGACGGGAGCTTTTCATTCCTAAGCATCCACTTGCAAACGCTTTTACCTATTCCCAGTAATTCCCCTCGGTTTATGCCCATCTAGTCCATCTGCCCCCGCCCCCCATTTAGGTTCTGTAACCATAGCAATCACCAGCCAGGGTCAGACACCAAAACCACCCAGTCCAATATCCAGTAGCCTTTGTGTTACGGTAGCACCTCATGAAGGATGAGCGTTTTATACCCCAGGTACCTTTGGTTTGTTTTTTAAATCCGCTCAGTATAAAAGGCGGGTCTCTTTTTTCATCTTGCACAGGCTCGACTAATAGCTTGAGGCAGTGAGTTTCCTGGATAACAGATCAGGTAAACCTATTTCCCTTTCGCTTGAAACATGCTGCCTTTAAAAAACAAACAAACACAAACCACAAGCTTTTACCAAGCCCAAAGGAGCTGGGAAATGGCAGCAGGATTTTTATTTTTAAATCTTTCTAAATATTCCCCTGCAGCCTGGAGTGAAGCTGACAAACTGCCTGTAACACACATGTGAAACTAACCAGACCATTTGTCACTGCAGAAATAGTCCAGGAGCATAAACAGGGGAAAATCGCCGAGATACTTAAAATTCTTTCAGCTTTAATCTGTGGAGCTATCTGTAATGCTGGGATAGGAAATTGTTTCAGGATCTGTGATTTATTTTCAATTTAACAGCATTCCCTGAGCTAGCAGAAGTGATTCAAATCCCCCCTGTTCTCCCAGCAACTTGGAAAGAGATGAACTTTTAAGAGGGGCTGCGATCATTCTCCACCAGGCAGCTCCGGAGACGGAAGGGAAGCTCTTATACAAACAGTCATATTTGTGCAAAATATATATAAAGCAGCATCCCAGAGACAAAGAAAACAAGAAACCGCAAACATGCGGCGCTTCGTCCAGACCCCAGGCCGACCTTGGCGCCAAGCCTGGCGTCAGATCAATGTGAACAGCGCCTTGCGAACGTGCAAAACGACATGGGATTGGGAGTGAGGGTCTCTCTCTCCAAGCCTTGTCTAGAGTAGGGGGGGAAAGGGTAGGTCTTTCAATGGGGAGGCCTTTATATGGGTTTAAAGGTGTTTATGATGCTACTTGAAGTGGCTGGGGATTAAACTACCCCTCCCCCCAAACCTTTTCCCCCCCCATCAGAAAATACCAGTTTGTCAGAACCAATCATCCGGCCTGTGTGGGGGGGGATTGGGGGGGGGGTTGGGGACTTCAGAGGCTGGTCCCCGTCTCAGTGTTTTGACCTCAATAGTCTAAGGCTGCCCCCTCCAATGGAACTGCAAAGAGACAAGGAAGAGGAGATCCGTGCCTCTGGGTTGGAGACGGAAGAAGAGGAGGAGGAGGAATGGGATCACATGATTTCTCCCCACCGATTACTTCGATGGCAGGCTCTTTGGCGCGTGTTCATACAGCGCCTAGCCCAGCGGGGTTCTGAACCCGCCCGGGGCCGCCAGACGCCGCCGCGATACAAACAAGACACAAGCGCAGCGAGGGAACCGGAGTTTCCGTCCAGTGGAAATTCCCGCGTCTCTCTCGCGCCGAATCAGAACAAAACGTTGCAAATACAAAATCTGGCAAAGAACAGCAATGTTTGAAACACTCGGTTTGGGGGGGAAACACGCTGGGCTGCCGGGGAGCCAGGCCAGCTGCCCATCTGTCTGCTGGCCACCCAGCCTGTGTTTCAGCTGAAGTTCGGACAGAATTGACATTCCCACAGAAAGTTTAGACCCTGTCCAATCCGTATTTTCCCACCGAAAACTGTTCCATCGGAAAAATATTCCGCCAGCTTTAATCCCCGTTTTACGGATGACGCAGAGGGACCTTGACTGACCCCAAATAGCCAATTCCCTCGCGGTATAGCAGACTCGGGGCAGGTTTACACTTAAAACACTGCCTCGGCGCCGGTGCAGAACCTGAATGAAGCAAATCGGAGAGAGCTCTCCTGTTGGCTTTGTGACTCCGTCCCCGCAAGCTAGGTCGGGAGGAGAAACACTCCCACTGTCAGAATCACTCCCACCCTGGAGCGACGTAGTTATAGCGAGGTAATCCCGTCAGGTAGCCCCGGCTCTACACGGAAGCCGCTGTAGTGTTGGAAGTGTCGACACTCCGTGTGCGGACGGGGAGGTTTCTCCCGGTGCCGTAGCTAAACCTAGATCGACAGAGGAATTCTTCCATCCACCTAGCGCTGTCCACACCCGGAGTGAGGTCGGGAAGGTTTTCCCAGATAAGCGACCGCACAAGGGGCAGGGAACAGAGCCCCAGGCCCACAGCCTGTGAATCACTGGGGTTACAAACCGCTTCATAATCCATTGCAAGGCACAGGGAACGAGATGGGACAAGTGCTCCAGCCTCCCTTCCCAAAGCCACCCCGCCCGGGGGAGGCAGGTGTTGCGCCCCACTTTGTCTCTCAAGACGGTGCCAGGCGTCGAGCTGGCGTTGGATACGGAACTGTTACGGGAGAGGGTTGACGAAATGAGCAGCTGTGAATCACGGACTACTTCCTGGCACCACGTTAGCCCCAGCTCTGAGGGGGGAGTGGGGATCTAGGAGTTAGCGCACGGAGACTGAGGGCTCAGGACTCCTGGGTTCTATTTCTGCTGCGGACTCCCTGGGTGGCCTTAGGAACGTCCCTTCCCCTCTTATGCCTCAGTTTCCCCAGCTGTAAGCCAGGGATAATCTCCTGACCCACCTGCATGAAGTGCTTGGAGATCTAGGGTCTAGGACCCAGCAGGAGGCAGGCCAGAGCATGCTCTGCATTGCCATGGCCACCCCCAGGAGTGACTCCAGGCATTGCACCTGCGGATGTGGCTACCGTAGCAGCACTCATCAGTAGCGGTCGTATGCCCCTGCTAGCAGGCCCACGTGCAGTAGACAGCCGTTCCCCGCCAGCAATGGCCCCCATTGAACTGGAGTTAATGGACTGTTACAATAGAGCCAGTCAGCAAACGGTGTGCACACAACCGAAATGTCAACCGCTGACGGCGCCCGGGGTAAATGACACAGGCGACGTCAGGAAAGATCAGGGCGCCCCAACGTGTCAGACAACAGGCTGGGATGTGCTCACAAGCAGCACCTGCCTCTGGGATCTCCTGAGCCCAGACACACGCCGGGTGGGGGAGTCACACCGAGGGCAGCCTGATCGGCTACGTATCCTCGCGCATGGCGGTGCTCGGCCGCGCAGGGGCCCTAGAACAGAGCACGCTGGGCGCTCACTCGTCTGGTCTGAGCCGCTCTGTTGGATCTGGTATCTGATCTCCCAGGGCTCCTGTAGAACCGAGAAATGAAATTGTTTGTAAATTGTTCAGGTCACCATATTGTGTTTGTCTCCATATTGTAACTCAGACTCCATTTTTTTTACTCCTGTCTTAAACTCCATTTTAAAATGCTCACTCCACGTTGTCTGCAAAACCCTGATGTAACCTAATGAGTTTAAATGTGTGAATGAGGTATGCAGGAATGATGAAATCAACCTCCAGCCAGCCCGTCCTGATGAAAAAGTGAACACCAAGGGCTGAAGATGCAGCCAATAGCCCTAACAAAGTAAGAGGAGTCCACTGTAAAAGAAAAGAACAAAGGGCCAAAGCCAGGTCCCAGGCTGAAAGTCATGTCTGCAATTGACGGGTAATCAATCAACAGATCCCAGAGACAGCATGACAGAGCAAGACCTACAGATTCTAAATTCAAACTGAAACCCTATAAAAAGGATGGGTGAGACAGAAGACTTTGGGTAACGTTCTGCTGCCAACACCAAGGGGTATCGGTGCGCGCCCGACAGAGACCCAACCCCTCCTTGTGCCTCTCTTGGCCAGTTAGCCGACACAAGCTACGATCCCAAGCCACGGACTCAAGCTACGTTCAGGACGGGTAGCTATATAGCAGCTGCAGAACATCTGGTGTGTGTGTGTGGTGTACACATAGGTATTAAATATTAGCTATTATTGTATTATAATAAACGTGACATTCTTGTCTTATCCCCTGAAAAGATCCTGTGTAGTTTTATCTGTACAACACTCCCTCCTCGCAACACTGAGAACATACGAATGGCCATTCTGGAGAAGATCGACCGTCCGCCTAGCCCAGGGGCCTGTCTTCCGCCAGTGGCTGGTACCAGATGCTGCGGAGGGAACGAATAGGACAGGGCAGTTATGGAGTGATCCATCCCTTGTCGTCCAGTCCCAGCTTCTGGCCGTCAGAGGTTTGGGACACCCGGAGCCTGGGGTTGTGTCCCTGACCATCTTGGCTAATAGCCATTGGTGGACCTGTCCTCCAGGAACGTATCTAATTCTTTTTTGAACCCTGTTATACTTTTGGCCTTCCCGACATCCCTGTGGCAAGGAGTTCCACAGGTTGCCTGTGCTTTGTGTGCAGAAATACGTCCTTCTGTTTGTTTTAAACCCTCTGCCCGTTAATTTCATTGGGGGACCCTGTTATGTGAAGGGGACAATAATACTTCCTTCAGTGTCTCCACCCCATTCCTGATTTCATACATGGGCATCTCTTTTCTAAGATCAACAGTCTCCGTCTTTCTTCTCTGCTCAGACGGAAGCTGTTCCATCATTTTTGTTGCCCTTCTCCATACTTCTTCCAGTAGATCTGACCGGACACTGTGGAGTCTCCTTTTCAACTGGACTTTCCGGTTGAAAACCGGGCACCCTAGAGGAGACACACACACTTAACGCAGGAGTCACTGGGTGAGGCTCTCTGGTCTGGGGTATGCGAGAGGTCGGATGGGATGAACAAAGGGGTCAACAGAAGGCAGGAGCCGTCCCAAGGAGAACACCGTTCTGCATCCCTAACGGATGCTGTCCAGCCCTTTGCTCAAATTGCAGGAGCCGTGGCGTGCAGAACCATCATCAGAGACGGCTGGAAAAGCAGCCGCGGCGCCTCAAGACAGTTCCCTGCTTCCCAGCTCCTTCGCCTGGGCTCCCAGAGCAGGGCGGCTACGGTAATCGAATCAGAAACGAGCAGCCAGACTGCCAGGGCCAGGCGCAGAGATTCAATTGGAGTCTCTTAAAGAGTCGTAATAAGTGACACAGCAGTGCCTGGGCCTTCTCCGGAGACCTTTTCATTGGGCGACCTGGACTCACATCCTGAGAAGATCTAACCCGGGCTGGATTCTCCGTTGCTTGGCCCATCATGACCAGAGGCCTTCGCACAAGATGCGGTCTTGTCCTGCCAGTAGGTATTGGGCTCCGTGAGCCAGAGAAAGTGATCACGATGGGCCTTGAAAGACCTAGGACCCTCTGAAACAATGAGGAACACAACTGGTGCATCCCAACGCAGCAGGGTTTTGTAACCCAGTCTCTCCTTCCCCCGTGAATGACAGGAGGCTCCCACAGGAGAACTGTGGTGTAACATCTGCACGGCACGGTTGATCTTCAGACAACCTAGCTTTGGGGAGCCCAGGGACCTGCACCCCGCCGCAAGTGGCTCTACCCACCCAGAGATACGTGGGGACGCCTTCCCCCACACCTGTAAAGCAGCAATAGGTACCTTCCTCCCCCAGGGAGCAGCTCAGCTCTAGAACCCTCCCTCACCATGAGAGGCAGGAGGAGCAGTAGGAAAGCACCCTAATATTAACCCCAACTGTTGGGTGAGTTGGTGGTCCAGGCCCGTCGTACTCCTCCTCTCCTGCCACATAGTGCTCCCTGCTGGAGCCCCCTACGGTTAATGGGTTACAGAGCTCCCACATCTCAGAGATGCAAGGGGCAGTTCACGCCACTCAGAGCTATTGGTCCAGGCTCTCTTCAAACTCAGGTAGGCATTGCTGCCTCAGATACAGCCAGGTCACATTTTCAAGCTTTTCTTTGCAATCCCAAAAGCTAGAAACCTTCTTTAAAGTAATTTTCTGCAATTATCACCTGACTCCAGAAGCTGGGGCTCTAAGCACGGACTTAGGGTGCCTTTGCTTTAATCCAGCCCTGATCAGAACTTTTATTTTTTTAATTAGCCAGGGAGGTAGGAATCTGCCTCCGAAAGAGTTAAAAACTTTTCCCGTCTGCAATTACTTCTGTAATCTGCAATTCAATCAAACACACACAAGACATTTGTTAAAAATGTCAGCGAACAAACAATGGTAGTCCATGTTTCCCTAGCCAGGGATTCACAGTTTAGTAGAATGGGCTCTGACGTTCTACAAGACGTGCTGCCAGTCAAACCTCCTTCGCAGAGACAAGCTTCTTCCAGAAACGTTTGAAAAGCAATCTCCGAAGGACGAAAGACGTACCGGGCTCGATTTTGCTTCTGTATGAGGGATAAAGAAGGACCTAAAGCTTTCAGAATCCTGTTGGTGTGTTGTACCTCTCAGCCTGCCAAAGCTCAGATGTGGGGCAATGACCCCAAATAAGAAACACAAAAAACAGGCAAGCAGGAAACAAAGTGTGGCGAAGTAATGACATAAAAGTGACTCACCCAACAGGCCACGGACAGAATTCTGAAGACCCAGTCCAAGGACCTCCCCACTACGCCAAACTCAATCTTTGCTTACAAGAGCATCAATTATACTACGCCCATGTAGGACTTGATCAAAAGCCCGGTGAAGTCACTGGGATTCTTGGGTTGACTCCAGTAGGTTTTATCTAAATCCCTTATAGTGCTCACCCAGAAGAGCCTTTAACATGCACCCTACATTGCACCCCTATGGCACAGTCTCCTTGGTCTAACGGAGACAGAGACAGGAGTTTCCACTAGGCTTCACGGGACAATTAGTGCCGCTAATCAGATCCGAATTGCTGTGCCCGTAATAGACTGGGTCCCTTTCAGATAACATGCCTACAGGAGGGAAAACGCTTAAATAAGTTTTGTAGCACCTTATAGACCAGGGGTCTCCAAACTTTTCAGCCCGAGGGCCGCATTAACTATCAAATAGCAGTTCGGGGGCCGACAACACACTCGAGGTCCAAATAAAAAAGAATCAAAACATGGATGTTGTTTTTAATTATTTATTTAATATTATTTTATTCAGTTATTATTTAATAACACATTGATACACTACACATGAACACCTGTTCACTACACATGAACACTACACATGAACACCTGTTCACTACACATGAACACTACACATGAACACTACACATGAACACCTGTTCACTACACATGAACACTACACATGAACACCTGTTCACTACACATGAACACTACACATCAACCCCCCAACTGACCCACCCAGCCAGGTCTCTCCCCCCCAAACCTCCTTTCCTCCAACCCCCAACTGACCCACCCAGCCAGGTCTCTCCCCCCAAAACCTCCTTTCCTCCAACCCCCCCCCCAAATGACCCACCCAGCCAGGTCTCTCCCCCCCAAACCTCCTTTCCTCCAACCCCCAACTGACCCACCCAGCCAGGTCTCTCCCCCCAAAACCTCCTTTCCTCCAACCCCCAACTGACCCACCCAGCCAGGTCTCTCCCCCCAAAACCTCCTTTCCTCCAACCCCCAACTGACCCACCCAGCCAGGTCTCTCCCCCCAAAACCTCCTTTCCTCCAACCCCCAACTGACCCACCCAGCCAGGTCTCTCCCCCCAAAACCTCCTTTCCTCCAACCCCCCCCCCAAATGACCCACCCAGCCAGGTCTCTCCCCCCCAAACCTCCTTTCCTCCACCCCCCCCCCCAACTGACCCACTCAACCCGGTCTCTCCCCCCCCCCAACTGACCCGCTCAACCCGGTCTCTTCCCCCCCCCCCCCAACTGACCCGCTCAACCCGGTCTCTTCCCCAACTGACCCGCTCAACCCGGTCTCTCCCCACAGACCGTTTCGCCGCCTGGCAGTGGGTGGCTCCTTGTTTCGCCGCCTGTAACTGGGTGGCGGTGCGGCGCGTCCCGGCCCCAGCTCTTAGCCGTCCCTGGCCGCCGGCGGCAGCGGAGTACGCGGCGCGTCCCGGCCGGCGGCGGCAGCGGAGCACGCGGCGCGTCCCGGCCCCGCGGCCGGCGGCGGCAGCGGAGCACACGGCGCGTCCCGGCCCCGCGGCTGGCGGCGGCAGCGGAGCACGCGGCGCGCCCCGGCCCCGTGGCTGGTTCCCGACCCCTGCCGCGGGCCGGATGAGAGGGCCTCGCGGGCCGCATCTGGCCCGCGGGCCGTAGTTTGGAGTCCCCTGTTATAGACGAACAGATGTTTGGGATCATAAGGTTTCGTGGGCTAAGACCCACTTCATCAGATGATCCCAAACATCTGTTCGTCTATAAGGTGCTACAAGACTCTTTGCAGATCCAGACTAACACGGCTACCCCTCTGATAGTAAATATGTTTGTTTACCTGACTGGACAATCCTAGGCCTTAAAGCGGGGGGAGGCGTTACACACAGCAAAGTTAGCCAGATCTGTTCATTGATGGAAATTTTTGGTACAGGGAAAGAGAAAGGTGAACGCAAAAATCTTACAAGCCCCCGATGGTTACAAATTCTAGCTGATCTATGGAACTGCACTGACATGGGAGATTGGTCAAGGATCAGAAAACGTGTTTCTTCCTTCAAACCCTGAACAAGGAACTTTATTGGAAAGGTGCGACATCCCTCAATGCAAACCCTTAGAAGGCAAGGAGATGTCAGGTTAAAAAACACCGCTGAGCCCTACCGTAATACACAGCAGGTTTCCACGGACAGCAACAGTCTGTTGTCACGGAGAGGTTCCTTCAGCCTCCTAACCAGAGAAGGAGAAATTATCTCCCTTAAACAGTAATCCACAGCCAGAGCCAGCTAGGGAAATGTTTCTTAATTTGTCCCCCCTTTTGATGAAGCTTTTCCCCTCACAAAAAGTGTTAGATGGTCACCGCACCCTGGAATTTTTCTCACTTTAAAAAGCCAAAGAGACTTTTTGGCTTTCAGCAAACATAACACGTTTTGTCATTTCAAACCCTTTATGAACAAGTGGTCACCACCCAGTGGCCCCCAGGAGAGCCCTGCAAACAGCCCCTTGCCTCAGTTTCCCCTCTTGGACTGTTCAATAAAACTTAACCCAGAGGCACCAATACTCGTATTTGAGGTCCAGGTGTATTAACATAATAACCTCCAGAATAACACAGTCCAACACCAAAGTCCATCCATTTTACCCTCATCCGTCCATTCTGCTTGCTCCTAGCAAGTCTGATCCCCCTCCTCCTTCACTACAGAGTCCGCTGCTCTTCACAGGGAAATCATCACTCCATACCCATGTGTGGGCTAGCCCCAGGCCTCCAGCCCCGGAGAGGCAAGTCACCCTGGAATATTTACAAACAAAAAAACCTGGCAAAAAGTGTCATTTTTCCCACAAAAGTTGGCATTTTTCATTAAAAAACTAAAGTTGAAAAGTTCTCACCGAGTTCTATGCACAACCTTAAATCCAACCTCGGCCCCATTAGCAAATAATCACCCATGGGGCAGGTTACGCATTTGTGGGCGGTAGATTAATGGTTTTGCATCATGCCCCAGAGGAGAGACTAATTATATGTACTTTCAGCCTTGGCTTGCTCCTGTCGCCAGCACAGCACTTGTACTAGGTCACCTGGAGAATCAGAGAACCCAGGAATCCTGCTTCCCACGCCACTGCTTTAACCCCAGACAACACTCCCAAAGCAAGGAGCCGTGGAAGTACTTTCTTGGGGATGTGTCAGGAGACTCCTAAAGGTTTCAGAGAACTCCTCAGAGGCCCCCCCAAACTCTACAGATGCTCCCAAATAACCAGGATCCAGGAGCGGGGCAGGCAATCCGTAGGTTGTGCCTGGCACTGAGCCAGAATCCCGTCTGGGAGATCATTACCTGTTTTATACGCTCCCTCCCACGCCCTCGGTCGCTCAGTCTTGTGCTGTTGCTATTTGTGATCCTACGCAGCTCCCAGCAACATACCAATCACCATTATACACCTGTAGTGGCCCAGCTATTGTTTGCGACATGCCAACATTAAACTAGGAAAAGAAAAGAAAAATCTGCCCCTTCAGGAGCAGGCTTGTGCAAAAACCTGGATCCCAGTTTTGGGCCAGGACTCCATCCACTTCAGTGACTTGATTCTTTGCTAGGCCCAAGCCGGTAAATCGTTAGGAAAACCCCCACCGCCTCCGCTGGACAAAACGCTTCTTCAGAGAGCGGCTGCGGGTGGCAGTTTGAATCCTGGCCTTTCCCCCCCGTCGATTTAATGGGACTTCTGGCTTGCAGGGTAGCTGGAGCCCTGGTGGTCCCAGGATATTCAAGAGACGAGGTGGGGGAGGTCCTATCTTTTATTGGACCAGCTGCTGGCGGTGGAAGTTGATTTAGTTGGGGATGGGTCCTGCTTTGAGCAGGGGGCTGGACTAGATGACCTCCCGAGGCAGGCCCAGCTGAGAGCAGACAGGGGAAATTGAGGCCCGGGGCGAAGCAGCGATTTGCCCTAAGTCACCCCGCAGCAGAACCGGCGGGAGAGCCCAGCCCTCCTATCGCTCACGGCCCGCTGCGGCGGAGGCACATCGGGTTCTATGCGTGCACAGGTTTTGCCATAGGAATCCCACACGGGAGGAGAGGGACCCGCTCAGACAGCTGCTGTAGACGCCTGGCTGCAGGTCTGATGGGGTGACGTTGCCACCTGTGGGGTGCAGCAGAGCCGGGGGGGGGGGGGGATCACAATCACACGGGGCTCCAGCCTTAAAACTTTCCTGCTCCCCCTCTTCCTTTTTATTGCATCCCAGGATTGTAAAATCAAGGGTTAAATTTGGCCTTTGGCAAGTGGGAGGGACCTGCTGGCATTGGCTGGCGCATGGGCCCAGGTGGGCAAGTTGCCCTGCCCAGGTGCGTGCAGGTATTTCGCTCCTGGTCACACTTGATGCTTTCCAAGTCCTGAGCTGGACCCTGCCTGCTGATCCAGCCCTGGGTTGCACCCCACTGCTCTGCCACCGCCCCCGTCCTGCCCCACAACCACAGGCGCCGACTCCGGGAGGGGGCTCCGGGGGTGGAGCACCCATAGGGAAAAATTAGCAGGTGCTTGGCCCCCACCAGCAGCCAAGCTCCCCCCTACCCAGCATCTGCCTGAAGTGCAATTTGATTTCCACCTCGCTCCTGCAGTTTCCACTAAGTGCCACTGACTTTAGCTAAACCTTTCAGGGCGAGACGTTTTGAGGGGTAGCTGGAAGGGAAGCGGAGTCCAGGAGAGGCGCTTTCCTACACGGCAGACAGGGGACGAAGGTGAAAACAGCCCTGATTTAGCTTGTAAGATAATGAAGTTGTTATTTTTCATGCCACAAAGATCCAGATCAGGGTTTCAAGTGTCCCAGCTGGCTGGCGGCTTTGCATCAGCCCCCGATCAACCTCCACAACTTGGAGATCTTCGCCACGCCCCCGGAGTCCTACATGTGCCATCTATCAGGGAGTCCGTTCACAGACGGGCACGTTCCCCCTTGTGCTTGAGCTTTGGGGCATTTTGTCCGCTGCTCAACCGCAAAAGACTCATCCCCCCTCCCCGGAGACGGTGCAGACAGCTACAGCTAATCACCAGCCCTCAAAATATACCTGCTGCCTCAGATCCCGGCTCCTCTGAAGTGCTATTCTGTCAACTCTGATTGATTGCATGCTGCCAGGCTTCCGAGCAGGTGGAGTACGAGACATGGCTGGTATGTTCAATGACGCGGTTATTCTGCACCAGACGACGGGCGGTGAAACAGTGGAGCCTTCGCACACGAGTGGTTTTTAAAGCCCGGCAAACAGCAAAAGGAAAGATCACACAGGGCCCTGCACCGTGCGGTTGGCGTCGGGGAGGGGGGGGCTGTGGCGGCCGGATTTCCATTTCGTTTCAACTGGGCGTAAAAGCGGCTCCAAGAGTTTGCTCCTGTGAATTTACACCAGTAAAGGGGCTGGCCCAGAGAGAGAACTAGGGGCCACCAACTGAAATTAATGGGCAGCAGGCTTAAAACAAATAAAAGGAAGTTCTTCACACCGCCAACCTGTGGAACTCCTTGCCGGAGGAGGCTGTGAAGGCTGGAACTATAACAGGGTTTAAAAGAGAAACTGGATAAATTCATGGAGGTTAAGTCCAGTAATGGCTATTAACCAGGATGGGTAAGATATGGTGTCCCTAGCCTCTGTTTGTCAGAGGGGGGTGATGGACGGCAGGAGAGAGATCACTTGATCATTACCTGTTAGGTTCACTCACTCCGGGGCACCTGGCATTGGCCACTGTTGGTGGCATAGGGCAGGCTTGGACGGTCAACTTCTCCTCCTTGCGGACTTTATATCCAATACGGCTGTCCTCGCAGATGGCTTAAAAGCCAGGTCTTGGCCCCAGCTCCATGCCACACTCTGCATGAGTTTCAGGCTCAGGAAAGGGGCCCTTTGTCAGTTTCTTCTTACCCCCAGAGCAAGGACAGCGACAGAGTTTGTCCCACCCACCTGCCTCAACATTGCCCGGAGAGACCAACCCAAGGCCGCAGGATGGGCATTGAGTCCCCAGGAGCCATGCAGTGCTTGAACTCATTCCCAAACTACGGTGATGATTTGAACCAATCCTGCCCACTGGGATATGGACCGAGGCCAACAAAACCATTTCACACAGCCCCCACTCTCCCCCTCAAGGGCAGAGGTTTCAGCCTTGGGTTAGACCAGCAATTTAGGATTGGATTGGAGCCATGTAGCCCCGCATGGGAAGTAGCACCTCTGATCTCCAGGTTAGGTGGTTGGATCATCAGCCGATGCCAAGTTAAATCATCACCCTGTCAAATCACCGCAGCAGCTCCGTGCAAAGCAAACACGGAACCCGCGAGCAGGAAGGAGGCTGCATTCGGCAACGCAACCAACGAGAGAGCCACCAACGTCTCCTTGCTCCGGAGAAATCCCCCGCCACGCCTGTCCGCCCTCGGGCCAGGCTCCGATGTGTTTGCACAGCAATACACAAGGGGCGAACCACTCAGAATCGTTCCATATCTCCAGGAAACTAGGACACACGCTAATAGGCTCTTAAATATTCCTGCCCTGTCAGCAGAGGGAAAAATAATGCAGAAAACCCCCATTTTTAATCCTACAGGGGATCTGCTGCAAAGCCAGCCCCCCGCAGGCAGTGGGACCCCTGAATTCCTATTCCAGAAGGATCCCCCTTTATATTCAGCCCAGTGTTTCCTCCAGGAATTGAAATATGGGGGGGGGAGGTGTTGGAATATTTGGGGGGGGGGAGGTCCGATGAGGGCTGAGACCGTGAGGACAATGGTGAGCTGTATGGCACCATAGTAAAAACTGAAAAATGTTTCACGGCCATTTTATTAGATTTAATTCATGTTTTAAAATCACCACAAAAATTAAAGCTGGCTACTCAGGCCTCCTACGAAGCACGACAGCTACATCCGTCTTGGTTTCTTGTTGTAATTTTGCCCTCTTTGGGGTCTTCTCGTGTGTCCGTTACTTCCAGTCCTTCGCGATCTGCTCATGATCAGGCAGACGGCGACTTCTTTCAGGACACCAAATTCTATTCAACGAGGAAAAAATATGCTTAGCTGTACCTGTTGTGACTGGGATTAGCAAGAGATGAATTCCTGCTTTCATCCCAGGACACAGGTTGGGTCGAACCACTAGTGATGATAACGAAGTCGAAGTCAAATCTTCAAGTTTGTCGTAGGATATTCCACTCTGCGTTCAAAATGCTCTATTCTGTCCTGATCACACAGCAGCCCCATTGCGGGTAGCGCCGACTCCACGCAATTGTTGGTGTTTTATAAGACCGGCATCTGTAAAAGCTACGTGGTGGTTGAATAGAATCCAGAAATCTCTCTTGTAGATTTGGAAGAATCAAATCTGTGTACTTTTTCAACTGGCTTAACAAACACGTCTTGTCCTCTTCACTTATGGAGTCAGTATAAATACCTTCATTAGTCAACTTCTGGACTGAAATCTGCTTCTTCCAGGACATTTTCAATGGATCTCTCTGACTGATCCAAGGATAGCTGCTATTTCTGGACAACGATCTACTACTGTTGTAGCAGATGCCGGGATGACATTGTTTAATGACCCAAGTGGTTTCAACAGTAGACTTACGAGAGAGAGAATGGCGATAGTCTTCTCTGAACTTAACAAAAAGTAGTCCACAGCCTTACTACTTACATCTATCCTATCTTGGTGGATACTTTCCAAAGCCAGTAATGACAGTTGCAGTAATTTTAAGACAACTCATGAGAAAGCCAGCAGATTTTCCCAAGTTGGACTCATTTGAACTTCAATCCCAGCGTATCTTCTATTTGTTTCCAAAATGTCTTTTTGGACTCTTGATGTGAAAAAAAGTATAAAACCCCCCCACAAATGTAATGGCTTTTTTAATATCTTTTGAAGATTCTGCAGCTTGTACTAGTGCTAGCAGGAGTAGATGGTCTCTGCAGTGTGTCTAGGAGAGATCAGGGTTACACTTCTCTCTGAGCAAAGCTTTTATTCCACGGTGTCTTCCAGAGAAGTTTGTAACTCCATCAAATGCGCAAGCAGCCGTCTGTTTCGGGTTCAATTTACAAGCATTTAACTCTAAAATGTCACAGAGGCTGCTGTTGTGTCTTCTATAACCTCAACATTTATTATTAAAACATCTAGAATGGCCGATCACAGACCTCAAGAGGACATAGGCAATGACTTTACTTGAAGCCTATTTGCATTGGTGCATTCCTCAGCCACGTATGCACATATTTTGAATACGGTGAGAGAGTTCTTCACTTTTTCAACTCCTGAGTCTTTCACTGTTGCACTGCTAGTCTGTGTTTACACTTTTCAAGTCTATTATACTTTTTCAGCTACGCATATTTGATCATATACTTTATATGCTTTTAAAGTGTGTATTAATATTTCAATCCAAAGTTCCAAACAATCACTAAATTGGCAACACCGCGTGTAACTAGTTCACAAAACTGGGAGGGGAGGGGAAATTTGGAGGGGGGGGGTGTAGGGAAATCCCTGCACCCCAAATATAACACCTACTCCTGCTTCCTCAAATGGGATAGGGAAGGGATAGGAAATTTGGACTGGGACTCGCAGTACTATGTTCAGTTCAGTTCCGGGCTCAACTCTCACGCCTTTCCTAGAGCCAAGTTTTCCGATGCAATTCACTCGTTAACAGAAGTCCCGTTAAGCCCGGCTAGGGGAGGGGATGTTTAGAGGGAGCAGCGAACTGGAGAAGGGTTAAGAGGGGATTGGATCAAGTTTATCACCCAGGACCAACTTTCAATAGCGTTGTGCACAGGGACTGCTTTGCCCGCCCCGGAAATGCGGCCACTTCAAGGGTGGCACCTGACAGCTGTTTTAAACAGCCAGGGCAGTGCAGGAGGGAAATCCTCTGATTTGTCAGATGGGAGAAATCATGGTCTCACACCCCTTCCGCCTGGATCCACTCTCACAGCCCTACTCTAAATGGGAGCAAGAGCTCATAGTCCGAGGGTTTGTCTACACTGCCTGGCCCCGGGTCTGGGGCCCCAGGTCAGCAGTTTTACGACCCCAGACCCACAGCCCAAGCCAGCTGATCCATGCCCACGGATGAGCTGGTGAGGGCAACGTTCCTCGGCAGTGCTAGGGGGCGCCGGGCTGTAGGGAGCAACGCGGGGGACTCCGCAGGGGCTGAATCAACCTCCCAGGGTGGTGCTGGGCTTTCTGAGATGGGCTGAGGCTTCAAAGCAACCGCGTGGCCAGTTGTGTTTTTTTCAAGAGCCCCTAAAGCATTAGTTCTCAAAGTGGGGGTCAGGACCCCTCTGGGGGTCGCGAGCCAGTTCTGTGGGGTCACGAGCCCCTGCGGCCAGCAGCCGGCCCCGTACCATGACGCTGCCGCAGGCTGCAAGCAGCCGGTGCCCCCACCGCTGAAGACAGCCAGTGCCCCCGCCACGGTGGGCTGCTGGCGGCCCCGTGAGCCCGGTCTGGGCCCTGACTCCTGCTGCGGCAGGCTGCCGGTACTGCCACGTGCCCGACCCACTCCCGGCCCCTCCGTGGGGCTGCTGGAACCCCCTCTCACTGGCCTCGGGGAGGCTGCTGGAACCCCCCCCATAATCCCGACCCCTGCCCTGGGGAGCTGCTGGAACCCCCCCATCCCAGCCCCTGCCCCAGCGGCTACAGGCACCCTCTCTCGACCCCAGTCCCTGCCCTGGGGGGCTGCTGGACACCCCCAGCCTGGCCCCTGCCGCACTGGGCTGCAGGCACACACACACACACCCCGCCTGATCCCCGGGGGGGGTCGCGCTTAGAGGCTCAGTGTGGGAAAGGGGTCACCACTACAAAAAGTTTGAGAACCACTGCCCTCAAGGGATGTTCTCCCGTGTCCCAGCTAAACTCCCGCTGGGGTAGCTGCATTCTGCCTCCCCCCCTTGCCGTCTGATAAAGCTCCCTTCCCACACGAAGTTGTTCAGCCGCCACATTCCACCCCAGAAGTAGGCGCAATTCAGGGACAGCGCGCCTCTACAATTTGCAAGATCATTTCGTCCAAACCTCAGGCTCTAATGGGATGAAGCGGCACTGTCGGAAAGCCCCAATTCATTATTAATCCTGCTGTTTTCATTCCGTTTCCGAGACCTGGGGTTTGATGCCTGGGCTCATAGCTTTATGCTGACAGGGTTTCCGAGGGAAATGTGGATGTCGGGGAGGGAGGGTTAAAGGGGTGAGAAAGACAGAGCTCCAGGAGAGAGCAGGAAGGAAAGAGAGAGGTAAGGAAAGGAGAGAGAAAGGACACACAAAGCCAAAAGGAATACAAGTACGTAGGGAGTGGGTGCCGTGTTGTGTACCTGTGAGCATGAGTGGCTTGGCGCACCTGCTGGATTGGGTATCATTGAAACATAGGGCTTTGGGTATGTGTGACTAGCACAGGGGTGTGTGTGGGCAATTGTGCTGCGGGTGAGGTGGGGGGATCTAGCAGAGCTTTTGAGCACATGGACTGTCCCACGGGCTTCCATGAACCTCGTTATTTTATTGCCACAGGGCCTAACGGCCCCAAGGGAGATCAAGCCCCCAGGGTGCTGTACAAGCACAGAGCCAGACAGTACCTGCCCCCAACAGCTGCTGTTCTAAACAGACAAGACAAAGAACGAAGCCTGGGGGGAGGAAGAGACACCAAAAGGTGCTGTGACTCACACAAAACAGCAGAGCTGGGATTAGAACCCAGGTCTTCATGTTTCCTCTCCCCTGGGGCTACAGTACTTCTCCCGGTGAGTCTTAAAGGGCTGCATTGGCAGCTGTTAGAAGGGGTGGGAAGGCATTAGCCTGGGCTGCAGAAAACTGACCAAGGATCAATTCCTGCTCTGCCACAGACTTCCCACGTGACCCTGGGCAAGTCACTTAGCGTCTGCTTGCCTCATATCCACACTGGGCGGAGAGGCAAGCCAGCCCTGCCCTGCCCTGGGGTCCATGAGGATTAATACCCTAGACACTGAGGAGCTCAGGTGCCACAGACAGGCAGGAGTGGACGATGGGCTCTGGGAGAGACGCTAGCCCTTCAGCATGCGCGTGGCAGGCTGGCGGGAGCTGCAGCGCACTAATGCTGGATCATGCCAGAGGTCCATTGCATTTCACGGAGGGGGAGGGGGGGCTGGGTCTAGGTGCGATTGGGGGGCAGCATGTTGGCACGCACGTGTTATCCAAGATCCAGCAAGGCCAGGACCCTGAATTTTGGAGGGGAGGGAGCTGTTTACAAGCATCCCTGTCCCCCCACCACGGCTACCAGAGCCCCCGTGTGTGGCTTGGCTGGGACCCTTGTCCCGGTGCTGTTAGGGCAGATGAAGGCAGGCTTGGCCGGGGGGGGTGGGGGGCAGGTGGAACAGAGCTGCCGGGCCAGGGCTGTCAGTGTGATTGATTTAAAATCAACGCCGGGCTCGCACGAGCAAAGAGGTGGGGACAAGACAAACAGGGAGCACAGACCACTGTGGGGGCCCGATCCTGAGCTGCAGACTCCAGTTCAACTGGCCAAGCCAAGGCAGGAAGGAGAGGAGGCGGCTCGGATCCGGCCCAGAGAGACCGGGTCAGACGAGGGGGGAGAGAGACAGGAGAGCGGGGAGGGAAAGATCAAACGAGTCCGAGAGCGACAGATAAAAGTAAAGCAGAGAAAACCGAACAGACCTGCCGGGGGGCCAAGGGCCGACGCCGATAATGGGAGACAACGGGGGAGCCGGGAGCTGAAAGCGCGACCCCTTCCGCAGCCGGGAACGAGAGCACTCCCGCCGCTAAGTGCCCTTTCGGGGCCCGGATCAAAGGGGCTGCGAAGCGGGAGAGCCTTTGGAAGTGAGCGCGGGTGGGGCTGGGAAGGCCCAGAAGCTTGGGAACGTCAGGCTGGACCTAGAGAGGTCACCTCCATCCACCTCCCTGCACAGGTGTTTGCCCAACCTGTTCTTAAAACCGCCCGTGTTTGGATTCCACAACCTCCCTCGGACAGGGGCGCTGGACCGGGGGGGAAGGGGCAGAGCGAGGGGTCAGGCTGTGGTCCAGGCACCAGGGGGTCCCCCCGTCTAGGGAGCTTCGCCCTTGGAAGCGATTCCAGTTCTTAACTCTCTGTGGAGGTCAGACGTGTTTCCTACTCCCATCTAACCTCCATCTCCCTTGCTGCGGATGGAGCCCAGTGCTTGTCCTGCCTTCAGCGCACCTGGAGAACACCGGACCCCCGTCCTCTTTAGAGCCGCCCCTCGCAGCTTTGAAAACTACTTAGCTTCCCCGTCCTCTGGCCTTTTTCTCCCAGGTCAGGTTTCCTAGACCTTTGATCATTTTGTCTCTCTCTCTCTCTCTGGGCTCTCTCCTAGTGGTCTCAGTCTTCCCTAAAACATGGCACCCAGAATTAGACGCAGCACCCCGCACCTGCCTTCGCTTTGGAGGGGCTCTCGGACGGGGGGAAAGCCTGGGCATTTCATCCCGAGCCCCGCTGCTGAGACGGACAACCGACGGGCGGCCTGACTCGAGTCATGATCAGCCCCGAGATACTGGGCACCCTGCAGAACCGAACGGTCCCTCCCCGCTGCTTAAGCTATTAAGTGGGGGGAGAGGATGGGGATGCGTCCTCCTCCCCACTGAGAACCCACCGACTCGCTTCACACAAGCCGAACCACCAGCAGCAAAGCCGGCCGCTGCTGACCCTCGGGCCGGTGTAAACCCGGGACCCAGTGGCAGAAGGTTCCACAGCCCAGCCAGTACAGCTCCGTGCGCGAGGTCCCAGGGGATTCAGCCGCCTGACCCTACGCCCCGCGGTGCCAAGGGACAGCGTTCCTGGACTTCAAAGGACGGATGGGAGGAACCAGAGCCATGGACCATGCACCTTGTCCCTGCCGCCCGGCCTCTGCATTACACCCTGCACCCAGCCTTAACCGAATTAGCTAATTCAATTCCACCCTGCTCTTCCCTTGATTTCGCTGCATGCTGTGTTTGCCTTCGGAAATTTAATTTGATGCTGTCAAGCCCCCAATACTGTCCCTGCTTTTTGCCGAGTCAGACGCTCGCAGCGGGCCACACTTCCCCGGCAGCAGACTAGGACGGCGATGTTGCTGCAGCCGGGACCAAAGCGACTAAAAGGCCCTGTCAGGGGAACGGAAAACGTGCCCGTCCCGTTCAAATCGGCCACAGGCACACGGAGGCCGCGGCTGAGTCTCTTTCTACTGCACCGCGGCGAGGTCTAGGTGTTTATAGCCAGTCGTCGGGGTATCAGATCTGTGCATGAAACCAACCCCCCAGCATAATTTCAGTGCTGGAGACTAACACCGCAGCGTGAATTTTATGATGGGGAAGCGTCAGATGATTGGCTGGGTGGCAGGTAGCCACACCAGCAGAGATCTGGCCCCGTTGGGTTGGGGACTAGGCCGCTACCGGAGAAAAAGCCGTTCCATCTCCAGGCCCCATTCGACCTTGGGCTCCCTCCTGAGACCGGAGCAAGTTACTGCCGGATGCAATGAGGGCTTGCCTGTGGACGAAGGCTGAGAACTGGCAAAAACTCATCTCAGCTAAGAGCACCTGATGGTGGTTCAGCTTCTAGGCCTAGGGCAGGATTTGAATCAGCGATTTAGGAATCTAGCAAGTTGCCTGCCCCAAGAGTTTGCCAGCCAGTCCCAAACCAGTTTAAGAGCCTCCACACCAGCGGTTAAACCAGTTTAACTAAACGGGTCAAGTTTCTGTGTAGACAAAGCCTTGGACTTGATCCAACTCCCACTGCCTCTGAAGGGAGTGGGAAGGGGCCCTCGGTTCAGAGAAGATTCAAAACTAGCGATTAAGATAGCTGCTCAATTAACCTCTCCCCTCTGCTCCGTCAGCGCCGGTGTCGAGCTGTAAACAATTTACACAAAAGCAGACGGCGCGAATGCCGGATCCGGAGGGGTCAGGAGTCCATTTGGACCCGTAACGAAAGCGTGGCTGAGTTCGAGCCCTGGGCTTGGGTCAGCCTTTCATTCCCAGCCATTGCCACGGAGAAAGAGGAAGAAATAAATTCTCCGCTTGTCTCTCACTAACGAGGCCTGTCTCCCCGCATATAAGCCGTCCCACGGCTGGGAGATTAGGCCACACAGCACAGACAGCTCAATAGGGTCACAGCGAAGGGACTGCAGGTCATGGCAGCCCTGGGGAATGACCCCAGCCTAGAGACTGTGCCCCCCCCCGCACGCCCGGTTCTGCCCCGGCCAGGGGAGGGTGGGGTATTCTTACAGCCTGGCTCTTCTGCGCTGCTGGAAAGCCCTTTGAAGCAGACGGGCTGCCCTGGCCGAACACTGGGAAGGTGCAACCTGCTTTCTCTGGGTCAGCATGGGGGTGAACCCCTCCTCCCTGAAGGCTGAAAAGAGGGGGCAGCGTGGGAGGCTGGAGAGCTGGTGAAGCTGCCAGGGTGAGGGGGTGGAGCATGTGTGAATGCTTCGCCGCCCTCCTCAGAGTGGAAAGGGACCAGGTAGGATGTGGGAGACCTGGCTCTGCCACTGGTTTACTGGGTGACCTTGGGCAAGTCACTGCACCTCTGCGTGCCTTGAGTTCCCCCCTCCTCCCCCCCGCTCCCCTCAATCTGTAAAAGAGGGAGGAGGATTCTGACTTTGGGGCCCTGCTAGGTGCTATAATATAAACAGCTGAGCTCACCCCCCAGGCCCCCACAAACCGCATGCACAAATAAGGTCTCAGCTCCTGGCCAGTCTTAAACACACAAAGAGCTCATCCGCCTTCTGTGGCATAGCTGATCTGGGTGAAACTCCAGCTAGGCTCACAGGTGGCAGGACAACGGGACCAGGGGTTGGAAAAGGGAAGCCAGGAAGGGCATTAAACACTTTAGCTGCCTGGTCTCCTGTTTTTTATTGCGTGCGTTGGCAGGATTTGCATTCAAGCAGCTTTGACTGACACCTACCGGGGGGTACGGCGGGGAACCCGGCCACGCAGGGACGGACCAAGGAACAAGAATTGCACAGCTCCAGTTCAGCCTGAGCTAAGCGCTGGGGTGGGTCAATGGGGAATGCAGTTTGGGAAGGTGCTGGATTGAATTTGGTTTATCTTCACCTGATATTCTATGGTTCTAAGACAGACAGGATGGATGGGCCAGCGGGTAGGGTGCTACGCAGAGACATGGGTTCAAATCCCAGCCCTGCCACAGACTTCACGTGGTCTTGAGCAAGTCACCTATATCTCTGCCGTTCAGCTGTAAGACGGGGATCATAAAGGATCAGGGTTGGAAGGGACCTCAGGAGGTATCTAGACCGACCTCTGCTCAAAGCAGGGCCAACCCCAACGAAATCATCCCAGCCAGGGCTTTGTCAAGCCGGGCCTTAAAAACCTCTAAGGAAGGAGATTCTGCCACCTCCCTAGGGAACCCATTCCAGTGCTTCACCACCCTCCTAGGGAAACAGTGTTTTCTAATATCCAACCTAAACTTTCCCACGTGCAACTTGAGACCATTACTCCTTGTTCTGTCATCTGCTACCACTGAGAACAGTCTAGATCCATCATCTTTGGAACCCCCTTTCAGGTAGTTGAAGGCTGCTATCAAATCCCCCCTCAGTCTTCTCTTCTGCAGACTAAATAACCCCAGTTCCCTCTCCTCATAAGTCAGGTGCTCCAGCCCCCTGATCATTTTCACTGCCCTCTCTCCAATTTTCCACATCCCTTCTGCAAGACGATCGTACACCACGCCTCACCTCACAGAACCAGCTGCAAAGCCAGATTCCCCAGAGCACCTTAAAGATTTGGCTGCCATGAATTTAGTAGCCGAACTGTCCTGCTTTGACACACTTCATTCACCTTCATTTTCATTACATCAGAATCTCTGTTTCCCATAAGCAGGGAGTTCTCTTTAACCCATCACCTCTTCATTAATGCCAGCTTGGCCCCGGGTCATAATTTCTCCTCTTCTCCCTCCACTGTGAGCAGCTCAGTTTTTTTACTTTTATCTTAGAACAGGGCCCCCTGCAAAGTCTCCATGAGGGAGCACAGCAGGTACGTCTCCTCTGCAACAGTCTGCACGGAGCAGGATACAAGATGGCTGCCTCTCTCGTCAGACAGAGATCCCAGAGATTCAAGGCCTGGTTCTCACCACTCTGGCAGCAGAAAGGGCCCTTAACATAAGAGGCAATTTATAACACCAGAGAGGTAATTGAGGCCTTAAGGTGTCCAGAAAACAGATAGCGGTTATCTAGTTTAACACCATATTCTCAAGCCTCTGGGTCATCCTCCCTTTAGTAGAATCCACAATCTGCTGTAAGAACGAGAAACTATTTCCAGTCGGAACGTGTGTAATTTCACCTCCCAGCCCCAGGCTCTTGTTATACTTTTGTCTGTAGACTGAAGAGCCTATTATAAAATACTAGTGTAACAACCTGTGTACACGGGCCAAAGTGCTTAATGCTGTTTGTCAGGGCCGTCTGTACGGCTCGCGGCGGCGCACGCGCGGTGGCCATTTTGTGCCGCCGAACTACAACTCCCAGCAGGCTGTTTGTCAGGGCCATCTGTACGGCTCGCGGCGGCACACGCGCAGTGGCCATTTTGTGCCGCCGAACTACAACTCCCGGCAGGCTGTTTGTCCAGGCCATTTCTACGGCTTGCAGCGGCGCACGCGCGGTGGCCATTTTGTGCCGCCGAACTACAACTCCCAGCATGCTGTTTGTCCGGGCCGTCTCTACTGCGCGTGACGGCTTCGGACAAACATCCTCTGGCCTTTTATTATATAGGATTTCTTACCCCATGTAGGTACTTAAACAGATCAAGCCACCCTTTAACCTTCTCTTTGTTAAGCTAAAAAGACTCCAGGAACTCAGTCACTAGAAATCAGGTTTGCACCAATCCTTTGATAATTCTCATGGCTCTTTTTGATCCCGCTCCGATTTATCGACAGCCTCTGAGCTGTTGACACTCAGGCAGGAAACAGGCTTATTCCCTTTGTATTCGTCACTTGTGCGACTGGAATCCGGTCTACTCCAGATTCTGCTCTCTATTCAGCCAACCAATCTCCGTAGCCTTTTAAGTTTTATATCGTCTCACTCATCAGCGGATTATAAACCCCAATCTCTGTCATTAGCAAGGCCTGAATAGACACAATCGCAGCACAACCTTCGACCCACATTCCCCCTCACCAATAGAGTTCTAGGAAGTTGAGAGATTAGCTAGGCATCTCTCCCTCAAATGAACACCTCGTAAAGGTGTGATCCAGGTAACCCTTAGAGCACTGCAGCTTTCCAATGTTCGTTGCAATAGAAAAGAGTTTCCCCATCTCCTGACCTCGGGGTTGCTGCTTTCTCACAAGCCTTCTGCTATTTGGGGATTTTTCGTAAAGCCCCAGCTCCTGGAGCCATGTGATTCTGAGAGAGTCCCAGCTTCCGTTTTGAAGACATTTCTAGGCCTTGTGATTATGGAGGCAAGCTCGCGAACAAAACTCAAGCACTCCCTAAAACTCAAAACAAGAGCAAGCACATTAAAAACAGAGCTTGGATGCTTCTAATGATCTCATGATTCCGGGGGCTCTGCCTTTGGATTTCTGAACACTGGAAGTTGGCAGGACCCTCCCACGATGCCACAGAGAACTCCAAATCCCCACGTCTGTCCACTGCAGCCACCCCCCTACCAACATATATCCCTGCCCTTGCAAGTTCCCCGCTGGCCAGGCTGAGTACTCCTAATAGAGACAGGCTACATCAGGAATGCAGCCCAGAGCTCAGCAGTAAATCAGAGTAGATTGCAGACCTCTGGAGTTCTCCTCCCTTGCTCTGCTTCCCCATTAGCCCCCCAAACCCTCCCTTATCTCATCCCACCACCCATAGCCCCCTCTCCCCCCGTCCCTCCCAAAAGCTGGCTGCATTTGCGCATTAGCCACTCAGAAACAAGCTACAATTAAGCTAGGGAATTGGCATCGCCACGTTAGATCACACAGGAGTTGAGGATTCAATTTCCGACCCGGTCTAATTTGCTAGAGGACTTTAGGGAAAGCCATTTAAAGCCAGCCACAGCTCCCTGACTCACAGGGGGCACTGTGAGGTTTAACAAAGGCTTGCAAAGCACTGTTCTAATACTCTGTGCCGGTCTCTCATCAAAGAATCACAACCTCCCCGGGCCACCCAAGGCAAAACACAATAGAAAAATTAACCCGGGCGAGCGAACACATCTGCTTCAGGCCAGCAGCAAGGCAGAGAGGTCTTATCCAAGAGCAGAAACCTGAGCAGATTTCAAATAGCTTCCAAAGTAGGTGTAGGAAAAATCTAGTTTATAAGTAAATCTATTTCAAATGTTGTAACAGTATTCTAAGCTATTTCTTCTATATCACAAAAGGGAGGGGAAACTTAACTCATCTTAGCACATACATTCCTGCTCCTCTCATGCATGTCAAACTCTTATCTTGTCTCATACGTCTTGTCTCTTGTCTCATGCATGCGTCAAACTCTTATCTTGTTCTATACATCCTTGCCTCATATGTGTCTTTACAAAATAAGAACTTTGTTGTCTGTATGTATTGTTTTGGGAAGTTCCAAGCAGATAAACAATGGTTGTAAAACAAACATGACCATAAAACTTTTCCGCTAGTCAAACTGCCTGGAGCCCCTCCTTCATCTAAAGAAGTATATAAAAAAGTCTTGGCAATGTATAGGCCCAAGCCACAATTTGAGTGTTAACTCTATAGCTTCAATTTGCTGAGCAAATAAACTTGGATTCAAGATCTCCTGTGTCTGCCTATCTTTGAAGGTAAATTGAGACTGCCTCCAAAGGAACGAAGCCATTTGTGCAACATAGGGTCCTGCCATGAAAGCCATCCCCACAGCTGGAGTTGTGGGGGGGTGAATAAAAACTTCAGGCAGACTGGACTGAAAGACTAGGGCTTACATCTTCAAAGCCGGGTAGTGATTTTAGATGCCGAAGACTCTCCCACCCCAAGGAGCTCAAGTTTTAGAAAGGGCTGAGAATTGGTCCTCTGAAAAGTCAGGCATTTGTAAGGGATCTCAAGTGGCACTAAAGGAAAAAAAAAATCAAGTCTTTACGTTGGGCACTATAGAAAAATTTCAAAGGCAGCTGTTGCCTCTGGATTTCAGTTCGAGAGCCAAGCTGGTTTGCATTAAGCAGGCTTAATTTTTATCCTACAGTAGGGAACAGACCAGGGCTTTGCGTTGCCCCAGGTGTAGAGTCTTAAAAGTTAATTGAGTTTCCATAGCTCTCCTGCTATAGATCCATATCCACGACCTGGCCAGCTGCCGTTTGAGAGGCGGGATCACAACTCTCCCTGGTAACAGAGGTGATGGCAGGTGATCAAAGGAAGCTCATTGGTACCGAAGCCTAGATCAGCACCCCCCTGGGCTTGCAGGTTAATAACTTATTAACACCGCTCCCTGGCACTGCCTCGCCTGTGTCTCTGAGCATTACAAGTGCTTTAGAGACGACCCCTAAGGCAACATCAGTGCGAGGATCCACATGCGGCTCTAGGGCCTGGCCCAAACCCCAATAAATTTGATGGAAAGACACCCCTGGATTTGTCTGGGCTTTGGATCCGGCCTTCAGGGCATCTCATCACACCTCCCTCTAGTGGTTGGTCCCAGTAACTACACAACCCGCTACGCTCTCCCAGCTCCAGGAGAGACGGTCTGTTCAAGTGGGAGCAGCAGCTGCTCTTGGCTGTGAAGGGTGTCCAGGGTCGATGCTAATCGACGGGCAGCACGTGTGCACCAGGGCTGCCAGCTTTCTAAATGCCCCAAACCAAACCCACCGGCCCTGCCCGGGTCAGCACGGGGCACCCGGCAAATCACAGAAAGGACGTTTCATTCGGGTTGGAGCGGTGGGAGCTGAACGTGGACTGAAAACAAGCCCCTGACAGCCGAACGGCTAGGGTGTCCAGACAGGAAGTGAGAAAAAAATTGGGATGGGGTAGGGGGGTAACAGGTGCCTATATAAGAAAAAGACCCCAAAATCGGGACTGCCCCTATAAAATCAGGACATCTGGGCACCCTCCTAACTGCAGCTACCCAGAACAGAGTCACCCAGAGTAAGGGTATGTCTGTGCCAGGAGTAACAGAAGCCCCCTAAATTTGGGGGGCCACCAGGGCCCCGCCCCCTTCCCCAAGGCCCCACCCCCACTTGCTCCTCTCTGCCAAACTTCCCCGTTGCTCGCCCTTGCGGCCAGTAAAAAGTGGAAGGTCAAAGCTTTCCCCCTTTTAAAAATGATGGGGCCATGGTCCCTCGGGCCCCCCTCAGTCTGTGCCACCCTAACACCATAGCATAGGCACTTCTTACACTGGAAAAACCTCTTCCACCATCAGTCTAGCTAACCCACCTCTCCAGCTGGAATTCTTCCGTCATTCTAGCTGTGTCTACACTGGGGGTTAGGTCGACCTAACTCAGTCATGCCAGCCCTGAGCAATGTAGCTAGGTCGACCTAAAGACCAGCCGGAGGGACACTCTTAACAGATCCAAGACTCAATTCAGTCCCATGTCGTGACCAGGTGTTCAGTGCTCCGAACACTGGGAATGCTCAGATCTGGCCCCTCCAAGCTCCGAGGCACTAATTAGGGCAGCAAAGAGCCAGCTGGGACTGGCGGCCCTAATGCTAACTGCTAGCACAAAGAGAGAGAGAGTGCTTTGTCGAGAATCTCTGAAGAGCGAGGTGTTCCTGAAAAGAGCAAACGCGGCGCTGTTTTGCTGACGCTGAGAAACGAAGCCCAGGAAGGCTCTATGGGGATTTAAGACTTCGCAGAATCACAAACCTCTTTAGAGGTCTTTGAAAAATCAGATGCAACGGAAAGGGTTTGGTACCTCGGAGCGCGTGGGACCACCGTCGCCTCCACGTGCAATGGGCCGATTCAGATCCTTCGTGCGATGAAGACCTCCAGTGCCCTGGGAGGGGGTCGGGGCCAGAGGGACGAAACTCGCCTGCAAAGGAGGAAGAACACACGGTGTGAGCGGCACAAGGAGGAGGGGGGCATTTAGGGCACAAGGAAGCAGAAGGGGGTCCCGGCCATGGCAGTACAGTGGGGTGTCAGGCAGAGACGCTAAACTCACAAGGTTTGGGGTGCTTAGAGCTGGTCCCAGTGTGGGTTACTCTAGCCCAGAACATCCCAGGCTCAAGGAAAAGCCTAACAGGAGGAGAGTCCCCCTGGTCCTTCTGTTGGGAGAGAGAGGGTCTCTGGCACAGCTAGCGTGGCACCCCCACTGCCGCAGAAGATGCCCACAGAGCTCTCAGATCCACTACCCCCAAGCTCTGAAGACTCTACCCCCCGACAGGCCAGTTCCTTCACCTTCATGGTGCCCGGGGTTCTCCTGCCCACCACTGCCCCGGCACACTTCCCCAGTGTAGGGTGTGAAAAAAAATCAGGATGGGGTGGGGGTGGGAGGGGTAATAGGAGTCTATATAAGAAAAAGCCCCCAAAATCGGGACCCTCCCTATAAAATCGGGTCTTCAAACTTTATGAGGCAAAGGCCCTATTGGATTTCTGAAGGGGCTTCATGGGCCGAAGTGACTGGGTAAATTTTAATATATGCAAATATATGGGAAATTGTTCACACACAACACTACTGTGTCAGTGTTGCATTAAATTCTAAATCAGGTATAAAAGTAGCTGTCTAATATCAGTGTTTTGGACCACATCTTCACCAGCCCTCTGCAGCCCATGACCCTTCGCTGCAGCCCTGGGGCCTTCAGCGCCCCATCCCCTTGGGCCCGCGGATGGGGCGCTTGGAGCGCAGGCTCAGGGCCCCCGCGTTAGTGCCGGCGCTGCTGGGCCCTCAGTGTTATTTCGCAGTCCCCTTCCCCAAACTCCAGGAAGGACCGGCGGGGCAGGCTCCGCCATCAAACCCCTTCGCACCCCCCCCACCACCACCAGCAGGGGCGCCAAATGCAAAATGGCGGCTTGCTCCCTGACTGCCCCTCCTGGGACCCCTGCCCCTAACTGCCCCCCCAGGAGCCCACCCCCTATCTAAGCTCCCTTGCTTGCACCCCCCCCCCCACCAGCCTCGCGGCGCCAAATGCAAAATGGCGGCTTGCTCCCTGACTGCCCCTCCTGGGACCCCCGCCCCTAACTGCCCCCCCAGGAGCCCACCCCCTATCTAAGCTCCCTTGCTCTTTGTCCCCTGACTGCCCCCCCAGGAGCCCACCCCCTATCTAAGCCCCCCTGCTCTTTGTCCCTTGACTGCACCCTCCTGAGGACACCCCCACACCCTAACTATCCCCCAGGAACCTACCCCATGGCAGTCCTCTGACCCCCAACCAAACCCCAGATGCATCCAACCCCCCTCCCTGCCCCTTGACTTCCCCCTCCAGAAACCCCTTCAGCCCCCCCCTCCTCCCTTGACTGCCCCCTCCAGAAACCCCTTCAGCCCCCCCCTCCTCCCTTGACTGCCCCCTCCAGAAACCCCTTCAGCCCCCCCCCTCCTCCAGAAACCCCTTCACCCCCCCGCCTTCCTTACCAGGCCGCAGTGTGAGAAGGCAGCAGCTGGGGGGGGGGGGCAGCAGCAATCTGGGAACGGGGGGGGAGGGGCGGGAGGGGCGGAGCTGGCCAGGGGACTGGGAGCTCCACGCACGTGGCTGAATCCAGCCGGGCTCCGCGGGGGGGGGGGGGTCCGGAGGAAGGGTGACCCCGTGCTGCGACCCCCCCCCCTTTGCTCCTGGGGCTGCACCGCAGGGACACTCACCCCTTTGCTCTTCCTCCTGCCGGGACCACCTGCCTGCTCAGCCGCCCCCCCCCCCGCTAGGCTTCTCCACGTGCCTGCTCAGCTGGGGGGCGGGATAAATCAAGGGGGGGGACAGTATTCAGCCTGCCCTAGTTTGGAGAGCCCTGCCCTAGGGCCTACTCCCTTTTCGGACCATACCGGGCCATGTGCAAGCTGGGGAGGGGAGGGCTTCAGAGGCAGGGAAGTCCCCCCCCCCCCTGCCCCATTGCCTGGGGCAAGTCCAAACACAGAGAATCTCCATTAGCAGTATAGGACTCATGACAGCTGAGCATTTCTGGCTCCACACAGAGGACTGTGACACACACACACACACACATACACTTTGCACCACTGTGAAGAGAATCTCCATTAGCAGTATAGGGCTCATGACAGCTGAGCATTTCTGGCTCCACACAGAGGACTGTGACACACACACACACACACACATACACTTTGCACCACTGTGAAGAGAATCTCCATTAGCAGTATAGGGCTCATGACAGCTGAGCATTTCTGGCTCCACACAGAGGACTGTGACACACACACACACACACATACACTTTGCACCACTGTGAAGAGAATCTCCATTAGCAGTATAGGGCTCATGACAGCTGAACATTTCTGGCTCCACACAGAGGACTGTGACACACTCTCTCTCTCTCTCGGGCACCAAGCCCATTTGTTATTGAACTGTGGTGCCACCTACAAGGGACCTGGGTCTCAGAGATTCTGGCTCCTAAGATTCATTGCTAGAAAAGCAGCAGATTCTGCACTTGGAAAGAGAAGGAAACAGACCTTCAGGAGGGCCGAATCCTCTGTATCCCACCTTCAATTTCACACCCACCACTCCTGATCCTCCAAAGAACAATACAATTTAGCAACAAGCGAACCCGACAGCAACGAAAGGGGAGGAAAGTCGGGGCTTGGCGGAAACACACCTGAAATATGAATGTCTGGAAGATTTCCCATTCAAAGGAAGATTGCAGTGTTTGCAATAGACACACAGTGCTCTCAAAACACTTGACAGAGGCAATCATTTGACATGCAAGGAAACAGAGGCGTGACCAGGGTATGGAGGAGCCATGGTCATGGAAGGGTCAGCATTTCCAGGGGACTAGAGGAGGGCAAGCTTCTTCACGGAGCTGCCATCTTCCCCTTTGAGCATCAGCGAAGATGGAACCAACACCTTGCCCCTCGGGATTTCAACGGTGCTCCAGAGTAGGTGCTACTGTCGCCCTCCAGTGGTCGGACCAGGTAAAGAGGATGGTCTGCTATTGTCCCCACACTGAGATGCTGGTCCTTTTAGATCAGGGGCAGGCAAACTATGGCCCGCAGGGGGTCAGGGGCCAGGCTGTTTGGGCAGGCACAGCCTTCCCTCCCCAGACTATCCCGACATAGGCTCTGTAGTGCAGACAGCCGTAGCCCGGCAGCAACAAGGATATGAGGTTTGATCAGGTCCCTGTAGCCCAGTACCCCAGTCTCGGACAGTAGCCAGCAGCAGAGGAAAGTGCCAGCAGTCCTAATAAGTCAGATTTTCCACACCAGCTCAATCTCTGGGAGCTCCCAGGGTTCCCCAGGAGACTGTCCTCCTGTGAAAGTCTGACCCTTACGGAATAACCTGCTATTTACGGGAGCTGTTCCTCCCCAACCCCTCCACCCGTTATCTGTACCCGCTCTCCTCTAACGAACCGCCACGTGTTTGAAAACCAAGGCTAGAGCGGGTCCTTAAAACCTAGACGAGGGGAGCATAAAAAGCCGGCTAATTTGATTCTCTGGTCTCTGCTGTCTGGGAGAGCAAAGCCACCTAGGAAAAAAATGGGAAATTACCTGCAAAGATAATGACATTTCACAGCTCCCAGACATCAGGGATGTTACTTAGGTCAAACCCAAGGACCGATGACAGTGCTGTTAACTGTGCCTGGGGGGGAGAGAGAACTCAAACCCAGGAAGGGGCTACAGCATTGCTTCCAAAGCCAAGTTATTCTGAGACTGGATCTTAGCCACCTCCACTCCATTTGCAGCCTCCAGGGCCCGGTCAGGGCTCTGCCTACAGAAACAGAGCGAGTCATTCAATTTTTAGCACCAACCTCTTGTTGCACTGCTCTTACTCGGGCCAGGCTGATGTGCGGGTTGTTTTCGACCTAACAGCATTAGGTAGGGACGATCTTTTAAGAGACGGGCAAAGGTAAACGTGCTGCCACAGAAAAGTTCACCACCGTCTCTCCTTTGCAAGCATGGTGGTGACTCAGAAAGGGGCTATTTTAATACCGAGATAGCTCTAGCTGCAGATTTCAAGTCATTTTACAAAGGTGGTCGGTACGATTACCCCCCATTTTATACATGGGGAAACTGAGGCACGGGGCAGGCTGACCTTGTACTAGTCCCAACAGGCTAGCAGCAGAGATGGGAACAGCCACCTCGCCCACATTCCAGTCCAGTGCTCTTTCCACTAGGTTACACAGCCTTTTAACTCGGGGTCCTCCCTCTGCCGCCCCTGCTACGAGCACAGTTCATTGTGGTCACGTGCTTTCGTACACCTCGCCGTTCTCTGAGCCTTTTAGAGACCGGATGGTTGATTGATGCTCTGAGCCCCAGTCTCCACCAGTGTAACTCCACTGATTAACTCTAGCAGGAGGAGAATCAGACCCCCTGCAAGAACCGGAGTTTGGCCATGTTATGACAAGGTGACGATGTTAGAGGCTTCCACTAAGAACAGAGGTTTCGGGTACAGCCTCTCAAGACCTGCCGTCACCAGGGATTGAATTTGCATCTTCGCGTGCTGAAAGCACAAGTCTCTGCCACACGAGCTAAAGGTGCAAGTCCTCTAGCTGGTAGCAGTTGTAGGCTAGTTTCCTTCACCAGCTAACATAGGGGAATGCAGAACACACTAGCGAGGAAAGATGGTTAAAAGCCTGGACTGAGTCTCTGGAAACCTAAAATTGAATCCCCAGCTCTGCAATTGGCTCAATGGGAGATCTCGGGCAAGTCACTTAATCCAGACAACACAGGGCTAATATTTCCTGTCTCCCATCTTATGTCCTGTCTAGTTTAGGCTCTCTTCAGGGCAGGGCTCGTCTCACTCTCAGCACCTAGCACAGTGGGGCACTGACTGTAGCTCCTAGAGAGCTCACGGGCTGTAAAACGACAGTACTGCCTCGAAGCGGATAACCTAGAGGATTCGAATTCGAATCCATTTTCAACTAGGGTGGCCAGGCGTCCTATTTTCGACTGGAACACCCCATCGGCAGCACAGCAGGGCTAAGGCGGCTCCCCCACTCCCAGTGCTGGCTCCGCAGCTCCCATTGGCCGGAAAACCTAGCCAATGGGAGCTGCCCGGGCAGCGCCTGTGGATGTGGGCAGCACAAGCCGCGCCTCTGCCTCGGGACCAGACGTGCCTGCGGCTTCTGGGAGCAGCGCGGAGCCTGGGGAAGGCAGGGAGCCTGCCTTAGCCCCGCTGTGGTGCCAGCCAGAGCCTGCACCCTGAACCCCCTCCTGAACCCTAACTCCATCCCAAACCCCCCACCCCAAACCTGCTGCCCCGGTTGGAACTCCCTCCTGCATCCTAACTCCCTCCCAGACCCCACACCCTGCACCACTTCAAGCCCCTACTCCAGCCCCGAGCCCTTTCCCAGAGTCTGCCCCCCAACCTGGAGCCCCTTCCTGCACCCCAAGACCATCATCCCTGGCCCCACCCCAGAGCCCACATCCCCAGCTGGAGCCTTCCCCCCTCCCCGGCACTTCAACCCAGAGCCCCCTCCAGCTCGCTGAACCCCAAATTCCTGGCCCCACCCCAGAGCTGACCCCACCCGTTGGAGCCCTCACCCCCTCCTGCCCCAGCCCAGGAGAATTGAGGGAGGGTGGGGGCGGGGCCAGGTTTTCCTTTAGTGCAGTTGGAAAACTGGCAGCCCAATTTTCAACACCTTCCCTCGTGTCTTTTGTACCACGAGGTTAATTAAGACAACAGCCATTTTACCAGAAGTGACATTTTTCCATCAGCCAACAAAAAACATTTGGTCTCTTAAGAAGATGAAGGAGTCCAGGAGTTCACAAGAGGAAGAGAGAATCGTCATTCAGAAAGGTGAAGGGAGGAGGTTTTTACTAGGGAAATCAGCTCCAGTTGCAAAGGGTAAGTGGCTACTCAGATCTGAAATTTTCTACTTCTGCAAAGACGTCGGGTTCTTTGGATCTGGGGACTTGGCTCTGACGAGAGCAGGCAGAACGGATTTTTTTTTTTATCCCACAAAAACCTTCAAGATGGGGATTTTTTTCAGCCTGAACAGGGGCAGATTTTGGGGGGGGGGGGAACCAAATTCCAAACCACGTTGTTGTGTTTCAGCGTTGACCCTTGAGTTTTAAAAAAATATTAAATTAAATGAAGACGCATCTCAAAAGAGTCATTTAAAAAAACCCGACCCCTTTTCGTTCTAAAAAGTCAGAAAAACCATGTCGAAAGCATCAAAACATCCTGGCTTGCTTTTTTCTAAACAAAAGTGTGTCAAAACCAACAGGATTCTGCAGAAAATGTCAGTACTGTCAAAATCATCGAATCATGCGCCAAGGCCCACTAGATCAGTGGGTCTCAAACTTTTTCTATGGGTGACCCCTTTCGGACACCAGGCCTCTAAGCGCGACCCCCCTTAGGGGTCGGGCTCAGAGGCGGGGCGGGGGGAGGGGAGGGGGTGCCAGCAGCCCCCCGGAGCAGAGGCTGGGCTCGAGGGGGGGTGCCAGCAACCCCCCAGGACAGGGCCCAGGGTGCCTCCGGCAGCCCGCCATGGCAGGGCCTGGGGCTCGGGTCGCTGCCAGCAGCCTGCTGCAGCAGGGGCTGGTCTGGGGCTCTGGGCACCGCCGGCAGCCCGCTGCGCCATGGGCCGGGTCTGGGGTCCAGCCCGCCGCAGCAGGGGCCAAGGCCCAGAGCACCGCCAGCAGCCCGCCGCGGCAGGAGCTGGGTCTGGGTCTTGCTGCAGCAGGGGCCAGAACTGGGGTTCGGGGCACCGCCAACAGGGGTCGGGGCCGACTGCCAGCTGCAGGGGCCTCGCGACCCCCACATAATCAGGTCCCAACCCCTCAAGGGGTCCCAACCCCCACTTTGAGAACCAATGGACTAGAGGCAGGACTAGGACCCCATACCTGACCTTCTCCTTCCGAGCAGGGCCACTCAGTTACCTCAGGGAAGAGCAACACAGCTTAACCTCTCTCCCTTTTATATTCCCTCCTAATGGCCGATCATCTCCAGCTGGGCTCTCTGCCAGCTTCTCCCCTGGCTAGGGCAGGAGGAAGATTTTAACCCTTTCCCCGCAAGAAGAGCGGGTTGACCCGTGCACGCTCGCCTTTGCAACTAGGGCTTTTGTGAACCTTTCCACGGGGAAGGGGGCAGAATGAGAGAATTCCCTGGATCCCCGAGCCGTACGCTGCAATTTCCGGTGGGATTGTAGGGCGGATAGGCAGCCCTGCTCCAGTGTTCGGGGACTTGAGGCGGCGAGCTCACCCCGCTACATCTTCACTGCTCCCCTACTGCTCCCCCTGCTTGCTAGCTCAAAGCAAGCGGCACCCACCGGAGCTGTAGTGTAGTGTAGACATCGCCTCCGGCGTGAGGCTCTCTCCCAGCCCGGAGTGATCCCACCACCTCCATCACCTCTCCCCATGACATCTCCTGGCAGCTGCAAGGCCCAGAATGGAGCTGAGACTCATCCCAGCCTCCCGCGCCCTACGGCTAACCTCAAGGGCCGTGCCAGTCAGCCCCAGCCCCCCCGGGGGCTGCCTGGGGTTTCGTACTCTGGGGTTATAATTTCTTTGATGGCCAAATCTCTGAGTACGAGGGGAGATCGGGGCGGGGAAGCTCTGGGAGGTTGGCACTGACGGTGGGCTGGAAAAGATCAGACAATAGAATAATGATCTCCAATCAACCCCTTCCTCCCCCCATGCATCTGCTGGTCTCTCCTCTTGATCATGGGTTGGACAGGCGTCTTCCCCAGAACAGAGTTCAGAAGCTGCCCACCAGAATCAGAAGGAGGCGCTGGCCAGACATGAGGCCTCTCACATGAAGCTGTCACGTGGAAACCAATGGGGGGTCAGGAAACCGGGGCGCCCGAGAACAACCTTAAGAGCCCTTAGCAGGGAGGGGGAGAATAGTGGCTCTCAGCCCCATAGAGCAGATGGGAACAGCAGCGCACGCCAGAGAGGAATGGAAGAGACAGGTTCCCACCCCGTGCATCGGCATAGGAATGAGTGGCCCCTATGCGAATGCAGTTGGGCCTGTTCAACCGCGGGTTTGAGTCCCACTCGTGCGGTTGTTACATGAACCGATTTTCTTGTGGACGAGTGTCCATATCGCAGCGGACACCTCACCACGGTCAGTCTTTGGCAGCAGCTTCAGCAGAGAGCTTAAAGCTTGAATATCGCTCACGCGCACACACTTCCGGGTCCTGGGGGTCTCTACAGAGCAAGCTTGGAGGTACACACGGAATAGTGAGACACCCCCCACCCACCCCCAGGTTGAACTTGCCTTGCACGTTGGCCTAGGTAATAGGATCACTTTTGAACACCACATCTGGTCAATTCCAAAATGTCCGGGTATGGGCTAGGCGTGAGAGGCCAGAACCCTATTGAATTTGGGGAGGGGGGACTGGAAAACCAAAAGGGGGGAACCGAGGCCAAATGGAGCCCCTGCCATCTGATTAGCAGAGCTACAACTTCAAGCACCTCTGCAATTATCTGTAGATCAAACAGCTGGGTGATGGCTCCAATTAACACATCCAGGCATAACAATACCTCTGTATCTCATCTCTACTTAGCCTCCCAATGGAGTTTAACATTCTGACAGGCTACTTATCTCCCAGACAGAAAGAGGAGCTGGGGGCGGGCAATGCAGGGGAGCAGGGAGTGGGGCCTGCACCCAGCCCCCGGCATGAAGGGGGAATGGGGGGCCCTGGCGTGGAGGAAGTGGGGAATGGAGCGCACAGAACCCCGGGGGTAGGGGGAATTGGGGGACCCGGGGATGGGGGGATGGGACTCGCACAGAGTCCCTAGCCTGGTGGAGAAGGAGGAAATGAGGCTGCACACAAAACCCCAGGCATGGGGGACATGAGGGAGCCTGGGAAAGGGGAACCCCTGACATGGAGGGAGATTGGAGCAATTGTAGGGAACCGCTGCAATGGCGGAGGTGGGAGGACGGTGCCCAGGGAGCACGTGGAGAGGTGCCAGCTGCCAGGAGATTAATATCTGCAGGTGTGTTTTTGTGCCTGTACCCACTAGGAAGTGGACGACTCCTAGTACTGATCCCCTCCCTCACCCATCCGCTCCATCCGCCTGGGTGGGGCCCCACGAGACTCCAATCCCTGGTGCACGGTCCCCCCCCCCCCCCCCCATGAAGTTAATCCACAGCCTGTGGCTTCCCTCTTGTTGCCCGGGCCATGCCAGCTGGCGTGATGCAAGGTAATGAGCCGGGGAAGCCAGCAGCTGATGTCTACCTGGCACAAACACCCTGGCCCGGACAAAAGACCGAGCTGGGTTTCATTTACAAAGCTTTGCTTCCTTTCTCCTCCGTGCCCGCAGCTGTAATGAGTTTAATTTTGACTGGAAGAGCGCAGGGATTGGCGCTGCCAGAGGCTACAGCCCTCTGTGTTTCCCAGGGCCGAGGGGCTGCTGGGTGCAGGCTTGGGGACCACAAGGTGGTTTGGAGAGTGCTCAGGTCTGAAGCCCTCAGGACGGGGGCCAGTATCGGTGGGTGCCGTGCCGGGGAGGAGGGAGGGACTGACAGCGGTGGAGACCCCCAGGATGGTGCTGGAGAATGAGGGGCCAGTAATGCCCTGGGGGGGTGTTGGTGGAAGCCAAGCAGCAGCAAATGAAACCTGCCAGACCCCTTCTCCGCTGTCTGCGATCCTTTTATCTGATCAGCCAGTCAGTTTTTAGCTACAAGAAAGCAAGAGCAGCTTGGCCCCTAATACAAATAAATAACCCAGAGAGTATTCCAGCCACCGCCATCTGAGGCTGTGCGGCTGGGTGGGGCAGGCGCTGGAGGCGGAGTCAGAACACCTGGGTTCTATTCCACTGCCCTGCTGCATGACTTTCTGCAAGCCACAGCCTCGCTCGATGCCTCAGTTTCCCCATTCATAAAGGATGCCCTAAGGATCTGTCTACATCACGGCAGCACAGCTATGGTGCTGTGGGGCCGTAGTGGAGATGTTTCCTACATTGATGGAAGAGTTTTCCCATCAATGTCGTCAGTCCGTCTCTCCAAGAGGTGACAGATGCGTCGACAGAAGAATTCTCCTGGCAACCTAGCTGCGTCCACACTGCGGGTAGGGACAACCTAACTACAGTGCACGGGGCGTGATGTTTTTCACAGCCCTGAGCATCCTAGCTGGGTCGATCTCATCTCTATGTGTAGAGCAGGCCTTAGACACAAGAGACCTCGGTTCTATTTGCGACTCTGCCACTGCATTGCTGGGAGACCTCGGTCACCTCCCCGTGATGGGTATAGATTGGGAAAATGATGCTTCGCTCCTTTGCAATCTAGGGATGGAAAGAGCTAGATATTATCGCCACGGGGGGGACACAGAGGGGTGGCTTCTGTGCAGATGGGGGACAGGATACACCTCCTCGCCACCCCCCACCCTCTCCCGCTTATTTCGCTTCTGACGGTAGCAGCGCTGCTGATAAATCCTGAAATTAACCAGGACTCTCCTGGGATTTTTATATCTGCCAGACACTTGTGAGGCAAAGGCGGAGATAACGGCATTACCTCCAGGGCCTTGGGCAGCTGGGAGCTGGGGAGGCTGGGGCTGGCTTAAGTCTTGTTTTCTGCCTTCATCCAGTGTCTTGGGGAACCCGGTCAGACCCTCCCCCTGCCTGTCTCCCCGGGGAGCCCCAAATAGAGACATGGCTTCACCTGAACATCGGCGTTGCAATCAGGCCTGACATAACCTAACCTTCCCGTTCCTCCACAAAATACCCTGTCCCCAGAAATAAGTGGAGTGTGACTATAGAGAGAGGCCATAACTCATGCCCAGGGCTCAGTCACTATTGTCTTATAGAGACTGCTTGGCAAGGGGGATAAAGCTGCTCTAGGTTCCCCAGCACCAGACGCTTTCCAGGGATCTCTCCTATTCTATCACCTCCCAAAAAGTGTAAGGACCCCCCCACACACACACACACTGCAATGTGTGCCCCAACTTCCTGTCCTCCCACAACACACAGGAGGCTGCAAAGAAACTCACCTCCATCCGGGCAAAGTCCATCCAAGGATCTAGTAGCAACAGAAGGATCCCCTTCACTTCAGCGGGCATTGGTTAGGCCCCCTTGGCATTGCCAGGCAGGGGCTGCTGCCCTGCCCCCAGGGCTGAGCAGAACGCGTCTGCAGCAGTCCTAGCCCCGGACCGGCTGGGGAACAAGAGACGGAGACTGTCTTGTTCAGCTGTGCAAGGTGAGAAGATGGGGCAGTTCCGTGTTCTAATAGCCATTGCAACAGAGGAAGAAAGACTAGCAGGGGCATATCTATGGGGCGCAGTGTGGTACAGTGGTTAAAGCAGGCAACTGGGGGTCATGGGTCTCCTGGCTCTGCTACTGACTTGCTGCGTGACCCTGGGTGCCTCGCCTTGCCTGTCTAGAAAAGGGGGAGAAGTCAAGGGACAGGCATCAGATCACAGCACAAGCAGAACAGATACTATAACCAAGGAATCCTGTCCCCTGACCATAAGAACACACTCCTCCCCACTGATGAGAAGGGAACCCCGGAGTCTTGACTCCCAGGCCTTTGCTTTAACCACTAGGCCACACTCCTTCCCAGAGCCAGCCTTAGAAACACAAGAAGAAGCCCCGACCTCCGGTCTCTTCCCTCCAAGAGCCTGGAATAGAACCCAGGAGTCCTGCTCTACCCGTCAGACCAAAAGGAAGCTGCTCAAAACCAAAGTGATTTAGACAGCGCATCTCCCGTGAACTGCGAGAGACGGAGACCCCCTGGTCTTTAACTCCTGGTATCTGCACAAGTTGCCTGCTGGAAGAAAATGATTGCCCAGCAAAATAGAAGAGAGGCAGGGGTCGGGGAGGGGCGGGGGCGGGGGTGGTGGTGCGCAGGAGGGGAGCAGAGAGACACGTGTCCTGAAGGAGGCAGACAGCGTGTGACAGGGACTGTCTCATTTTTTTATCCCCCAGCTGGGCACCGGCAGCCACCTCAGCTGGTGTACAGAGATCACTGCACTGGGCTGACAGCGGAAGAACCTCTATCGAGCCATCTTCCTCCTGCACCGACAGCTGTGCAGTGATGGGACCCCAGGCCCTGGGGAGGGCCGGATAGACCCCGGATCCTGCCCTGCCCTGCCGCCATCGTGAGCTGGGCATATGTGGGAAACTGCGTCGGAGGCTGTAACTGTGACGAGCCAGCCGAGAGATGAAAGCCGCTGATCCTCCAGAGACGGCTCCCTGGTTAATTTCCCCTAATTATGTCTGACGTTTTCCCATCACTTGGTGAATCTGATTGTAGGAGAGAGAGCAAACGCAAGCCCCGAGCCAGGGATCCCGCCAGGGCCCGGCTAGTTCTGATCTCGCTCCCAGCGAGTAACTGCATTGACTTCACCGGAGTTTACACCCGTCTGAATCAGATCAAAATCAGGCTTCGGGTGGAGTCACGGCTGATTTACACCAGTATGCGATCAGAGTCTGGCCCCCTGCCTACGACAGAGAAAGAAAGAGGCCCAGAAGGAGAGAGAGAGGAACTGATCAGAAGGTGGCCAAGAGGAATCAGAGCTTCTCTATCACCTCTGAAAAGCATCTAAGACCTTTTTCTTCCATCCTTTTTCTACCTCCCAGTCCAATGAAACAGCTGTTGCAATAAATCCAAGATCACCAAACAGCTTATGCCAGCATTTTAATACTAATAATGAATTATTATTATTACCATTGTGTTTTGGAGCCTCAGTCATGGCCCTGGATGTGCTAGGAGCTGTACAAACGCAGAACAAAATATAGTCCCTGTCCCCAAATGCGGACAGTCGCAGACAAGAGACAACAGAGGGAAACAGACAGACCAGTGAGCGAGAGCAAGGAAACGAAGGGGCCACTGATGTAGGGTTAATACACAGAGGTACATCCAGCACAGAGGTCAATAGCTCTGGGAGTGGAGTCATTTCCATTTGGGATTTTGCCCCCCACTATAGGATACATCGTTGGCCCTTTCTCACAAAGAGCGTCACCAGAATCGGATGTGGATTAGGAATCAGAGCGAACGCTCCCAGGGAGGACCAATGCTGCAGTAGGTTTGGAGAACCAGTAAGGGGTATACGGTACTCTCCCCGAGCTCCACCCATGATCCAAGCTCCTCCCCCTTTCATTCCCAAAATGAGCCAGCACTCACAGCAGAGACTGCAGATCTGCATAGAATAATTCTCTCCTGTTTCTTGTGGACTGTCACCAAAAGCGTATAAGGGCGTCATTAGGTTCCAGAGTTAACATATGGTTGATTTGAGTGGGAGCAGGCCACATCTCTCAGAACCATGATTTCATACTGCCTGCAGGCTCAGTTGAAGGGTTTCTTTGTTATAAGAATTGCTAGAGACGTATTATTTTAACAGTCTCCAGGGCAAATTCGAGGCCAGTGTCTCACTTGCACGGTGATTGCCAGTGGCAAAAATTGCTGCTTCTGTTGGAAGAAATTGCAGCTGTTTTGGGTTTCTGCACAAGATAAATACATGTCCCCGGTGCTGCTCTCTCTCCCCTCTTATCCCTCCTTGGGCAACCAGGAGTGAATGAAAACCAAGGTTCTCCAATCAGAGTCCCAGGTCTGCACAGGACTAGGGGGCAGAAACAAGGGTCAAGAAGCAAGATGTGGGGTATTTGGTCTCGTCCCTTTGCGAGCGTGCAAGAGAGAATGGATGACAATAGGCGGGGATGGGGGGAAGCGATGGGGGGAAAGAGAGACGACGCTTCCAATGCAAACAGGGGGCTTTTACCTACGAATTAATAGGTTGTCATGACAACAGATGTACCTTTTAGCGTAATTACTAGTGAATAACCGACCAACAATGAGAGACATAAGGCCAACTAGACTTTTCTTTTGTTCCCAGCTAAAACACGCTCCGGCTGCTTTCGGAGAAGCGTGGAGCGAGTGCAACAATTGAAACGCAACCGCGCGTGTAAGTGTCACCGAGGTGCGCCTGTGTGAGACAGGCCCCCGTGGGGTGTGCCGGAGCCAGTTTGCTGACTTTGAAGACAGTCTAACAAGGTTTTACTCCTGTTAGCCCTGTAGAGCCAACACAGAGCCGGATGTCTTATTCCAGCTTGTGCGTGGCGACAGACTCATCCCCTAAAGACCTGATCCAAAAGCCACCGAAGCCAGTAGACATCTTTCCACCGCCTTTCGTGGGCTCTGGCTCTTTCTGACGGCAAAGCTTTTGTTGCTAGTTGTGGGAGAGCCGGTAAGACGGCTTAACTCCCAGCCGCTGCGGCGGGGCAAAAAAGCACGAAGCAAACCCAAGCTGGGATAATCAGCTGACAAGTTATCCTCATGGAGCCCCACCTGGTGATTTTTACAGGGTGACAATGCAGCGTTTTGCGAGCTACGGTTTGACTCAGCAGCTACAGTGAGAATCCGGGGAGATTTCGGGGTTCTGGCAACCCCATCTTCACACACAGGGCCCTGTTCTTCCACGACAGGGACACCTCGCTGAGTACCCGTGTGCAACTGTTCTTCATCCAACAGCTGGAACAGCGGTAGTGCCCCTGACGGCACACAAAGATCCCTGAACTATGGCTAGAGACCCCATTAAGGGCCTTGGGGACTTCGATTTCATGTCGGAAGGTCACCCAGATACTCCGGTGATGGCGGCAGGATAAAACCCTAAGGCTTGGTCTGCCCTTAAAAGTTATGTCGGGAGTGTTTCCAACTCTCGTGGTTTTGTCATACGTCTCCTGATAATGATTGTTTGCCTTAAAGCCCCAGCTCCTGGAGTCAAGTGAATATGGGATGCTTTCAGCCTTCATTCTTAAAGAAAAAACAAGTTTCTGGACCACGTGACTGTGGAGAACACTTCAAAATGGGACCCCGGCGGTTCAAAAGAGCAGAAGGCAAATAAAAATAGATGATTTTGACCTAGGTTCCTGATTTTAAAGCCAATCTCGTGATTTTTGGTGAGCCTGACTCCGGGTTTTTGAACATTTGGGGTGGGCAATACGGGATTGGGACAACTACAATAGGAGGCTTTGCTGGCACCTCTCAGCCTCTGTCATGTAGACATAGCCTGAAATACACGTTGCTGGGGGTTGGATTAGATCTGCTTTAAACTGTTGCAACTTCCACCCTTCATTTAAGATGCCCACCTGAGACGGCTAAGCCCCATCTAAGACCAAAGGGCTGATCAAGACAGAGGCTGATCAAGGTTTCCTGGGGCCTCGGGCTGGAGCAAGTGAGGGGAACCCGGTGCCAGACCCATGGGCCTGCCCCATTCCTTCTGCCTGCAACCCCCACTCACTTCTTTCTGCCCCATCTCATTCTTCACTGAAGCCAGGTCACCTCTGCCCCAGGGCTGCGACGGGGAGCGAGAGCTCTTCCAAACCTGGGAGATTATTCCAGGGGCCCCAAATCGGCTGGGGCCCCCGGACACGGGCCCCGTTGGCTCATGCGGTAACCGGCCACTGACCCCAGGCAGGATTTTGGGAAGGGGTCTTAGCTGCAGCTGTGGCACTGTGGCATTGTGGCACCATTGTACAGATGGAAGAGGTTTGTCTGTTGATATAGTTACTCCACCCCTCCGAGAGCTGGTGGCTAGGTGGGCAGAAGGATTCTTCTGTCACCTGAACCAGATCGACCCCAGGACTTATCCCAAGGACGAGATTGTTCACAGCCCTGAGTGGGGGACTGGCTGAAAGAGTTGCTGGTTCTTTAGTTGTTTCCTGTTGTTTATTTCCTCCTGAGTTCAGGGAAACAGGACCTTGTCTGGTCTCCGTAAATACACCAGACTACAGCAAAGGTACCACTGTCAATTTCTCCTCCGGCCGCTCCCCTAATCTGCAACAACCGAGACTAGTGGCTGGGGTTAACCATGTGTCACTCCTGAGAGAGGGTTAGCACTAGTCAGAGAGAGCTAAAGACAGAAGGTGAGATACAATAATAGAGAAGAAACAGGGTGGGGAGGGCTAGAGAGGCAGAGAGCACAGTGCGGGTTGCAGCCACGCTAGGGAACTGAAACTCTCTGGCTGCGGCAGCACCACAACCTACATAACTCTCACCGGGACTTGGCTGAGAGCACAGGAGGACAGGCCTGGTCCTAAATATCTGTGTCGTGACTAGCATCGCTGTCTCCTTTCACATGCCCTCTCCCACGGCTGCAGTAACCCCGGTCAGAGCAGTGTCCCAGCAAGGAGGATAGAGTGCAGGCCGGACTCAGTGTGCTTCCAAGCTGAAGGGGATCAGAGTTCGGCCCTCTCCAAACACACGCGTGCTTAGGAGCAGCGGAGCACAGAGGGGTCCCGGGGGGTGGAGCCGAACCAGAACACCAGATCTGGAGCTGCAAACTCCCCAGCTGGGCCCTGGCTCTAGAAAGGCCAGAGTGATAGGGAGACAGGGAAGGATGAGAGAGGATGCATAATGATAGGAAAGCCATTCCCAAAAGTTCAGTGACCCTGTGACCCACCAGAGAGGCGACTTCCTGAGCTACTTGGAGCATTTCCCAATAAACAGAGAGGCTGTAGAAGGATGACAGGCTGAGAAAGGGGAGGAGGGTGGAAGAGAGACCTGAATTGCCCCTAGGCCCAGCTTTCTGATCCTAATCACAGCCCTGCTCATTACAGTTCTCACAATACCCACCCCCCCCCCCAAGGCAGAGCTGGGCAGGAATCGGTTCCCCCATCCCATAAGCGTTTGAGATCTTGAACGTTTTTCCCATCCAAAATTGGAGCCAAACGTCAAAATCTCCAAAAAGCAAATGGGAAATAAAAAAGTATTGTGGATCAGGTCCATCGGAACAAACCTTTTCGGGAAAATCTGTTTTGCCTTAAATGAACATCTAGAATACTGCGTACAAATGTGGTCTCCTCATCTCAAAAAGGATATAGTGGCACTAGAAAAGGTTCAGAGAAGGGCAACTAAAATGATTAGGGGTTTGGAACGGGTCCCATATGAAGAGAGATTAAAGAGGCTAGGACTTTTTAGCTTGGAAAAGAGGAGACTAAGGGGGGATATGATAGAGGTATATAAAATTATGAGTGGTGTGGAGGAAGTAAAAAAGGAAAAGTTATTTACTTGTTCCCAAAATAGAAGAACTAGGGGCCACTCAATGAAATTGTCGTGCAGCAGGTTTAAAACAAATAAAAGGAAGTTCTTCTTCACGCAGCGCACAGTCAACCTGTGGAACTCCTTACCTGAGGAGGCGGTGAAGGCTAGGACTATAACAGGGTTTAAAAGAGAGCTGGATAAATTCATGGAGGCTAAGTCCATAAATGGCTATTAGCCGGGATGGGTAATGAATGGTGTCCCTAGCCTCTGTCTGTCAGAGGGGGGTGATGGATGGCAGGAGAGAGATCGCTCGATCATACCTGTTAGGTTCACTCACTCCGGGGCACCTGGCATTGGCCACTGTCGGTAGACAGGATGCTGGGCTAGATGGACCTTTGGTCTGACCCAGTATGGCCGTTCTTATGTTCTTATGTTCTTAACTTACGGTTCTAAACAAGATTTCCATTCGCACTGAGAAACTGAACTATTTTCATTTTAAAAATATCAAAAGGCCATCCGTCTATTCTTCCATTCCCTATACCCCCATCCGTCTATCCATCCATCTCTACGCACCCATCCATCCATCCTCCTACGTATCCATCCATCCATCCTCCTATGTATCCATCCATCCTCCTACGTATCCATCCATCCTCCTACGTATCCATCCATCCATCCATCCCCCCTACGCACCCATCCGTCTATTCTTCCATACCCTATACCCCCATCCATCTCTACGCACCCATCCATCCATCCTCCTACGTATCCATCCATCCATCCTCCTACGTATCCATCCATCCATCCTCCTATGTATCCATCCATCCTCCTACGTATCCATCCATCCATCCATCCCCCCTACGCACCCATCCGTCTATTCTTCCATACCCTATACCCCCATCCATCTCTACGCACCCATCCATCCATCCTCCTACGTATCCATCCATCCATCCTCCCTATGCACCCATCTGTCTATTCATCCTTCTACACACCCATCTGTCTATCCATTCATCCCCTACAAACCCATTTATCTATCCATCCCTCTTCACAGCCATCTGACTATCCATCCCTCTACACACACATCTGTCTAGTCATCCATCCACCTATGCATCCATTTATCTATCCATCCATGCCCCTATACACCCATCTATGTATCCATCCATCCACCTACATACCCGTCTATCTAATCTATCCATCCATCTATCCATGCTCCTACACACCCATCTATGTATCCATCCATACACCTACATACCCGTCTATCTATCTATCCCCTACACACCCATCTATCCATCCATCCCCTACAAACCCATTTACCTATCATCCATGCCCCTACACATCCATCTATTCATCCAACTACACACCCATCTATCTATCCATCCATGCTCCTCAAACCCTTCTATCTACCTGTCCATCTATCCATCTCCTTATGCATCCATCTATCTATCCAGCCATCCACCTCCCCCCACAAACACACATACACCTATCTATCCATTCATCCCCATACAGCTATCAGGGTCTTGTACTGCCATATTTGCCACTGCATTGCAATATTGCCGTATTTGATATCTTCCTTTCAAGGTCAAAATTTTAACTGGAGGAGGGTTTGGGGGTTTGATTTGTAATTTGTTTTAGAATTTATTAATTTTGTCTCTTATTTTTGCTTCGTTGGCTGTTTGGTTGGTTGGTCGGTTGGGGTTTAGCAGCAGAAGGGGGGTTATGGCTAAGGTTTATGGGGAAGGGGGGCAGTGTTGGGGTCAGGGCAGAAAGGGGGTCAGTGTTGGGATTTGGTGGTAGAAGGTGGGTCATTATTGGGGCATATTTAGTAGAAGGTAGATCAATGTAGGGGTTTGGGATGGAAGGGGGGGTCAGTGTTGGGGCTTAGGGTCAGGGTTTGGTGGCAGAAGGCTAGTCAGTGTTGGGGTGTATTGGATAGAAGGTGGATCAATGTGGGGTTTGGGGTGGAGGGGTCAGTGTTGGGGCTTAGTGGCAGAAGTTGGGGGGTCCGTGCTGTGACGGTCATTCCTACAGAGGAAAGGCTCTCTCAGAGAGGAAGGGTTTGCAGCGTCTCCTAAAGACACTCGGACTCTGGGTTGGCCTGATCCTTTCGGGGCGCTTGTTCCATAGCTGGATCCGCTCCCTGAAGGTGCTTTTCCCCCAGCTCTCACATGCTTGCCCCTGAGCTTTGGGATCTGCACCGTCCCAGAGGAGCACAGCTGTTGGGTGTCAAGCTACCATCAGTGGGACGAACCTGACCCGCGGCCTCTACAGTCCCGCAGTCCTCCGCGAGACAGACCCTGCACGTGCCAAGAGAACGCCCCCTACAGAGGGAACCAGAGGGCAGCAGCTGCCAGGCCCAGAAAGGAGATGTCAACCCAGTCCCTTTGAAAAAATATAATGAGGGAATCAAAAGGAGCCTAATCACAGATGATGGGAGTACAACGGAAAATAAACCAACATGTTTATTCTGCACTCCTCTGACGGGCAAACTCCTCCTCCACACCGCGCCCCTGCCGACCATCCCCCCCGTCTGATTTCCTGGAGCTCGGAGCAACTGAGGTTCAGAGTATTAATAGTAACAGACCGCGACAAAACAATCTCTGTTAGAGAAACACTGCTGGGGGGGGGGGGGGGCTACAATTGTCTCGTGCTGCTGTTATGGCCCTGAATGGGGCTTTGGAGCACGGCTCGGACATATCACTTGAAAAGCATCCAGACCTTCCTGCACCCACCCTGGGGCCAATGTTGGAATCCAGGGCTGCAGAGGAGCGGTTCTGTCATTGGACGCAGAACAATAATCTAGACAGATAATGTAGGTAATTTGAGAGAGAGAGAACGGCCATACAGGGGCAGCCCAATGGTCCATCTGTATCCTGTCTTCAGATAGTGGCTGATACTTCAGAGGGAATGAACAGGACAGGGCAACTATTGAGTGATCCATCCCCTGTCATCCAGACCACATTTCTGTCAGTCAGAGGTTTAGGGACACCCAGAGCATGGGGTTGCATCTCCATGAATCTTGGCTAATAGCCATCAATGGATCCATCTTCCATGAAGGTCTCTAATTCTTTTTTGAACCCAGTTATACTTTTGGCCTTCACAGCATCCCCTGGCAATGAGTTCCACAGGTTGACAGTGCATTATGTGAAGAACTACTTCCTTCTGTTTGTTTTAAACCTGCTGCCTATTTATTTCATGGAGTGACCCCTAGTTCTCATGTTATGGGAAGGAGTAAATCACACTTCCTTATTCACTTTCTCCACACCAGTCATGATTTTATAGGCCTCTATCATGTCCCCATTCAGTTGTCTCTTTTCTAAGATGGACAGTCCCAGTCTTTTTCATCTCCTCTTGTATGGAAACTGTACCATACCCCTAATAATTTGTGTTGCCTTCTCTGTACTTTTTCCAATTCGAATATATCTTTTTCCAGAACTGTTCACAATATTCAATGTGTGGGTGTACCATGGATTTATATAGGGCATTATGATATTTTCTGTCTTATTATGTATTCTTTTCCTAATGGTTCTTAACATTCTGTTAGCTTTTTTGATTGCTGCTGCACATTGAGCGGATATTTTCAGAGAACTATCCACGAGGACTCCAATATCTCTTTCTTGGGCGGTAAGAGCTCATTTAGACTCCATCATTTGATATGTATAGTTGAGATTATGTTTTCCAAGGTGCATTACTTTGCATTTATCAACACTGAATTTCATCTGTTGCCTAGCCGCTTCGTTTCATGAGATCCCTTTGTAACTCTTCGCAGGCTGCTTTGGACTTAACTATCTTGTATAGTTTTGAATTCATCTGCAAACTTTGTCACCTCACTTCTGAAGTCAGGCTTCCTGGCCTGTAATTGCAGAATCACTTCTGGAGCCTTTTTAAAAAATAAGCTTTACATTAGCTACCCTCCGGTCATTTAGTCCAGAGGCTGATTTAAGTGATAGGTTACATACCATCATTAGTAGTTCTGCAATTTCATATCGGAGTTTCTTCAGAACTGTTGGTGATACCATCTGGCCCTAGTGACTTATTACTATTTAATTGACCGTTTGTTCCAAAACCTCATCTCCTGACACCTCCATCTGAGAAAGTTCCATAAATTTGTCACTTAGCAAGAATGGCTCCGGTTTGGGAACCTCCCTCACATCCTCTGCAGTAAAGACCGATGCAGGTGACATGTTCCCAATCAATAAGAGGGTACCTGAAATCCCCCATTTTCAATGGGTTTTGTTTTTGTAGCCCCTCTAATCTCCCGGAGCATTTCACAATCACTGTTACCATCCTGGTCAGGTGGTCAGTAGTACATTCCTACTGCTGCTCTTACTATTCAAGCTTGGAATTTCTATCCCTAGCGATTCTATGGTACAGTTTGATTCATTTAAATGTGTTACTATATGTGAGTCTACGCTTTCTTTCACATATACTTGCCACTCCCCCACCAACACGACCTACTCTGTCATTCCTGTACCATTTCTGGTCTCATCATATCCCATTAATTATCATCTTTCACCAAGTTTCTGGTGATGCCTATTATATCAATATCTTCAGTTCATACCACATGCTTAAGTTCCCCATTCTTAGTATTTGGACATTTGCATACTTACAAAATTTGTCCATACTTAGTTGTCTGCCTTCATGTGATGTAGCTGAATGGGATTCTTTTTCATTTGACTGTTTCTCTTCAGTCCCTCTCTGTACTTTATCGACATCTATCCTCTCCTCTTTACTAGGACATAGAGAACCCCTGTTAATAGATCCTCCCCTAAGGGATGTCTCTGTCCGAACCATATGCTCCTCCACGCCTGTCGGCTTTCCCCCAGCCCTTTGTTAAAAATTTCTTTACAGTCCTTTTAATTTTACATGCCAGCAGTTTGGTTCAATTTGACTTTAGGGGAATACCCCTTCTGGGGCACTGTGATAAATGAGGACCTGAATCCCGAGCAAATTCTATCCACCCTGCATCCCACTGCCATGCACAGCTGTTACTTCCCTAGCCTAGCACTTCCACCTTCCATTGTCTGTGCAAAAGCAGTCTTCCCAGACTATCGCGCACAAGTTCAAAGCCGCAGCAGATCAATACAAACCCGTCACCTTCAATGACACCTGTGTAGCCCACTTAGCGCTAAGAGTACGTGCATAAGGTGGAGACTACATTTGCCCAGAGGAGGGAAGGAGGCAATATGGCCTGCAGAACCTCTGTTGATGATGATGATGTGTGGAACAGAAAAAAGCCCAGCTTGACTCTCAGCTCCCAGGAGAAGCAATGAGAACAAATGTCTTTTTCCTTGCAAAGTGAACAACCTTGATACACATCAGAAACCTCAGGCATGGTTCATGCATTACTTCCACCAGGTTATCACCGCCGACTTCTGTGCAGTGACTCCAAATTGACACCAGCGTACGTGGGAGGAGAATCAGGACACTTACTGCATCTCCAATGACATCCTGCAATAATGCCTGCTAATAATCTCCCCTGGGCACCTAATTGAAACAAACCCATTAGACAGGAATAAAGGGCTGGATATTCTGTTGGTGCAAAGTGTCGCAGCTTTATTGAGTGCAGCTGACAGGACACCCATTGACACCAGCGAGGAAATTGGCCCAAAGTAATGAAACCCCAAACACATTGCAGTAGTTTTTCACCACTGCCACCTGGCCAACAGGGGCCCCTAAGGGCTCTGTCAGGACTCAGCAGACCTGCGGTCAATTCCCACCTCTGCCACAGACTCCCATGTGACCTTGGGCCAATCACTTACCCCTGTCTTGGTCTCGGTTCCGCATCTGTCAAGTGGAGACGATAGCACTGGGCTCACTCACTAGGCTGTCCTGGAGGGCACATTCTCTAATGACCATGAGGTGCTTCGATACTAGACTCAGGGGTTGACAAGGGTCCCCCGGTGCCAGGCACCCTAGAGAAAAACAAACTGACACTGAACTCAAATAGCCACTCGGGTACTAAAGTGCATAATATAAGCCATACTCGTTTGCAGAGATCCTAGGCAAGCCAGGTTCCTTGTGTTAGGGCAGGAGCACCTTCCTTCCTTGTCCTGGCTTCTTCCAGAACTGGCCCCTAGTAGACACCGCCAGCCCTTTTTATCTGGCCTGCTGAGCCTTGATTGGCTTCCACCTGCTTCTGGCTCTTCTAGGCACTGGAGGACTAACTCTCACTGGTCCTGTCAGCAGCTGATCATGGGAAGCTTCTTCAGGCAATCCCTGCAAGGTCCAAATTGGCTGCTCTTGCCTTCGGAGGCAGCAAACATTTGGTACAGTCAGTCACAGTCTCAGGGAAACTGCGCCTGTATTCCCTCTCCATGGTCCACTAAGGCCACCCATTCTAGCCTTCTGGCTCCCAGCAGTCACCTGTCTTGGGTGGCAACCCATGTGTCTCTCCCTCCTGCCCGGGGCTTTTTAAGGCTGTTACCAGTCTTACACTATGATATCCCCAGCAAGCCAGACTGTCTGAACAGGCTACTGACTATTCGTGGTAAATAGGCCCAAAGGCCTGTGATGGGATGTTAGATGGGGTGGGATCTGAGTTACTACAGAGAATTCTTTCCTGGGTGTCTGGCGGATGAATCTTGCCCACATGCTCAGGGTTCAGCTGATCACCATATTTGGGGTCGGGAAGGAATTTTCCTCCAGGGCAGATTGGCAGAGACCTTGGGGATTTTTCGCCTTCTCTGCAGCGTGGGGCATGGGGCACTTGCTGGAGGATTCTCTGCACCTTGAAGTCTTTAAACCATGATTGGTGGACTTCAGTAGCTCAGACACAGGTGAGAGGTTTATTGCAGGCGTGGGTGGGTGAGATTCTGTAGCCTGCATTGTGCAGGAGGTCAGACTAGATGATCATAATGGTCCCCTCTGACCTTAAAGTCTCTGAGTCTGCACTTTGCTTTCTCTCTGAAGGCTACAAATAGTGTAATTACCAGCAGTCATAGTTATCAGAATGGAGCGATTTGCCAATTTCCTCTGTCTTTGTTTTGAAATAGATCTTGAAACCTACCAGAACCAGGAAACTCTTCCCTCCTGTGTGTGGGGCAAACGGAGAGATGAGATCTAGCTAGTGTAAATGGGTGTAGCACCGCTGGAGTCAATGGAGCCAGATCCTGAGTGGTGTAAATCAGTAGAGCCAGCGGTTGGGTGTACCAGCTGGGAAGCTAGCCATCTCCCGGGGCTGTGTTCATCCACCTGAGACTATCAGCGAGTACTTCAGAGCCTCCTTAAATCAGTGCCGGGGAATGCCAATGCAGAGTTACGGACACTCCGAAATACTCCGTCTGATCGACTGTAACGCTGGCAAAAGCTGCTGTGTTGACAGCTCTGGACAGCAAGGTCCATCTGTGAACGAGTGAAATCATTCCAGGCAGTAGCAAGGCATGAGTTCACTGCACTGCCCAGAAAAGTCTCTCCTGAAAGGACCCTCGGTGGGGGTGAGTTCAGTCTCCATAAGAACGGCCATATTGGGTCAGCCCAAATGACCATCTAGCTCAGTCTCCTGTCTTCTGACAGTGGCCAGTCCCGGGTACCCCAGAGGGAATGAACAGAACAGGTAACCATCAACTAATCCATTTTCTGTCGTCCATTCCCAGCTTCTGGCAAACAGAGGCTAAAGACACCATCCCTGCCCATCCTCACTAATTGCCATGGATGGACCGATCCTCCATGAACGTATCTAGTTCTTTTTTTAACCCTGTTATAGTCTTGGCCGTCACAACATCCTCTGGCAGGGAGTTCCACAGGTTGACTGTACATTGTGTGAAAAAATACTTGTGTGAAAAAAAGTCAAAATTTCTCATGGAACAGAAATTCGGGAAAATATATGATTTGGAACCACTGAATCATTTTATTTTCATACTATTGAAACATTACAATTTTGTATAAAACATTATACACGTAAGAGCATAGTACATATGTGTTATATAGGCTATGATAGTAAAATTAATATTTTAGTGTGGTAGAAAAGACTAAATAACATTAGTCAAAATGATAAAGTTGAAAGGAACTATTTTGACATTACTGAAATGAAGCGAGAAAGTCAAAAGGATTCGCGTCAATGCTCTGCCGTCAAAACTTTTGGCGAAATTCACATGTGATGAAACTGCATTTTTCTGATGCAAAACTCTTCTGCTGACATTTTTGTTGACCAATGCTACAAGAAAGAAAGAAAGAAAGAAAGAAAGAAAGAAAGAAAGAAAGAAAGAAAGAAAGAAAGAAAGAAAGAAAGAAAGAAAGAAAGAAAGAAAGAAAGAAAGAAAGAAAGAAAAGTGTAGACTTGAGGATGTGTCTACACACCAACTAGGAGCCAATAGCTGCGAAGTTAGACATACCCTGGCTAGCTCTGCTCTGCGCAGGCCCCTCCCAGCTCTGCTGCTGCTCACCAAGCCAAATAGGATCCCTACCGCAATCACGAAGCCACTTCTCTCACATCCAGACCATCTGCTCCCTGCCAGATGTTAGCACCAGGAGATTTTTCTCAGGGTCTCTGAAATCCTTTTGCTCCCTGAGCTCTGACCTCCCAGCTGGTGGTGGGAGGCGGAGTCCCTTGAGGGGCGGGTGAGTCTGACATGTCCCTCATGCTGCCCAGAGTGTCTTAGCAGCAGGCTGACTGCCAGCGGAGGCGGGGATCATGGGGATAACGGCTCGGATCCAGCGGCCCAGGCCCACCTCCAACTCTGCCATTTTGTTTTCCCCACAAGGAAGCTGAGTCCTGTTGGAGCCGTTTCCCCTCAGTCTCCTTCCCTTTGTGTTTCTAGCAGGTCCTGCCTGGACATGTTTGAGATCCCTGAGCAGGACTTTGGATCAACCAGAGGAGAGGTGCCAGTCCCAGGTGTTAGGCCTGCTAGGACGGGGCTTTGGGAGTCTAGCCAGTGCCGTGTGGACACAAGATCAATAAATGTCACCAGGGCCTGTAGTCAATGGAAGATTCTCGTTGGCTTCAGATCAGAACCGCACTGTTGGCTCTCAGGCCCTTGCTTAAGGAGCTCTGGTCCCTTGCTTCTCAGCTGAGCACCAGTCAAGCCATAAAGGGAAAGAACAAAGCAGGGGAAGGTTCCCTTCACCATGGATCAGCGATCCAGAAACAGACAGGGAACCATCCGATTCCAGGTTACTATTTACCCGGATCCATATACTGTGGCCTACCGAGCCACAATTCACAAGCACAATAGGAGATATAAACTCTCATGCTTCAGGGCATGAGCCAACCTCTAAATAATTGGGGTCAGGAAGAATCTTCCCCGGGGAACAAGTTGTTCCATCAGTGCAGAGGCTCTTGCACCTTCCAGTGAAGCAGTTGGTGCTGGGCACTGTCAGAGACAGGACTAGATGGATCTGTGGATCAAGCCATTCTGGCAAACCTAAGTTCCTGCTTTCCCCCCTTCCCATCGCTGTGGCTGTTAGAGGTACTAAGTGACCCTGGATTTGCTAGCAATGGTCTCAGAGTTCCCTGGGGATTTGCATGAGATGCAATGTGGGCAGCATGTCGGGACTGAAACCATCACGCCGCCGGCTGGGTGCTGCTGTGGCTGTGGCGCTCAAAGGGTTAAGCGCACTGCAATGTGTGGGTTGAGATTAGCATCTGGCAAGCCCCGGGTGGCGATCCCTAGGGCCCGCTTCGCTCAGCAGGAAGGAACATTGGCCTGGAATCCTGCAGAAGGAACTGAAGTTTCCTCAGGCCCCGTGGGACTCAGCCGCCCCCTCCTTCCCCTGCCAGAGACCCCCAGAGCAACACGGCCACCCTGGAAACAGCACCAGGCAAAAACCCACAACTTCCTCTAATGCACTTATCCAGCTCTGGGACCCCAGTGCCTGGGGTCACCCCAGGCCTTCTGCAAGAGGAGAGGATCATGGGAGAAAGAGATGCAGAGCGACTGTCTGCAGAGAGACCACCGCGGGGGTCAGAGGACAGGCCCAATGGCAGCCGTGTCCCTCACCCCCCCTGGGTCACCTGGCTCCCTTGTTTCCTTTCCTCTGAAACCCCCTCCAGTTGATTAGCATCACTCTGACCCAGAGGGACCAGCCCCAAGCATCAGATCCCAGGGGCTGGATCCCTGGCCCGGGATGGGAGGCTATGGGTCTAGGAGCGGAGTGCCTAGTCCCGGGGGGGAGAAGGAGAGACAAAGACAAGCGGGGAGAGTGGGAGTCAAGAGACACCGATGAAGAGAGGGTGCTGGAGAAGGGGAGAGGGAGGTGCAGATGGCGAGGGAGCCGCAGACACTTAAATCTCCATCTCCCAGTCATCGGAGGCCTGGTTGTCGGGAAGCCCTTAATAACGTCTGCAAGTAACAGCTTCGTCACGGTGCCGACGGCGAGGGGAGGGAGGCAGGGCCGCGCCGGTGCTTCGGCGGCTCGGCCAAGGTCTGTGGGAACCCGGCTCCGCCTCGGGGAGGCGTCCCGCCTGCTCTGGAAAACGGAGCAAACCCTGAAAAGCGTGTGGGAAGCTGCTGGAGGCTGGGAGCAGCAATTCCCAAGGGCGCCTCCCTGCCGAAGGAGCACTCCGCCTGCCAGGCTCCAGGAGTTAACTCCTCTGTGCCGGGGCCCCTCCGAGGAAAGGCTGCGGCCGGAACCGGCTCGCTGGAGCGGGCGATGGGATGGGTGTCAGCCTGCAGAGCTGTCAACTAGTTGCGGGGTATCCTTTGGGTTACCCCTCCGGCTGGGTCAGTTTTTGCTAGGTTGATCGTCAGGTGGAGCGGCCACTCCCACACCTGAGCGGGCGGGGCCTTCGGTTGCTTCCCTGGGCTCCGCCCACTAATCCCAGTCAGCCAACAGGCTGGCGTCTTTCCAGGCACTGACTTCTCCCAGGGCAAAGCTGCGTGCCGGGGACGGAGTTCACGTCCTCGTTAGAGCCAACTGGAAAGGGTTTCAAACGCAAGGGGACGCCTTCCGATGGCGCGGTGGCACCGCTGGAAACAAAATGGTCTGTTTCCACTTGAACCGAGGGCACGTTTGTGGATTTTCCCACACTAGCCCCCTTTCGATGTCGGAGAAAGGAAAAATTTTAAAAAACCCAGGCCCCCCCGCAAGGAGCAAAAACTGGAAAAATCTCAAACTACCAATATGTTGCGAATCGTTCCAAAAGTCAGTTTTCATCTTAAAAACTTTCGCCCTGTCCTGGTGATGACCTATGTGCATGTGACGGGCTCTGGGCGAATCTGACCGCCGGTAAGGCCATCTCGGTGGGTGGTCGGGAATTTGTGGACCTTATGGTTTTTCATCTCCATCCCCCAGAACAGCACACCGGTTGTGGCATTCGGGTGGGAAGGGGATAGATCCTGGGGTGAGCCCCTGCTCCCAAACTATTTGAGCTGCAAATCTCACCCTTTGAAGCTCTTCCTCTTTGTATAAATAACGACACAGTCATTGGGGCAGAGAGAACCTGATTCCAAAGCCTTCCATAGGGCAGGAGACCAGTGGGGATCCCAGGTTCAAATCCCTGCCCTGAGCCTGGCTATTCTGAGATGGGTCTCTCTCTCGCCTGTCCAGATCTAGTTATGACATGACAACCACCGGGCAAACACTGACAGCGTGTTATGAACACAGCATGCAGAGGCCCAGCACCGAGTGACGCTCCACTCAATTTACTGGAGCTGATCCTATTTTGCAATTTAAGGGAGAGGAAAATCAGACCCAGGCTAAATGAGATGCCAGGACCCAGGAGAAGAGTTCAAGCCAGGGGCAGGTGTGGGGAGAGCCAAAGCAGAGGAGAAGGGAGGGCTGGCAGCAGGAGAGCCAGAGGGCTCACGATGGATGAAGTTAGAAGCCTGTGGAAGGCAGCCAAGGGTGCTCGGCGGATGAGGCCCAGGGATTGTTCAATAGCTGGGTGATAGAAGGGGTGAGAGGCATCCGGAGCAGATGGGAGGCGCGGTGACAGCTGCCCGGGCCCACTCGTTGTCCGTCACCTTGTCAGCGAGGATGTCTTCACCGCGGCCGGGAGTGCGGAAGGCAGATATGCGCTTGCACCGTGAAAATAGCGCGGCTGCAGCGGCGTGGGCTAGCCACCCCGGTACAAGCCGCGGGACCCCCCGGGTAGACTTAAGACAACTAGCTGCTAGCATGGCTCTGCCTAGCACGCTCCCGACTGTTAGATGTACCCTGTGTCCCCATCAAACACAACATTCAGAACCAGACCAGCAAAGATTTCAACAGCGAAGGGGACAGGCCACAGGGATGGGAGGCAGTGTAGGCTAACTTAGGGACTTAGGGCATCAGATTTGTTCCAGTCTGGGCCACTGATCTAGGGCAAATCACTCCCCTTCTCTGTGCTGGCATTTCTCCTCCATCCAGTTTAGACTGGAAGCTCTTCCCGGCCAGGGTGGTCTTCCAGTCTGTGTGAACGTTGTACATGGAGGGGCTAAGCGGGGCTGGAGCCCCTGTGTCCTACTATAACTAGGTCAGGTGTACGTGGTATTAGGTTCTGATCCGGTAGTCTATGGGTCTGTGGGCAGGATCAGGGCCTGAGATAGTACAGGGGCCAGGTATCTCCTTGGAGCGGATTTATTTTTTATTTTTTCCACCCGCTTCCATAAATAACTTAATCTTGACCTTCCAAAAAAACATTTTGTTCTCTTCCTCGCCGTGAACATTCTTTTCGTCCGGCCCGGGCGCCCGCTTCCCATGTCAGGTCGCAGAGTCGTTCATCAAGCGGCCAAAATGTGTTGGCGAAGCTTTCAATAAATAAACCAGCCCCAGGGAAAGGCTCACGCGCCTGGTGCTAGGGGGGTTTAGAGCCGATCACTGACCCGGGAGCCTCCGGATAATTTACTGTGGGAACTCAGGAGAATTTCTAAACTGTATGCGGCTGGATTACTAACAGAGTCAGTCCACTAGGGATGTAGTTTGAGTTAATTTGACTTCTACGGGTTAATTTGACCCAGGGTTGATTCTGTTCTCACAGCACCAGTTTGGCACCCCGTCCCTCGGCGGATTCCAATGGAGGCCCTTTAGATTTGCAGGTGTATTAGGGGAGAGTTTGGGGTCACCCATAGGAGCGCTGAAAAATGGGGCCCTCAGCGGAGGCCCCACCCCGAGAGAGATCCAAGCCCAGTGCTGGCATAGGGGTTCGCTTGGCCTCCTGCTCCAGTCCCCAAGGGTAGGATTTGCTGGAGAATTGTTTCCTTCCCAGCTCCAGCTGGCAGAGCAGAGCGCGTGAGTCATCAGCTCTGCCTGGAGGCTCCACGGCTTGGGCTCCCCAGCCCTGGTGATCAGCCCTGGTGCCAGAACAGAACACATGACCACAGAGCTCCTCTCCCGTCTAGGATCTAGCCAGAGCCTCTCCTGCCAAGCCCGGGGGAAAGTGTGTGAACTCCCCAGGGCTAGCAAGGGTGGTGGGGATCTAGAACCGCCACCAGTCCCTATCACCGAGCCCCCTATTGATCGCCCTAGATGGCACCGATGAGATGGGCAGAGTGCTGGCAGCCCTTGAATGCACCGGTGGAGAGAGTGAAGTCGATGGCAAAACAGGGTCAGGATTTCCCCCCTTGATCGCACATTCTTAGAGAGCTGTGGCCGCGCCACCCCAGCGCGTCTGGTTTTGAGAACCAGCACAGCACTGTGCCCAGGGTTGGAAGCCAGGACTCCTGGGTTCTGTTCTAAAATATCTGCTCTAGATCAATCGCAAGTCACGGGGCTCGATACAGGCCTCCCTGGGTGAGCGCCGCTGGTCTGGGCTATGCGGGAGAGCAGAGCGGCTGATCATAATCGTCCCTCCTCCTGGCCTTAACGTCTATGAATCTATCCCCAGCTCTGCCGCTGACTCACGGGGTGACCCTGGGCAAGTCACACGGTCGCTTTGTGCCTCAGTTTCCCCCACTGCAGAAGGGGGCTCCTGATACCTAATTATGCCCCTACCCCCTTTCGAGGTAATTGCTAAACAGTCAATGGCTGGAGAGTGTTAAGCATTATTGCAGTCAGACAACGCGCACACGCGCTTATTACAAAATATCTTTTATTGTTAAAATATCTCAAGACTTTTCATCAACATCATTCCGCACACACGACAGTGGGAAAAAACACGACTCCTGCCGTTCACAGGGAATATGGTGACGGAGCACAGAGACTAACAGACACTCCAAAGAGAGCCCGCTCCCATCAAACCCCCTCTCCCCCCTGTGTTGCAATGCCAGCCCAAGTGACAGGTGACAGGTTCGGAGACAGCAAAACTGCTCCTTGCTTCCACTGCATGTTATGAGTTTTCCTCCACACTCTTCCCTTTACAGGCTCAGGGGCAACAATCCACCCCTGCTATTTATCCTTTCTCCGCAGACTCCTTGGAAGGGGGGGTGGGGGGGGGTGAATGCTGCATTTCAATGTGGAGCCCATCAGTGACAAGATACTTTAAAATCAGCACTAGCTCATCGTAATTTCAATAACCAATTGGAGCCAGAATGGTCTGCACTGAAAGAGCACAGGACTGAGAGTCAGGACACCTAGGTTCTTTCCCCAGGGCACAGGACTGGGAGTCAGGACCCCTGGGTTCCTTTCCCACTAGTCAGGGCCCAGGACTGGGATTCAGGACGCCTGGGTTCTTTTCTCAGGGCCCAGGACTGGGAGTTGGGAAGCCTGGGTTCTTTTCTCACCCCCTTGATGTCTGAACCGTAGGCAAGTTACTTCCTCCCCTGGGAATCCATTTTGCCCCCTGGAAAATGAGGATCATTGTTACTTACTCAGACTTGTAAAGTGCTTAGAGTTCTATGGATGTAAAAAGCTCCGTGCCAAGTCTCAACTCTTTCTGGTTCTGGATCCCACTGCCGCAGAGTTCCCGGCAGCTGACTTTGTACCCAGAGTTTGTATGGGTGACAAAGGGACCCGGGAAAGCAGATCCCATCCCGGCTGTGAGGGGGTGGTGAGATCTTATTAAACAGTGACACAAAGATCCCACAATGGCCAAGGAGTGGGAACCACAAAGACGTGCCCCGCTCACAGCTCCCGTTCTCAGGTGCAAAATTAGGCTGTTGTGTCCTTTTTAAAAGAACGATTCTGTGATTAACCACCTTCTCTCTCCCACTTGCATTCATACCCGCTATACAGTATGCTTTGATTTAATGCGTTTGTTCCTTGCAAACAGATACTATTTGCTTTGGAGAGTTCACTGTTGGGGGGGGGGGGAGAGACAAACATCGGAGAGTCAAACTGTTGAAGGAGCTACAGATCCCAGAGGTAATGACAGAAGCGATCAAGCAAAATAGAGTCCTAGAAGACTCAGATTCTGTCTTTTTCCTGGATTTGTGAGCGACTCTGGCCACAGGCTTTGTTCTGAATTCCGTAGAAAGGTGACATGGACTGGAATAGATACAGAGAAGGGGGGTGTATATTGTATGGGCTGAATAAAAAGAAAGGAGGAAAAAAAGAAACCAACAGAAGGAAAATCATAGAATCAGAAGATGAGGGTTGGAAGGGACCTCAGGAGGTATCTAGTCCAACCCCCTGCTCAAAGTAGGACTAACCCCAACTAAATCATCCCAGCCAGGGCTTTGTCAAGCCTGACCATAGAAACCTCTAAGGAAGGAGATTCCACCACCTCCCTAGGGAACCCACACCCAGTCCCACATGTGTCAATCCTAAAAAAACCCACCTTGTGTCCATACCAGCTTGTTTCTCCCCAAGTTCCTCCTCCCACCCCATCCCTTGCTAGCAGCCCCACTAGTGGGAACCCTGGTGTAGACACCACGCCTGCCGTCACTGGCCTTTTAACCCCATGCTCAGGGGAGGTCATGCTGACATGGTGTGAAAAGCACAGGCTGTTACAGGAACCTGTTCCACACTAGGGCCCACCCAGTGGGAACTGTTACCCAGAAATCTTAGGGCATGGGGGTTCTCAATCTGCGGGTCACGACCACCCCACCATCCCCACGCTGCTAAATGGGAGAGACGTGTCTGAGCTAGATCCCTGCTCCGTCGGGGAAGGGTTCCATGGGGGGGTCCCAGGATGAAGGAGGCGGTGAACCCTGGCCTTGTGCTTTAGCAAGTGTTACCCCGAGTGAAGCCAAGGGCAGAATCCGGCCCACGCAGACTGAAATCTTTACTGCATTAAACCTCCACAACCACATGACCCACCACTTAGCTGGCACACACGGGCACAATGCAGCTGTGACCCGCATCCAAGGTGGCCCTGGCCTTCCTGCGCAGAGCGGAAAGCATGGCCCGGGGCAGACTTCTTTCTGAGCCTCACCACGCCAAGTTCCCTTCAGTGACAGAAAGGAAGAAGAGAGACTGGCAGGAGACTCCCTGGTGGATCCCCGGAAGGCAGGTCCCGCACGCTTTCCTCTGCAGAGTTGGTGGGAAGAGAGTTTTTCTCATCCCGCCCATAGGAACGGCATGCACGTTAAAGGCTCCCCGGCTCGGTAGAAAATACATCGTCAAGCGGTCCTGGGTTTTAACTTGTTTGCAGGAAACGAGAGAGAGCTCTAAAAAGGCTGATCCCAAACAAGTCTTCAAAATGCACTTTGGTATCCGCCGCCCGGCCCCCCGCTTTGCAAACACAAAAGCCGATGAATAAATAGACGTGTTTTAAATAGCGGCCGGGGAACGTTGCCCCTGTCCCCCCCCCCCTCGCCCCCACACCTCAACCTGCCGTCTCCCGCCTCCCCTCTGCGCTCTCACCAGGCAGTCTGAGTCCTCTGCTGGCAGAGGATCTTGCGGAAGGCCTTGCGGAAGTCCTGGTTGAAGATGGTGTAGATGACGGGGTTCAGGGAGCTGTTGCAGTAGCCAATCCAGAAGAAGAACTGGAACACGCTGTTGGGGACCTTGCAGAGTTCGGGGCAGATGGCCCCCAGGCTGTAGAGGAAGAAGAAAGGGAACCAGCAGAGGACAAAGACCCCGATGACCACGGCGAGGACGAAGGTGAACCTCTTCTCCCGGTTGAGGTGGGTCTTCCTCTTCCAAGGGCTGGCACTCAGGGTCTTCACCCTCCTCACCAGCAGCACCTCCCCCTTGGCAGTGGCCAGGGTCTCCATGCCCCTGGCGGAGCTCGGGGGGTGCCCATTGCGCTGCTTGAGGCTGCAGGGCGGGGAGCAGTCCAATGGGATGGAGCCAGGAGGCTCTTCCTTCTCCGGTTGGGGCTGGCAAGGGTTAGCGGCAGGTGACGGCGGCTGCGGCTGCTGCTGCTCCTCCTCCAGGCTCAGGAGAGACGTCCTGTGGGCAGGGAGTGTAGGGGTGGCCGGCTGGTCACTGTCCTCCCTGGGCACCTGATGTCCATTGGGTTCCTTTGCGCCCCGCTGCTGGGGACAGGGCTCAGAGGTCGGGCCGGTGATTTTCCTAGACGGCCCCTTCCCCTCGGCCTGGGGCTTCCTGCCCCGGGAGCCGCGCCGCGTCCGGTGCTTGGCGATCAGGTAAATCCGCAGGTAGACCAGGATCATGATGATGCAGGGGGCAAAGAAGGAGCCGATGCTGGAGGAGAGGATGTACCAGGCCTCCTCGTTCAGCTTGCACTGCGGCCGCCCGCCCGGGCTCTCCTTCTTGTTGCCCTTGTAGATGAGGGGCGGCAGGGAGATGAAGGCCGCGATCATCCACACGATGAGGATGGCGCACTTGATCCGCCTGGGGGTGCGCTTGGCGTTGTACTCGACGGCCCGGCTGACGGACCAGTACCGGTCCAGGCTGATGGCGCAGAGGTGCACGATGGAGGAGGTGCAGAAGAGCACGTCCAAGGCCAGGTAGATCTCGCACCAGGGCTGGCGGAAGTGCCAGTAGCCCATCAGCTCGTTGGCCAGGGAGAAGGGGATGATGAGGGTGGCCACCAGGATGTCGGCGGCCGCCAGGGACACCAGGAAGAGGTTCTGGGGCGCCTGGAGGGCGCGGCTGGTGAGCACGGCCAGGATCACCAGCCCGTTGCCGAAGATGGTGAAGAGGACGAGGAAGGTGATGACGCCGGCGATGGCCGCGGTGGCTTGGACCGAGTAGCCCCCGGGGCCGTCCATGGCTGGCGGCCCCCCCCCGGAATGAGCCGGCTGGGGGGGGGGGCTCCTAGAGAAAGGGAGCGAATCCAAGGGGGGTGGGCGGCGCCCCGCTGGCCCCTGGCTCGGGGCTCGGCTCAGAAGCCCCCATCGGGGCCGGGGGGAGCCCCCCGGCTGCGCGCCCGAAGTTTCCCCGAGTCTCGCCGGCAGCCCGGGCTGCGGGACGCGCCGCCAGCCGCCTCCGCCGCTTTTGAAGGCAGCCGCGGCCGGGGCTGTGTGGTCGCCCCCCCCATCCCCGGCGTGTGATGTCAGGCGGCTCCGCGCCAGCCCCTCGGCGGGCACCGGCGGCGGGGCGCGGAGGGAGGAGACGCGGGCGGGGCTTCGCGGAGCATCCCGCGGCCGGATCCACCCCCCCGCGGGGCTCCCCCCGTTCCCACGCGTGCCCCCCCCCCCGGCGTTCCCAGCTGCGGCAGAGCCCACGGCAGGGAGGGGCTGCAAAGTTTGAGGACAGGAGCGGTAAAGCCACCACCCTGAGAGGCCCCCCCCGGGGGACTTTCCTCTGCCTCAGTTTCCCCCACCCCTTGACTCTCACTCGCCTTGGAAAGGAAGGGACCAGCCAGGCTGGGGGGGGGACTTTCCTCTGCCTCAGTTTCCCCCTCCCCTTGACTCTCACTCGCCTTGGAAAGGAAGGGACCAGCCAGGCTGGGGGGGGGGACTTTCCTCTGCCTCAGTTTCCCCCACCCCTTGACTCTCAATCGCCTTGGAAAGGAAGGGACCAGCCAGGCTGGGGGGGGGGGGACTTTCCTCTGCCTCAGTTTCCCCCACCCCTTGACTCTCACTCACCTTAGAAAGGAAGGGACCAGCCGGGCTGGGGGGGGGGGGGAGGACGTGGTCCTAGATCAGTCCTGGGAGGCCTGGTCTGTTCCCTGCCCTACTTCCCACGCCCCGGCCCTGGTCTGCCTAGAGCGGGGGCATCTCCCTGGCTGTGTCCCAGCGCGGCTCGGACCACAGCGGAGCCCTCCGGGCGCTCCTGGGAGACAAACCCTAGAGCCCATCGGCCCCGCTGGAGCCAGTCCAGTTTCCACCCATTTCAGAGGAGATCCGGGGCCCAGGCCGGCACGTGCTGCTGGGAGCTGTTTGCCACAGAGCTCAGGGGCACCAGGCCGGGGCAGGACGCAGGGGGTGCGGGATCTTGGGGTGTTGTGTTGGCTTTAGAAAGAACAGTCGCCCCTGGGTCTCCCCTTAGCTCCAGAGGGAGAGTCGGGGGTTTTAAAGGACCCTGGCTTTGCAGACGTGGGCTGTTTTACGGGGGGCTCAGCACGTCCCTCGGTAAGGCTGCAAACACAGACAGTTACCAGGCCGATTCAATGCCCCCGGCCCTGGGAGCTCAAGAACAAAACCCCCAACTCTTGATGCATTCACAGTTGAAATCAACGGCCGGCCTCCACCGAGTCGTCCGAGGACACAGAAAGCAGCAGCAACTCCCGAGCTGTGGATTCCCTCCCGAGTCAGAGAAGAGCCAACAGAACCACCTCTCCAGCCTCCCCGCTACAGGCAGCCCCTGGCACCTGGACCCATGAGCCAGCTCTTTGGTTACGATGCCAGTGCCGGGCCTGGGTAGAACCAGCGCCGCTTTGCCTGCACTTGGCAGCTGCCCCGCAGACCCCAGACCCGGTTCTCACGGTGAATGGAAACATTTTCCAGACGCCGTGACTCGCATTAAGGACTTTTGGAGAGTAAACATCTCTCCAAATGCTAGCCAAGCATCCCATATGTCCGGGGGCCCCTCCCTTTGGCGACAAAATCACATTATCCTACCCCATCGGAAGCCTCCCTTCCCCCCCACCCCCGTCACTTTTTGACATTGGCGCCTGCAAGAGGCATCACTTAAGGGCAGGAACAGGACAGCGTTACGGAAACTGCCTTGATTGGAGAGCCAGACACGATTATCTCTCCGTGATGCTGATGGACAGTGAGAGCTCAGTGGCAGGGATTATTTCAAACTCCAGGAGCTGGCAAAATGTTCCCTCTCCCTCCTATCTAACACCCCACCCCCATATCCTAGTATCGGAGCCCCTCCAAATTAGCGGGTAAATGTCTTTACCCTCACACATCCCTGTGAGGCAGGGCAGTGCCCTTATCCCCATTGTACAGACAGGGAACTGAGACCCAGAGCGGCTAAGGGACATGCCCAGGGATGCTTGCAGCAGTGCTGAGAATTGAACGCAGGGTCTCCCATGGCAAGCCCGGCCCAGTCTTCCTCTCCTGTGAGGTGAACTGTTTTAAGGGCACCTTCGCTTGTGTACATGGTTATAGCTGCAGTGAAGTACACAGCACATGGGGAACAACTTACCCAGGGCCATGGTGAATTCTCCATCACTGGCAGCATTTCAATCAAGATGGGGTGTTCTGCTCTAATTCAAACAGGAGTTAATTCAGGGATGTCTCCCGGCCTGTGTTATGCAGGAGGTCAGATGGTCAGAGTGGTCCGTTCTGGCCTTGGAACCGATGAAGCTATGGGGCAGGGGGGAGGAGGGAAGGAGAGAGCAAGTGGGGGGAGTTGTTATGGTATATTTCAGAGGAAGCCCCACATTAAAGGACTGATGGCGCATCACCGCTCCCTCTTAATGCAAGAGCCCACGACGGTCTGTCAAAGCTAGGGACAATTAGATACCGATTTGCTTCCCGGACAAGGTGAAACTCTCCCTTGGGCAGTGGGACCAGCACAGGCCGGTTAAAGAGCACTTAAGTGGTTCCTGGCCTTGTGCTGGGTCTCTCCCCTGGACATCACAGGGACGGTCTGACCGCTGTAGCGGGGATTGAACTGAACTGATCAAGATCTTTTCAGTGTTTAAGTCACATTTTTTCCCCCAGAGAATTCACTCCGATTTTAAAAGCTGACCCCTGGGATAAGGGAGGTTTTGTAGGACAGCAGGAATCCAGGCTCACTCCCTAGATCCCTTTTCCACCTGCCACATGGCACTGGACAGCTCTTAGACCGGCTGGTTGGTCTAGACATCTTTCCACTCTCCGGCTGGGCTTTGCCTGCTGCCCTGCCATAGTCCATTCATCACAGGCCTCCAGGACTGCAGTCAGAGGTTAATTCCCCCCTCCCCCTCGCCTTCCCCCTCCGCACACACCCTTCTTTCCAGCTCAGCTTCCCGAAAGCCTCGCCCAGCACCGGTTCATTGCAATGCCTCTGGACCCAGAAAGGAGCCATCCCCGGGAGCTGGAGCTGTGGGAAGAGCTGGGGCAGGGGCGCCCTCTGCTGCTCCAGCAGCTGCTTAGAGCTCTCTGGGGATGGATCCTTTCCGCAAGGCCCCGGTGCAGCCCGGGGAAGAGAGCTGGAGGACGGGATGGGAGTGACCCCAGGGCCGGGAGCAGGGCAGGATGCTATTCTCTGCAGGGGAAAGTCCCTCTGGGACCTTTCTAACCGTCGTTCTCCAATGCCCCTGAAAAGTGGAGTCAAGGCAACACAAGGCACGAACCGCTCCAGCCAACCAAGAACTTCATACCCAGGAGCTGCTCCCAAAGCAGGTAGGGATACGTCCTTATCCCCCGGGCCTTCCACGGGCAGCTCCTTCCCCTCCGCCCGCGCCTGGCCCCTTCCCGATCACGAGCAGGGCCCCGTCCCCAGTAATCTCATCAACGGAGCCCTGCTCAACATCCTCATCTGAGCCACTCCACCAGCCTGCATCCTGCCATCCTCCCCTTTGGCCCAGCAGAGCTGCGTTCGCACCGCGGCTCGACCCCCCCCCCAAGGGCAAAGGTTTTCAAACCGTGGGGCACCGCGGGAGGTTATCAGGGGCGCACGAGGACCTTGCTACTAGCCGAGGGGCAGGAGGCAGCTGGTGCACATGGGGAGGCACTGGAGAGCGAGCCCAGTGGCTACCCTGCATGTGCCCCCGATGCTGGGCCGGTGGCGACAGGCAGCAGTGGGGGAGCGGGCAGCTGCAGCATGGAGGAAGCAGGTGAAGTCAGCAGAGTCAGGGTTGTGGCCTAGGGAGCAGCAGGCTAGGAGAGAGAGCAAGGGGGCTGGGCAGATCCAAGTAGGGATCTTGGGGGCAAGGCTTGACTGGGAAGGAGGGGGGAGAAAGAGGTGGGTGTACATGGGACGTGGCACTACAAAGGGGGCTGCACATTGAAAACCTCTGGGGCTCTCTGCCTCGCGGGGACCCTACGTGCCCTGTGCCCCCTGCCCCAGACCTATCCCCGGGGCTGACGTGGCTGGGTGGGTGAGAAGGGGCATGACGACTGGCTCCTGCGGTGGCGGGGAAGCTACCCATGTTACTCAACAGCCTGCAGCCCCCTGCAGCCCTATCTCCATCACTCATCCCCTCCCCCTACTTCATACCCATCTCACTTGGCACCCGGCAACCTTGTGCAGTCGCTGGTGGCTCCAGGAAAAGGCTGGAGAAGGACCAGCCTCCACCAAGCCCTTAAGGCTCCTGGCCAGTCTCCTCTCTACACTAGGGCTCCTCCCGCTTTCTCCCCACCATGGACAGCCTGAGATGCTCCATGGCTCCTCCCCTAGAAGAGCAGGTGTGTCCCCAGGCCGGGCCGGGCAGCTCCGGGTCTGGTTTCCCCAGCAGAGGGACCCTGTGTCTTGGGCTTCTCTAGCCACGAAGGAGACCTGGAGGATGGGCCAGGCTGATCTGGATTGCTCTCCTGTAACAGGGAGGAAAGAGGCCCCCTCACCAACCTAGCGTCAGCCACAGAATTGTCATCCCTAAGCCACCACCCCGTGCCCAGCTCTGCCACTGCTTACGGCCCTCACGTCCACCCTGCTCTGCCGATCCAGCTCATCTGCTCCTATCAGCAGCTGCGTCTCCTTTGCCTCACCCCACACACCTGGAATAGTGTTTCTGTCCCAACCCCCCGTCATGGCTTCCAAAGCCAGAAAAGCTCATTTTGATCATCTAGTCCAGGGGTCGGCAACCTGCCAGGAGTGGGGTGCCGGGTCTTCATTTATTCACTCTCATTTAAGGGTGCATGTGCCAGTCATACATTTTTTTAGGTCTCTTGTATGTAAAGTAAATAAGGTTTTTAAAACGTGCAAGAAGCTTCATTTAAAATTAAATTAAAATGCAGAGCCCTCCAGACCGGTGGCCAGGACCCGGGCAATGTGAGTGCCACTGAAAATCAGCTCACGTGCCATAGGTTGCCTACACTAATCTAGTCTGACCTGTATCAAAGAAGGTCCCTACAATAATTCCTAGGGCAGATCTGTTAGAAAAACATCCCGTCTTAATTTTAAAAAGTGTCGGTGATGGAGAATCCATCGCGACCCTTGGGAAATTGTTCCTGCGGCTAATTACTCTCACCATTAAAAGTTTACACCTTGTTTCCAGTCTGAGTTTGCTTAGCTTCAACTTCCAGCCATTGGATCATGTTAGACCTTCCTCTGCTAGATTGAAAAGCCCGGTATTAAATATTTGTTCCCCATGTAGGTACTGATAGACTGTGATCAAGTTGCCTCTTGATCTTCTCTTGGTTAAGCTAAAGAGCTCAATCGATCACTATAAAGCGTGTCTCCACCTTTGCCCTTTACCTCTTCAGGGCAAGCAACGTGGGCACACTTTTCAAAGCCAGATACTAAATGTGAGGCTTCTAAATCCATATTTAGATGCTCCGATCTATCAGCGACTCCTGTAAAATGTAGATATATAATTCTTCCGTTCTCCCACGCTTTGTCTTTCGCATCTGCCTAGGCTCGGAGGACCTGGAACTCCATCACTAAAAGCACAAACCTCTCTAAAACTTCGGGTAAAGAAACAGCTGCCAGAAGATTTTAGTCAAAACATCTTTCCATTGGAAAATGCCATTTTGATTAAACCAAATTTTTTCACGGAATCATGTCAATTCTGACAATATTATATTTCATTTACAAAAATTGGGAAAAAAAGGTCTAAACATCCCATTTTGATAACAAGAGTTTTCATACCAAAACGACTTCTTGTTTTGAAATTCTCTATTTTACGTACCATTTTTTTTAAGTTATAAAGGGTGAACATTCAAAATGCTGCATTTTGATTTATCACCACAAAAATGTTTCAGCAGACCCAAAATGAGTCTTTTCAGGATTTTGTTCCCCTCCCCCCCCCATTTCAATATTTTGAATTTTCATCCCAATTCAGGATGATTTTTTTTGTCAAAACCTCAGATTTTTGGTGGGGTGGAAATTCAATTTTTCTGACCAGCTCTGTAAAGTCATAACTCCTCTAGCAGGTAGCTGTAGTAGACTCCTATCCCTTCTGGATCAGCCACCATAAGGGGACAGATCACATGTACTTGAGAAGACAGATGGTGTTGCTATTAAGAAGATCTGAATTCAAGATTTGCCACAGGCCCAAAACCTCAAATGATGTTGGTGCAAGTTAGGATCCTAAATACCTTTGAGGGTCTGGACCTCATTTATAAGACAGAGATAATGATACCTCCCATCCACTGCTCCTTCCTTTCGCTTGCTCCTGCTTGTTGAGGCAGGGCAGGGCATCTCTCTTCTTATATATCTGTACACTATCTAGCACAACAAGGCCCCAGTCTCAACTGATACTTCTAGGCACCATGGAAACAAAAAGAATAGGGATGCCTCTGGTTTTGGTCTGGTAAGTGCTCTCTATTGCTCTGGAGTTGTATCAGAGCAGTGAGCGTCCCCCCGCTTGAGGGATGGAGTCTATGCCAGATATTCCTGTGCTGTTTCGTGTGGTGGAGAGCACCCAGGGGAAGGGAAGCTGCCTCTCATCCGGGATGGAAATTGCTCAAATTGTTCCTTTTTCGGAGCGTTCCTCCTACTCCCCACCCCATCCCTCTTCCCTGCCAAGACTTCCTCGCCGGGGAGCCGCGTGAGAGGAGGTTTGTCTGGAGTGTCTCTTCCCCCCCCACACACCCCGCCTCCGCACTTCATGTTTCAGTGGGGCTCTTCGTTCCCGTTCGTTAAAAATCTCCCGCACTCCAATTGTCGCCACTTGACAGCCCCAAGGAAGGCAATTACCCGTGGCTGATCTGAGCGCAGGTAATTGCCTCCTCTGCCTCCCCCTGAAAGGAATCAGCCTCCCAAACAAAAACCAAACCGCTTCCCTGCGAGCGCTAAACGCCTGGTGGCTAGCAGGGCGGGAGGAGCCATGGCTGTGACGGGAGAGGGGAATTCAGTGCAGGCCAGTTCCCACTCTCGCCCACCATAGCCACCCAGGGTGGGCAGAGGGTGTAGGTTTTCGCTGTGCAGGGAGGAGCAGGATACGTCTGGATGCTATTCTCCTGTTCTTGTTACATCTCACACCTGTAATCGAGAGCAGCGGGCCAGTTGATGCGGCGGGGGGGGGGGAGGGGTCACCTTTGCTGTGGGCTACAAGCCAAATCAAGACAAGAGGTAAAACTTCCTAATTACTTAGAGCCCCAAGTCTCATTTGCAAAAGTGACCTAAAGCCCAGACCTCAAGACCAGGTATTTAAGTGCCTGACTCCCATGGCTTTCATGGGAGTTGGGCACCTAAATACTTTAGGCCCAGATGCTCACAATCACTTAGGCATCTGGGTCTCATTGACTTTCAATGAGATTCATTCTCCCAGATCACTTAAGTGCTTTTGCAAAGTTTATCCCAGGCCTTGTCCAACCAAGGCCACCCGATCCCATGCCTTCGTCTGTGCTCTGAACGCCCCACTCCCCGTCGTTCCCTTTGTCTATTTAAACTTCCTTGGGCCAGCGGCCCCGCTAACACCGACTCAGCTTCCTCCTCCAGTGTGCTACTTGCAATGCTGTTCTGACCCACTCCAGCTACAGGAAAGTCTGCCCCGTCACATCCTCTTATTCCTGTTACAGGAGCATCCGGAGTCTCCGGGTAAAATCAGGGCCCCATTACGCACATCCACAGCAAGAAGTAATCCCTGCCCGGAAAAGCTTACCAGCTAAATAAACAAGACAGACAAAGGATGGGAGGAGAAACTGAGGCACAGAAAGGGGAAGTGACTTGCCCAAAGTCACACAGAAGGTCGCTCTCAGAGCTAGGAGTCAAACCCTGGTCTCCTAACTCCCAGCATAGTGCCTCCAATAGACGGTCTCGCTCTGCCTGCTTTCTCATAACCCTTTCTTCTCCGTTACGTGCAAGGTTCAGAACAGGCTCTCAGCAGCAAGGATCCCGACACTGGAACGAGGGACTCGATCCTTTTATGGGATGTTAGTGCTGGTGGTTCGCTAATGCTGAAGGCCAAGACCCAGCCTCTACAGGGGAGGGCGGTGAGCCTATAAGCGACGCAGTGCCCTACAGAGCTGGCTTCGCTGGTTCTGGTGGGGCTATTGGCCATACAAGCTTAGGCCTCACTCCATTTCCCATCACACAAGTATTTAGGCCCAGAAGGTGTTTTAAAAGGATCGAAAGGTTCCCGACAGCAGAATCCACCCTCTGCAAGATCAGCCCTACAGAGCTGGGCCCATTAGCCCTAGAGTTTAATATGGCTTACGCTGGCTATCACTTGAAATGGCCCTCGCTCACCACACATCCCGTGGACCACCCCTCCCTACGTAGCAGTTCACAAAGCAATCCCTAGAGACAGACCTAATCCTGGCAACCCCAGCCTGGCAAAATTCCACTGGCCGCACCAACTGGCGTTCACAGGTCTAAAGGGAAAAAGAAGGACCCTTGTCACGGTTAATGTCTGGCAGACAGAGAGGTCAGTTTTGCCAGGTTAGCTTCCCCTACGTTACCATGAGCCCAACTAAGAGTTGCAAAGCCATAACCCTTAACAACATGCATTCCCCAGACCAGGGGTGTAGAACGGACTTACCGTAGCAAGCTCTCCTCTCGAGCAGCCCTCCGGTGCTCTGTCTCTTTATGCGAGCCAACTCTCCAGCCAGGGTAACAGAGCATCCAACAAACAAGGGTCCTGTGTCCTTATGTCAGGTCCTCAGCTGAGATTCCTGGGGGCTGGCAGGGCAGCCCAGGTCCTCCTCTCCTGTGGGTTCAAGCCCAAGGGTCTGTAGTGAACAGGCAGGAGCTGTCTATTCAGACCCACCTCAGCTACCTCCTTGGGCCTCTTCCTACCACAGCCCCTTTGGGCCCACTCCATATTTGCGTTCTTCTCAGGCTCCACAACCTCCACCTTCCCCGGCCTCTCTACGTTCACCCTGTCAGAGCCAGGACTCATGGGGCTCTCCTAGAATCAGAGACATGTCGGGCTGGAAGGGACCTCAAGAGGTTACCAAGCCCAGGCCCCTGCGCTGAGGCAGGACCAAGTAAATTTAGACATGGAGCCATTGATCATGACCCGTTGAGCCCGACGATCTAGCCAGCTTTCTATCCACCTCATAGTCCATTCATCAGCCCATACCTGGTGTTAAAACCCTCCTGTGATGGGGATGCCACGGCCTCCCCTCCTAGTTCAGAGCTTAACTACCCTTATCATTACAACGTTTCTCCTAGTATCTAACCTTAACCTCCCTTGCTGCAGATTAAGCCCATTGCGTCTTGTCCTAGCTTCGTGGACTCAGCATAACCGATTTCTTTATAACAGCCCTTAACATATTTGAAGACTATCATCAGGTCCCCCCTCAGTGCTTTTCTCAAGACTTACATGCCGACTTTTTAACCTTTCCTCGGAGGTCAGGTTTCCTCAACCTTTGGTTATTTTTGTTGCTCTCCTCTGGCCCCTCCCCAATTTGTCCACATCTTTCTAAATTGTGGTGCCCAGAATTGGGCAAAATACTCCAGCTGGGGCCACACGAGTGCCAAACAGAGCAGGACTGTTACCTCCGGTGTCTTCCCTACAGAATGATATTAGCCTTTCGCACCACTGAATCACAGTGCTGATTCATATTCAATTTGTGATCCTCAGTAGTCCCCAGCTCCTTTTCAGCTCTCCTGCCACCGAGCCAGTTACTCCCCATTCCTTTGGAATCCCCCAAATGAAAATAGAAACTTCAACCGACCTCTGCCCTGCCCGGCCCTTCTTCCCTCTCAAGTCTCCCCTGCTCCCTTCCTCAGCTGAACACCTGCTTTACACTCAACCCTGGAGCTTGCTTCACCCCACTGTGATCCTCCCAGAGCTGATTCTCAGGAGAGAAGAACATTCCCCGAGCCTCCTCTTTCCCCTGCTGCCTAGAAGTCCTGCCCCGGCCCAGAGAGGATCCACACAATTCTTTCCCAGCAGCCCTCTTGTCTCTGGGCTTCTTCCCTTCGTAATCACTCCAGCTCCTTTCCACCGGGGTTCCCTCTTTAATTTGGCCAGCCACACCCTGTGGTAGCAAACGGAGCCTTAATCGAGCGCGCCAGCTCCCCTTAACCCTTTCAGGGCCAGTGTGGGATATACACTCCATTACAGGTACACCTGTATGTCTGCCTTGGGAGAGGGAGGACTCCCGGGCTATCTGTGCTGCAGGTTAAGCGATGTTAGCTAAGGCAGCCCTCTAGTCTCCCCTGCCCAAGGGGTCCCTGCCCTGCAGTCAAGAGCTCCATTTTCTACCGGAGTGGTGAGCCGTACCAAAACCTGCAGCCTACAGAGCGCTGAGGCTCTGGGGTAGCATACGATTGTGTTTGCCGGGCGTGTTTGAAGAATCTAAGCCAGACACACTCCAGCCCCATAAACGAGACCCTTCCGCCTTTCAAACTGATGTCTCTTTGGTACGTCTCTCATTTCACTAACAAGCCGCTCCATGACCCTTGTGCCTCCTGACCGCAGATGGGTCTATACTGCAATCGCAGGGTGTGACTACAAACTGAATAGACAACCTGCTTTCGCTAGCTCCGGTCCTGGAGCAGGGCAACTGCGGTGGTGCATATTTCAGTGCGGGACATGCAAGAGCAGCCGGTGCTGTGGGTAATTCCTCGTGGCACTGGGATCCAAGCCAGCTCAGGTGACCTATAGGAGCTGCACTCTCACCCCGTGACTGCAGGGTAGACATACCCAGTGCCAACACTGCTCCTTGCTGCGGGGTCAGCAGTGCCTTCCACTATTACCGCCAGGAGAAAAGGGAAGATTTGAACTGGCCCAGCTGTTGCTAGACTCTCACAGAGACTGGGCACCCAGCTGGAAGTAAGATCAGACTGGTGAAGAACTCCATTTCCTGCCAGTAAGTTTAATTCTTAAACCCTCATCAGAACATAAGATCGGCCATACTGGGTCAGACCAATGGTCCACCTAGCCCCGTATCCAACAGTGGTGCCAGATGCTTCAGATGGAGTAAACAGAACAGGACCATTATTGAGTGATCCATCCCCTGGTGTCAAGTCCCAGCTTCTAACCGTCAGATGTTCAGGGACACCCAAAGCAAGCGGTTGTGTCCCTGCCCATCTTGGCTAATAGCCATTGCTGGACCTATCCTCTAGGAACGTCTCTAATTCTTTTTTGAACCCAGTTATACTTTTGGCCTTCACAACATCCCCTGGCAAGGAGTTCCACAGATGGTGTGAAGAATTACTTCCTTATTTTGGTTTTAACCCCGCTGCCTGTTAATTTAATTGGGTGACTCCTGGTTTGTGTGTTATGAGGACAAGTAAATAACACTTCCTCATTCACTTTCTCCAGACCCGGTCATGATTTTATAGCTCTCTCTCATATCCCTCCGACACGTCTCTTTTCCAAGTTAACAGTCCCAGTCTTATTAATCTCTCCTCCTATGGAAGCTGTTCCACACCCCTAATAATTTTTGTTGCCTTTCTCTGTCCTTTTTTCCAATTCTAATAGATCTTTTTTGAGGTGGATCACCCGGAACTGCCTGCAGTATTCAAAGTGTGGGCGTACCATGGACTTAGATAGTGTTCTGTGATCTGTCCCTTTCCTAATGGGTCCTAACATTCTGTTCCCTTTTTTGACTGGCACTGTACATGGGACAGATGTTTTCAGAGAACTATCCAGGATGACTCCAAGATCTTTCTTGAGTGGTAACAGCTAAAGTCAACCCCATCACTGTGTATATGTAGGTGGAATTATGTTTTCCAATGTGCATTATTTTGCACTGATCAACACTGAATTTCATCTGCCGTTTTGTTGCCCAGTCACTCAGTTTAGTGCAATCCCTTTGTAACTCTTCGCAGTCTGCCTTGGACTTACCTATCTCGAGTAACTTTGTATTGCTGCAAACGTTGTCACTTCACTGTTTACTGTTTTCCATAACACTGCCCCCTTCAGGTGGATCTGCAAACTGATACAGATGTCAGATGGTACCCGAGGCCAGAAGTAACCCCTCAGCACCAACATAATACAGTCCCAGGGTTAGGTCCATTGTCGCTTGGCAATTCTGCAAGAGACGCCTGTTCCTACCCTTTCCCAGAGCTGAGCAGCCCATAATTCTCCTGAATATCTACCCCCTTCCCCCAACACACAGATCTTGAACAAAAGAGGTTGGTGGCCCAGGTATCAGAGGCAAGAGTTCTGATCATGCTAAAGACCTTTGCTGGGCTGTGTTCAGCGTCCGAGGATTTGCACGGGTGCCAGAGGTGTAGGGTGGGACTCGGAACAGATGCCATCAGTACGTCAGACACACCCCGGCAGAACTGGAGGGCCAGGCAGTCAACAGGGTGGTGGGAGCACAAGCAAGATGCACCGTGAGAATCCTCATCTTTCTGACGGATGATTCCTGCTAGAAAGGGGCCAGGGAGTAGTTCGGGCTAGTCGGCATGGACAGCTTTGCCTCAGGGGAGGATGCTCCCCACCCAACGCAGCTGAGGGTGTCACCTCTATAACCTGGAGGTCAGACCACGTGCATGCCCCCTTCATATCGCTGAGGGGTAAGGAAGAACCAGCCCCATGTTACAGATGAGGCACAGGGAGTAGAGCGTCTCACCGACCCCACATGCATCTGGGGGAGTCTGCCCCTCCAGGAGGCTTAGATCCCCTAACCCACTCCCTGGGTGGCATAAAGGCGGTGAACATGGCCTATTCCTCGCTTTGGCTGGGGGAGAGCATCTCTCTCTCCAGCCCCATCTCTCTGGCATCTGGGTTCATCCTTCCACCTCCCCGTGGCGATTTTAATGGCACGCTGGAAAGGAAAACCCAACAGAGATGAAGCAGGGAAAGAGCCGCTATTGTGCCCTGCCATTTCATTAATTATCTCCAGCTCCGCGATGGAGCCCGGTGACAAGAAAGTGACTAATTCATTTCTGGCCTTTGTAGGGCTGGAGTCTTAAAGCTTCAAAGACGACGGGAAAACTGCCGAAGATCAGAGAGTGAAAAATGGAGACTTCTAGAAAGGACTTCCATCCTGCAGATGGAGGCTCACAAAAGGAGCCGAGGAGACGGCTACCACCCCACCGAGGACTTTGTATTATAAAATGTGCCTTCTAAACGCCGTTACTGTTCTCGGCGTAAAATGCATTTGTCATTTGCCAACACCAAAAAAAAAAAAAGTTTGACAGTAAATGTCTAGAAATAATATTAAGTCACTGAGTGATTGAAACACGCTGAGATGGATTAACTTGCTATTCAAAGAAAGCTGTCTGCTTAACGGCTAAAGTAACCAGCCCCTAGACGCATGATTTGTGAGCACCAGAAAGTGGCAAGTTCCTCACAACGTGAAATGATTTTTTAGATTTAACGGAATAACTACCACTGAACCTTTGCCCCCGTTATTTAAGTATTTGTAGCAAAGTTAAGATGAGGATTCCAGATTTCTGATATAAGACACATCAAAATAAATGTTAACGAGCAGCAGCCCATGGTTAATTATGTGTGATTTTAGTATTTTTAGGATGAATATTCGGTCTCTGATTTATTTTCACTGCCTGCAAAGGCCATTTTAAATTAACTTGATGCCTTTCTGTAATTAATTGTCTAAACCAGCGGTGTCCAATACGTTCGCCACTAGTTACATGTGGCTAATAGGCTATTGAATTGTGGCTAAAGCATGTGGCTTTTTTAGAACATGAAAAATTCAAAACCACAAGTGTGGCTAGCAGTGTGGCTAGCATCAAATTTTTATTGGACACCACTGGTCTAAACCTTCATACAGTAATTTTAACTCTACCATTGGGCGTACTGTCCTATACAGTCCCACAAATTGCTGACTGGAATATATCTCAATTGGTGTTTAACCCGAGGTAGTGCTATAGTTGAGTGGCGCATAACTGGATTGCCAAGTGAAGGATCTATATTTAGGATCAAATAGCCTATTCAGTGACTAGTGACTAAGTGTAATTTGACTATCATGTGATTAATTTAGGATGTAGCCTAGGATAAAGTTTACCCCAGGGGTTAAATTTGGTGGTAATTTCACCACTTTGTGATTAGATTCAAGGAATAAGAGAACAGCTCGCAATGACTGGATATTTCCTTCTTGAGAAGAGTTAACATTCTGTGTCACACTCAATCTTTTAAACTTTATGACCGTATCCTAAAAGCAATTCTGCTCTGGCGTCGCTAATTTCCCATTTTCTTTTTACATTTTATTTTGATTAATAAAATGGATCAAATTCCTAAGGAATCTCAATGCCTGACTTTCGCTCTGCAAAAGAGCTCATGACAGCCGTCAGGAAGGGAACTGGCTTGTTTCATTGCTTGACTGAAATATCAAAATAGGTGGTGGGGAGAGGGAAAGCACAGAAAATGGGTGATGCAGAAGTAGAAGCACAGGGATTTGGTGGGGGAATGGGGGAAGAGGAATGACATGCGTTGGGTTGGAAGAAGGGAAGGGAGGTAACTGGTGAGGAAGGAACTGATGAGGGTAGGGACACTCATAGTCCAGGAAGTGTAATGTCTGCTCTGGAGAAGATGTTGTTTTGCTCCTGTGTTTATTATGTGAATCTTTTGTTCCAGGTTTAGGTTCATGAATTAACTTGTTTTAGGGGAAAGCAATGGCTTCCTTGTGGTCTGTACTAACTGACATTTCTGCCTGGATACTTTTTCTTGGCATTCTGCTTGTAACTTATTGTCCTGGTCGAATTAAGCTTGGGCCATCCCATCATTTAATTTGCCTTTGCTTGGTTGCAATTTCATTTTCTTCTTTGAACAATGCTGAAGTCGTCTTTGGAGCCTCCTACGTTCACTGACCCTCCATTGTCTCTTTAGCATTCAGGTTCCTGTTTGTGTGCTGCTGCCTTTGTCTTTGCACTGGATGTTAGGCTGAGCTCTACAAACCATTTATGTTTGCTGTTTTGTACCTTGTTAATGTCACATACGTGGAAAATCTCATCCTCTGAGTCACTGCTTGCTTCCTTGATATGGTGCATTTGTGTGTCACCTCTTCCGGTCTGCAAGCTTTAGCATAATGATGTCTCTTGCCACAATTATTGCATATGACCCCACATGCTGTTTCCAGCATCATGTTTCTCCTGCCACAGATTTTCCCTTTGCATTGTATCTCCTCTGCTTTGCGTTTGTGCATTTGCTTTCGTATGGATTTGGGGATATTTTCCTTTGTTTCCTCATGCTTCCTCTGTGCAGGTTGGTGAATTATCTCTCTGCCTGCTCCACTTATGCGCTGCATTTGGATGTGAGCTGGTTCACTAGCTTTGCACATGTCTACAGCTCTTGGTAGCATTAGCGTGGGCTCGCTGAGCCTTCTTATCCAAACTCCTGCGTCTTTCGTCCCCATTGCTAACCTATCACGAGTTCGTTCATCTTGCGAGAATCAATAATCGCATGAGTCAGCCATTCGGCGCAGTTTGGCAACATACTCATCTATTGTTACTCCAGTTTCCTGATTACCCTTGTTGAAAAGATCCCTTTCGGATCTGACATTTTCTGTGGGCTGAAAACACGTTGGGCGCACTTCTAGCATTGTGCATGGGTCACCCCGCTCTACTGTTGACATATTCAGACGCTATCGGCACACGCGGCAGCCTTTACTCATTGTAGCTATACCGTGACTGCTCTTAGTGTGTTTTCCCGTACATTCAGACGTGTTGCAATTTCATAGATTTCCTATTGTGATCTAAAAATGAATGTCCAATGGCTAAACGCATCCCCTTTCGTGTCCGTCTGCTTGGGGACAGGAATCTGGGACGGCGCCAGGATTATTGTCTCTGTTTTTCTGTTTGTTTGATTGGCAATGTTTTAATTTCCTATTTCACATCCCCGACTCACTTCTAGAACCAGGCCCTGTGTGCTGTATTCTTTTCGCCACATGCAGGGACCTCTCTCATCAAACACTTCCTGGAAGAGGAATTCCCTAGCTTCCTAAATGTAATAACATCAGGGCACCCCTAGTGGGAAGCTATTTACCATAGTAGCATCTCAGGTCTCTTCAGCTATTGCTTTCCCCTATTCTTTAGCCTGCCCCACGCCTCCAGCTGCCACCTCTCAGGCCCCATATCTCTTTCCCTCGCAGGGCCCTTTGAAAACTGGGAAGTAAATGCTCAGGCTCTGAGTCAACATGATGGGCCTTTAGGCGTATGTGGATTTAGGGAGCGTCGCTTCTGTTCTGTACGAATAGGCTGAATCCAACGATCTACAACCAATAAGTGCGTTCCATCAGACCGCAGGGATCTTGGCAGACGTGCACTGGAAGGGGAGAGTTTGCTTCTGAGAGGATACGTAATTCCAGCTACGTAAAGGTGAATCGGGGTTTGCGAGGGTGGGGTATCGCCAGAGCATTGGCATGCCGGCGGCTGCGTACGTGTTAGAATGGTAGCGTGACTAGTCCGTTTGGTGCCCGTGCCGATGTTCTAGCTAATGGTAAATGGCAGCAGCCGCCTGCTCACTGGGGAACGTCTTTGGGACGATGCACGGGCAGAACGTTAGCAAGCGCGATGCTTCGTTCACACCTGTGCAGAGGAAGCAGCCGAGATCAGCGTTTTGGGGTCATCCCAAACAGGGTGTTAAGGGAGTGGCGGCGCATTGCCATGGCGCGGGGCACACGTCCGCCGGCGTGTAAGGGCGGAGAGGCTCACGTGCACAAGGAGCTCGCCACATCACCGCGTGTTCGCGTAAGGTATGAGCACGGGAAGCGTGCCAGTCGCTCTGTGCCGTGTGAGTTGTCTGTGAGCGTAGGGCGACATCATGTGGCCAGGCCAAGGCAGCGGTTGGGAAGAAAACAACGAAACATTTGCAGTGAGCAGGTTGTCTCAGTGCTTTTCTCTCATTCGAGGTCGCCTTTCACCCACACTGGAGCAGATGTGGCGAACATGGGCACGAACAGGCTGGGTGGATGCAGCTGTTGCAGGGTCTTCGGGGTAAGGAAGCAGCATATAATACTACCTAGCGTTCATCCAGCACTTTGCCTCTCTAGATCTCAAAGCACTTTACAAAGGAGCTGGGATTCTTGCTATTGGGAAACCGAGACACGAAGAAGGGAAGTGACTCGCCCGAGGTCACCCTACAGGCCTGTGACAGCGCATGGGAGGCCTTGAAGAGATTGTGAATAAAAGATCATCCCAAACAGAGCACTCCCCATCCGCACCTGATCACGGTCAAGGAGGAAAGGACACTACTTCCTCTAACTCCCCAGATTTTGCCTGGTCATGGGGACCGGAGGCGGGGGAGGCCTTTGAATTCTGATTTGATCCTAGGTTTTGTACGATCCTTTTGTTTATGCTTCCCACCTCTGCATTCCATCACTGCGGGAACACGGGGCAGAGATTGTTTCCTGCCTGTGTCTCTGTGTGTGTCCTCACCAGTGGTCAGCGCTGAACCATAAACTGAGGTTCAAACAACATCTACACGGTAGGAATCTTTTCCATAATCCCCAAGAAAACTCCCCAAGGAGCCCATTTCCAGTTCCTCACAGCGTATTCACCTGGACCAAATGTGCAGCCTTTGGCGTCTACTGTAGCCGGTCAGGAAACTGTTCACCCAACTCATGAAAGTTCTCGCGATTCTGAAAATGTTTCCCATTCCACAATGGGATGAACCCAAACTTTTAGAAATTTTCACAAAGAAATGACAGAGAGAGAGACAGACAGACAGACACCACCAGCCCTGAATAGTCAATAGCCCCATGGCTAGGGCCCTTGGCTGGGGAGCAAGTGTCTCTATGAGCTCTCACTCACCAGTGTGAGCAACTGTGTGTCACAACAGACAAATTGTTTTCTCTGATGTGGAGCCCAGGCACGTTCCAGTTTGCAGGGCTCAGTCACACCCCTACCCCAAATAACTATTATTTCTTGTTCGGTCTACATGGCAGCGAGTGCTGCATACTAGCTGAGATCAGACCAGATCAGGTGATGTGTCAGTCTGGCAGGAGATCAGTGCAATAGTTTGAGTCATAGGACTGCACACAAAAATAAGATTAGAATGGGAAAATTTGGCTGACAGCCCCTTTTCTCCCTGACACCAATTGCGCAGTTTTCAAGACCATCTGACTGTGCATGTGGATTTCAGAGGGTTTGGGGAAAAAACAACCCAGCTCTTAAACAGAAAGCTCAGTTCCACTTTAACTACAGGACGGCTAAACCACTTCCTCCCCGCCATTTGTCTGTCTTGTCTATTTAGATATCCAGCCCTTCTGAGCAGGAACGGTTTCTTACTGTGTGTGTACAGCCCCTAGCACAGTCATACACAGACTGAGGTTGGGTTTGTGTGTACGCAGCTCCTGGCTGCTCTGCTGTATGCCAGGAGCCCCAGCACACCCAGGGCATTCCAGAACCAGACGGGTGGGCAAAGGTGTCTAAAAGCCATTCCCCCGGGCGGCGCCTTTCTGCGCTGCACCCCGGCGAGGCACGGCACAGCATTCCAGCTCAGGAGTCTAGCCCAAAGGGAATGAAAATAAACCAGAGTCTCAGGGCCCACGGGTGCCAAGCTGGCCCTTATTCCCAGATCTCGTCACCATTAACTGCCGTGGCCGACAGGAAGGAGAGCTCACAAAGGCCCACAGACTCGCCGCTCTAGGGCTCCCCCTTTGTTTTCCTGGCGACTCGGTACTTGTTGGCGGTGGAAGGCCATTCCCTTCTCAGGCTGCAAACAAACACCAATCCTGTCTTCACTAAGCACAGAGAGGAGGAAACGGTACGCCAACGGTTTATTGTGAAGGGCCTATCCCGTTACAATTAGTGTACACGGCTCAAAGGTAAACACATGGTGTTCTGCACATGGAGACCTGTATTTATGGAGCGTATGTGCATGCACCGCACTGCAGAGAGACAGATTTCCAAGCCAAAGATTTAAGACACAGGCCTCCGTGCTATGCTAAAGAGGCACAAGGTTCAGCCGGACAGGCAGTGGGGAAGGCTCCGCAGAGAAGGAACACGCTGGATTTCCATAAGGCGACTATGAAAGCAAACAACCTCCTCCGCCACTCCAGAGACACATCCCTAAGGAACATGCCCGGCACCCTGCAGGATCACAAAGACTGGGACACTTTATCCCCCGGCCTATGCTGCAAAGTGCTACTCGTTCTCACTGGCCATTTCACAGAGTTCAGGCCAGCTGGGAGCTCTCATCAGCCAGTGGACGTCTTACAGAACACCGGCCACAGACTCTCACCTGGCCACGCCTGCAGCAGAGGGGGGCGATTCTTCCCTGCTGTGCTAACTTGAACTGCCGCCTGCAACAGGTTCGGATCCCACCTGCTGCTCCAACAGCGTAACACAGCATGGAAGAACTTCCCCAGCGCCGCTCCCTTCCCTAGCTTGTTGGGAGCAGGGCTGGGGAGGAGAGGAAGGAAGGTTCCAGCAGGACAGGATCTTGGGCTGTAAATAAGAACTACTACCGATGGCTGCGACTTATGCAGAGACCACTTTGGCCAGAACGGCAGGCCCGACGGCGAGCTATCTCCCTCCCGCCACTCCACTCCCGGGCTGTGCCTTCAGCAATGTGCCTCCACCGCCCAGAATTGCACCCCGAAACTTTTAGGAAGACATATGACCCATGGTATCAGGGCCCCTGGGAAGTTGGTCCACTGGTTAATTATTATCCATTTAACTGTCTCCACTGTTCTTAATCCACTGTTAAGAAATTACATTTTGTTCCCGATGGGAACCGTACCAGATATTGTCCCGCCTTTGTCTACGAGATTAGAGAGACTTCTACTGTCAGAAATCTTCTCCCCACGTAGGTACTTATAGGCTGGGATCACATCAAAACCGTGGACTCCCCTGAAACATTGGGCAAGTCTCTGAGGGCCTGATTTTTAAAAGGTGTTCAGGTGCCTAAAGATGAAGATGGGAAGCTAGTGGGATTTTCAAAGGCACCTAACTCCCCTTCAACTCAGTGCTGATCAGTTGAGATAGTAACCTAAGGGAAACAGCAAACAGCACAAGACTCGCAATAAAATCACGAGAGCTGGCAACACCGGCGTTTCTGTGGAGCAAACATTTTTGGGCAGGGTCAAGTGTAAAACTGACAAATCTGTTCATCCATCATTCAAAAATGTCTGAACAGGAATTTCCTGAAACTTTCCAACCAACAGCTGAGTGGAGACCCAGCCAGGGCCCAAATAACGTCAGAAATTCCTGAGCCCAAACAATACAGGGAATTCTCTTGTAATCATAACTGTAGTGTTAGGGATTGCCCCTGTGTACAGGCCCCTCCTTTCCCGGGCTGAATTCAGGCCTCCAGTTTGCTTCAATTGCTCACCTCCCTCGGGGCTCTACAACAATAGCCTGGGCTTCTTAACGCCTCTCCAAAACTGAAACCCTTGAGAACTGAAGCAGCTTTATTCTCAGTCCGAACAAGGGCCTCCCAGTCAATCCACACTTCAGTGGATTCGGGGCAAAAGCTTGCTACGGATGGGGACCGTTTGCTACCACCCATTACAGCATCTACAATGAAGCAGGTTGCCTAGGTCTCCATTGCAAACTCCACCAACTTCCCCCGGCGTGTCCCACTGCACCATCTCAGACCTCCCAGCCCTTCACAAGTGACTGAACAGACTGGCAGGGGACCAGCAGCCACTAATGAGCTCTGCCAACAGAGTGTCTATCAGTGTCTTACAAGAATCTTCCCAGCCGGCGGTGTTGCCTCGGTTTCAGATCAGCTGGGCCTCTCCTTCCATCTCAACCTGCGGGTCGCACACTCCGGTGAAGTTTATCTCTTTGCTGCTCTTGCTGACAGCAGAGTTGAGGTCGGGACTGCGTATGTCAGAGGAGGGAGAAGGGTGTTGAAAACCACCTTCTATGACTGACACAGCTCTCCCACACATGTAGCTCTCCAAAGATCTCAGAAGCTGCTTCGGTTTCTTTTTGGCAAATGCCTCCAGTTCTGGAAAGGGGAAAAAAATCTAATATCAACATGAAAAGACATGACACTAGGATGGAGGAGGGGCAGTCTGAGCCCATGTTTTCTGGGGTAACATTGTTCTGGTATATTTTTAAGCTCTACCCCTAGAGTTTGGTCCAGTGTCTCCTTAGGTATGTGCTTCGCTCTCGGGACAGAGCACGTAACCACAATGGGCTGGAACTTGTAGCTACAAAACCCCTTTGGAAAAATCATTTCCCCATTGTCCAAGCTTGGGGGCTCACCCTGAAACCAAATGAGACTTACAAATGGCTTACAATTCGGGGGAAAACGCTGAAATTTCACACCCACACGCACATAAACATACTCAGCAGAAAACCACACAAGTAAGGAAATGAGTGAACACCACACCTAAAATATATAACTTCTACTTCTCTCCCCACATACACCTTCCACTACATCGGCCAGGTTACATCAACCCCTTAACTCTTCCCCTGCAGCTACGGCTAACCTTTGTATTTTGCAACCATGTAACACACAGAGAGCCTTCTCTGTCTGAGCAGAGGTGCAGCCTAAAGCAGGGTGCAGTGAAGTCTTAGCATCACCCAGCCTCCTCCAGAATAAACATTACGTTTTCGAAAATGTATTCTTAAAAAGCCCTATTCCTAAAGAGCAGCCACTGTAATTACGACATGTGATCAGAGGGAATTAGGTGGGGCTACAGACAATCCCATGTGGCTATTAAAATCCTAATTACTTTGGGTATGGTATCTTTTAAAGCCCAATGACTCTGAACCGAGAGTTAATGGAGACTCCCTCCTCTATGCCTAGCTTGGTGCCGGCAGGCCAATCTCTCACAAATGGTGTATGGCACAAGCAGAGTTTGCCCTGCATACATTCAAGTTCTTGTCCCTTGCTTAGAAAAGATGCAGGGAAACGCACCTTTTAGGACGAAGCCAGAGTCAGAAATCGTTTTCTGTTGTGTTTTCCAGATGACGTAGAGTCGCAGAGAGGTGGCCACATACAAATCATTCAGCACAGCAATGACCTGCTGTCTGCGGTTACACTCTCTGAAAGAGACAATGCTTATTAGTACTACCCTCCGCTTTCCCAGCAAATCCAGAGACCCAAAGAGGCAAGAGCTACAGAATTACCACCCTAGAGATCCACCTGACAAAGAGATTTAAGCCAGCCAGAGACATTCCTGCGTGGCCCTGTGAACATGGGGAGTTAATGAAGGAAACAAGTTTCCTCTTGAATGATAGGGGGTACAGTAGTTACGACGGCTATTATTAAGTCAGCTAACACTTTCTGTTATAATCCCCTTGGAACTGTTTATGCCTTCGACAAACTTTAACCTTCCCAGCAGAAGTTTCCCATGCTTGGACGCTGACACTGATTGATTTTCCTTTTTAAAAGATTAATTTTCAGCATCACAGGGACCGCCAGACTGGATCGGACCCAAATCCAATCTAGCCAGGTTTCCTGACACGGACAGTGGCTGTACCTCAGAGGAAAGGGTAAGAACCCGGCAACAGTAGATGGGGGATGAGGTGCCCCCACACTAGGTCTCACCCTGATGTCTAACAGAGATTGGTGTAAGCCCTGAAGCATGAGGTTTTTTCTCCTTCCCGATACTCTTTTTGCTGATATTAACTACGATACTATAACCCTGAGCACCACAGCTGTACGTGGCCCACAGAGAGGTCAAGGATGTCCAGGTTCCTCTCCTTTCCAGTGAATTTAGAACTCTGCCAGGTGTCTGGATCATAGCAATGTAGAGCCGGAAGGGACCTCGAGAGGTCATCCAGCCCATCCCACAACACTAAGGCAAGAGGAAATGTATCTAGACCATCCCTGACGGATGTCTGTCTAACCTGTTCTTAAAGACCTCCAATGACGGGGACTCCACAGCCTCCCCTGATAACCTATTGCAACATTAACTACCCTTGTAGTTAAAAAGTCCGTTCTCATGTCCCATGTGGTATTGTTGTAGTGGGATCGTTTCCCCTCGACTAGACCCTTGAAATACTTATGCTAAACCATCTGTTCCACCTTGTAGTTAGCGGTGACACTCTTGACTATATTTTCCCAGCCCCGAAGAAGAGCTCTTTGTAAGCTCAAGAATTTCTCTTTCTCACCAACAGAAGTTGGTCCGATAAAAGATATTACCTCACCTACCTTGTCTCTCTCATGTCCCCACTCGGTCGTCTTCTCTCAAGACTAAACAGGCACAGTTTTTTAAACTTTTCCTCAAGTCAGGTTTTCTAAAGCTTTTACCACTTCTGTTGCCCTCTTCTGAACTCTCTCCAAGTTGTCCACACCTTTCTTAAAGTGTGGCACCCAGAATTTAATTTAATTTAGTTGGTGTTGATCCTGCTTTGAGCAGGGGGTTGGACTAGATGACCTCCTGAAGTCTCTTCCAACACTAATCTTCTACGATTCTATGAACTGGACCCAATACTCCAGCTGAGGTTTCACCAGAGCTGAGTAGACAATTAACTCCTGTTGCTACACTCCAGAAGGATATTAACCTTTTTTACAACTTGATCACAGTGTTGGCTCATATTCAATTTGTGATCCATTATAATCCTCAGATTCTTTTCTGCAGTACTCACCACCTAGCCAATTATTCCCCATTTTTTCCTTCGTAAGTGCAGTACTTCCCACTTGTCTTTATTGAATTTCATCTTGTTGATTTCAGATCAATTCCCCAATTTATTAAGGGCATTCTGTACTCTACTCCTGTCCTCCAAAGTACATGCAACACCCTCCCAGTTTGATGGCATCTGCAAATTTTAAAAGCATTTCTCTACTCCATTATCTAAGTCATTAAAGAAAATGTTGAATGATATCGGACCCAGGACTGAACTATACAGGACTCCAGTACACATGTCCTCCCAGATTCATTGTGAACCCTTGATAACTACTCTGAGTACAGTTTTTCAACCAGTTTCGCCCCCATCATATAGTAATTTAATTTAGATCACATTTCCCTAGTTTGTTTATAAGAGTGTCATATAGGAGTGTGTCAAACGCCTTACTAAAATAAAAATATATCACCTCCATTGCTTCCCCCGTGCCCTAGGCCTGTAACTCGGTCAAAGAAGGAAATCGGGTTGGTTTGGCATTATTTGTTCTTGACAGGTCCATGCTGTCTATGCCTTATAACCCTAATCCTCTCGGTGCATAACTGATTGTTTAATTATTTGTTCCAGAAGAGTTAGCTGACTGCTCTGTAATTTCTCTTTGTTCCCCTTTTTCAACATAGGCACTGTTTGCTTTTCTCCAGTCCTCTGGGACTTCACCCATTCTCCAGATGTTCTCCAAGGCCATTGCTAATGGTTCTGAGATTGCTTCAGCTAGTTTCTTATATGCCCCAGGGTGAATGTCAATGGGCCCAGCTGACTAGCACAGATCTAATTTATCTAAATATTCTTTAATCCATTCTTTCCCTGTTGTGGCTTGTGTTCCTTCCCCCATGTGGGTAATATTAATTGCGTTAAGTATCTGGTCAACAGCCTTCCTGGTCTTGTCCATTATTAGCTCTTCGTCCCTGCTAAGTAGTGGACCTACACTTTCCTTCATCTTTCTCTTGCTCCTAAAGTATTTATAAAACCTCTTCTTATTGACTCCTATGTTCCTTGCTAGGTGTAAATCATTCCATGGCTTCGCCTTTCTGATTTTAAACCTACCTCCAGGGTCAAATATTTCTTTGCATTTGTCACCATTGCAAATCATCTGCCATCCTGCTTCCTATTTCCCCAACTTGGTTAAGTCCCACTGAAGTTCCCTGCTGTCTGCTCTGGACTTGACTAACCTAAATAACTAACTATACCAGAGCCTAGATATAACCCCAGTCCTGCAGTGCCCCAATTCTCCTCAGTATAAAGCCACACCAGATACTCATTTACGTATTAGAGCACTAAATATATACACAGCCCTATGCTAGCAACCTGTCTGAGCCAGAAACATAACCAATCCTTCAGCACATGCAATACCCTCAGACATAAAATCCCTTTACTTCCAGATGCACAGCTAAGTAGAAAGCCCCTGTCTACTTTACTGGGGTCTGACTCCTTCCTCTCTTCAAGTGCTCACATTTCAGGCCCGCCTGCACTACAAAGCAACACGTCAAAACCAAGCGGTAATTTGGACTCCTGGCATGGAGGTACATAAAGTGTAGATGCAGCCTGGGGTCTACACACAGGGCTCGAGGGCCGCATTGGGCTGTGAACTCACCGAGAAAGATGCTCTTCCCTCAGGGCCTGGATCACGATGCGAGTGATATTTATAGACATGACACAGAAAGGGAAATTCTGGAAAAGAAACAGAAAGAAATCAGGGATTCCACCCCTGTTCTCCCAGATAAGACCCCTCTTCCCTCCAGCACCTGGACAATGCCCTTCCTTAGGTCTCTGTTATAGTGAGAGAGGGGCCCAGATCTAAACCCTGGATATTGTATATTCTTTGGGCTGGGGGCTGTCTTTTTGTTCGGTTTGTACAGCATGTACTACAGTGGGGCACGGATCCATGACTGGGACTCCGGCACTCTGTATCCGTATTTACTGATATCACCAGACTCAGGTCAGAGTTTGCAGCTCAGACCGATCTTTCCATTGGGCCAAACCCAATAGCCCTGAGTTTGGCTCCAGTTGTTGGTTCCACCCATTCCCATTATGGAAATATTAAGTTTGGATCTGGATTAACAGATTCCTAGGCCAGAAGGTACCATAGTGATCTTCTAGTCCGACCTCCTGTATAACATAGGCCTCTGAATTCCCCCAAAATAATTCCTAGAGCAGATCTTTTAGGAAAACATTCAATCCTTAGTTAAAAATTGCACTGATGGAGAATCCACCACAGCCCTTGGTAAATTGTTCCAATGGTTAGTTAAAAATTAGTGCCTTATTTCCAGTCTGAATTTGTCTAGCTTTGACTTCCAGCCATTGGATCAGGTTACAGCTTTGTCTGCTTGATTGAAGAGCCTATGACCAAACAGAGCTGGGGTCTCGTTCTGGCATATGATTTGGGCCTGTCTGTGATTAAAACACCTTCTCCCGCACCAAAACAGAATAAGGGTGTCAAACAAGTGCCGGACATTAACACGCACCATGGGGAAAGTTTTATAAGTGAGAATTGTTTGGCTAAAGGGAGGCTGTGGAATTGGCATCGTTAGATTTATGCAAGGGACAGCGTAGCCAACGTCTATCAGGGCTGTGGAGAGACAGAACCATTGATCAGAAACTAGATGAAGCAGAGAATCTGCGACATGAAAGAGCTTTGCTAGCAGCCAAGGATTCCACGCTTACCAGTCCCTGAAGTTTAATAATAATAAAAAATAAATACCAATCCAGAGACAGACTTGAAGAGGGAAGACATGCCTGTGATTCATGCTGGGACAGCTTGAAAACGTCTCGAGCTAGGGGTAACGTCCGAGACTCCATTACAAAATAGAGAATTTGCAGTAACCCGAGCAATCCAGTCCCACGCAGATCAGTCCCAGGATCCCTACCTTGAATACAAAAACATACCGCCAGGTAAGCCGTGCATGTTCCTGTCCTGAATCACTCAGGGTATGCTCTCCCTGGCTTATTACATGCCTGCTTTGGAGCACTATATACATTCTGACAAACGCTTTCCATTGCCAGTCCTTATGGATGCTGAGAAAACCTCAAAAATATCCACCAAGCATTAAGTGATGCAGTGATACCTGCCTGAATTTGAAGTTAGCCTGCAACAAGTCATCTCAGGGAATTGGCATTTTCCCCAGTCACTGAATTCTGCATTTCCACCATTTTGCTGCAACTGGGCACCCAATATGTCTCCCTGGTCTGCCAAGACATGCCCGCAGCTGCTCTTACTCTCTAGTGTTCACATCCAGGAGAAGTTAACTGGATGCCAGGGTGAGCTCCCTGAATTGCTCTATGGATCCAGACAGTAGAGGGGTCATAACCTCCCTCCCTTTTTTACCTTTTCCTCTCTCCTCTGGATCCACCATTTACAGACCAACTTTCCTCCCCGGTGGCCTCAGGCCCAAGCTCACACCGGAATGCTTTTTAGCCACTGGATGCTTCAGAAGACTCGCCACACCAGCTAACAAAGGATTCAGGGCCGTGCCTCTGGCCGTTAAAAGGAGGAAGTAGCGAGCCATTTGGAGAGCAAATGGGGAGGAAGGAGGGGTTGGTGCTTTGATTTGTGTTTTTATGATAACTAATGAGGTGAATGCATTTTGTTGTTTGGTGGGCAGGGTGCTAAGGTTGTTTTTTTATTAATCCTTATTTTTTAGATTATAGACCAGAGCAGTGAGGGTCAAGAATTGCTGGCCGGCTGTTAGGTTTGACATAGGTAACGCTGTGTCTACACTTGCACTACATCAACCTCAATTAATTGACCAGGGCTCAACACAGCTCAGGGAGGTGGTGTTATTGCGTCGCCATAATGGGGCGCTCACCTCGGTGGGAACCAAATTTAAGTGTAGACACATGCACAACTAGGTCAGTGCAAGGTGGCTTTCATCAACCTAACTTTATAGCACAGACCAGCCCTTTGTCTGTCCATATGCATATAATCATAGCAATTAGATACAACAATCATTAACAACTTTCCTCAATTACAACTTAATTTCATCAGATGCAGGCTACACAAAAGAGCTTGATTAACTTTAATTATGCGGGCGAGCTTGAAGACTAGGTGTTATTCCGTGATTAAATTCATTCCAGACAAAGAAAAGACTGACACATGCTAAATTACTTATAAAGAATCCAGGTTTTAATAAAAGTGCGACTCTAATTTATGGATTTATTCGTAACGTCTCAGAAAATCGTTCTGTAGCTGAAGATAAGTGCTGTGTTTTTTAATACACAAAACAGAGGTAGAATCCCTGCTTTATATGCAAACTAAAATGCAGCCTTAGCTATGGAGTTGCAACCAGTGCCTCCCGACTAAATCAAACCCTCCGAAAGGGCTTATTATTCAGAGATCACCAACAAACAAGCAGCAGCGGCCAACCAGGAACACGTGGTGAACCAGCGATGGCCAGTGGCTTCTCACTGGGCCAGCAGTCACTGGGAAATTAGTAGCCATGTCAGTGGTGGCAGCAGAAACTGGCATATCAGCATCCGATGCCAACTGGCTGAGACAGCAACAGATGCTAGATCAGCAGCTGCAACAAAACATGCAGTGAAGAGCAGCTGCAGTGGGACAGAGGTAACAAACCCAGAACCCTTTAAGTCAGTGCTGGGTCACTTCAGCCACAGGGCCGGAGTGATAGCTGGGGACCCCACCCTTCAAGTTCTGTACTACAGAGCCCAGCTTCTCCTCAGTGCCTCACCGTACCTTGAAAGCCCAGCTCTTCCCAGTGGGCTCCGTAGCGGGGACAATCAAACCTGGAGCCTGTTAGTTTCTTGTAGACGGTCTGCAGGATCCTCATGTGCACGCTCTCATTATTATCCAAGCCACCTGTACGGAAAACACTGATCATCTCTCTGTGACACTGAACATCCCTCCACCAATGTGGAGACATGGCAAAAAAACCAAAACCCTGCAGGTTAAATGAATTCACAGAAGAACTAGAGAGGAGAGCAGGAATATCCAGCTAGGAAAAAAACCCAAGGAGTTCTGAAAGGGATGGAAACCTCCAAGTTTCAGAGCACAAGCCAATCCTCAGACTGCACAGCGTTCGAGTCTTTTCCTGGAGGTAGGTTAAAAGCCGGGTGCAGGGGTTCTTTGCACTTTCCTCTGACACACCTGGTGCTGGACACCAAAACAAAGATACTGCACAATGGAACTCCCCGGTAAGGGTAAAGAGCCACTGTGCAGTAAACAGAACTTTCTGAAGGGCCAGCCCCAAAATTCTACAAGAAACGAGAGACCACCCCAGTGCTCCCTACCTTCTGCTGCCAGGACAAGGTGCATTTCTTTGGCTTTGCCCTCTCTAACATGAATACAGAGCAATGTGGATATCTAAACCAAGCCAAAAACCCAAGCAAAACAAGTCACTTCACTGTGCACACTCCCCTCCCCCTCCCCCTGAAAAGGATGAGAGAACAAATACCACATGACAGATCAGTCAAGTTGCTTAATGCACTGCTGGAGGGTGCTTAGATAGCACTGTGAGGCGCACAGTACAAGAAGAGACGAGAATATTGGTTTGACCCAGTGGGACAGTGCTTATGTTTCTGTGACAACAATTCATTAAACTTGATCAAAGTTTGGATCATTTATTTTCCTCTCTCTCTGGCACTTATCTGCCCCTCTTAACTGTAGTATCTGAAATCGTTATACTCTTTAATAGATCCAGCCTCACAGCAGCCCTGCGAGGTAGGACTGTGCTATTATCCCTGTTGTACAATGGGGAACTGAGCACAGAAAGATGAAGTGACTCACCTGAGGCCACACAGGAAGTCTGTGGCAGAGCAGGGAAGTCCCAGGCTAGCACTCTAACCACTGGGCCATCCTTCCTCTTAGCACATACCAGCTGGACATATAAAGACCACAACCTGATTTCCCTGATTCTTTTATGAAGAGAAGAGATTTCTAGACCTGCCAAGCCCCTTCAGAGACACCCCTCCCCCTGCCCAAATCTTCATGCAAATGATGATCTGGGAGACCCTCGTGGGGATTTGGTACCTGATAAGCCTGACACCTCCCAGCAGGAAGCTGGGGTTTCCAGGGGTCGTATTCAAACCCTATTCAATAAAGAGATCCCAGTACAAACACTGCCTCTTTTTGCAGAAAGAATGTATGACCCAGTGACTCAGAATGTCTGGTTAGACGGAGAGGGAGGATGCTGGTGAGGTGTGTAGGGAACAGGATGAGAGGGCACAAGATGGCTCCTGAGAAACAGTCCCCCGAGGGAGGCTGATTAAACTGGCTGGGCAGAGTTCATCCTCCTCGTTAGCAGGGAATACTCACATTGGGCTATTGCCAGGGCGAGATCCCGCTCGCCTTGCAGCTGCGGATGGAGCCGCGGGGGGCCGAAGAAGAAGTGAGCCACGGCAGACAGCCCTCGCCTTCGCACCGTCGGCTGGATCTTTTTCTACGAAAAGGATGATACATAAAGAAAGGAGTTGGGGTATGGGGTGCAGTCTCCCTTGGCATCAGCTGGGAGAAAACATGGCAGCAAATACTGTTTTGCAAGGGAATTTGCTAATTCATTGGGTAGTGTCTATTACAAGACCCTGTTTTCAGTTGCCTATGATTTTGCCAAGCTTTAAGCTCTTGAGATTAAATTTCCCATGCCTGGTCTTGCCTTCAGATCGAAAATGTTTGGAAAGTTACAGCAAAAACATTTCAGCTGCTTCTTAAAACGAATCTAGAAGACAAATAGGTTGGTCACTCAATGTTAAAAAAATTCTTACAACAGTTTCTTCAAGAAGCTCTAGCATCTCTAGAACTTGAAATTTGGCAGCATAGAAGACCTGGGGTCAGAGAGGTGCCTTTTGTTATCTCCATGAAAATTCACCAAGATTTAGCTGCATTACATGCCTTTGTAAATCACCATTTGCACATGCTCAGAAGAGGTTTATAAGACTGTTGCAGCTACATTCTATTGCACTGAGCATGAGAAGTGGAGGGTCTGGGCACCAATCTTCCTGGAATTGCTCTTCCCAGCCTACAGGCACTGGGGCACCGACCACCAGAAGTGAGTGAAAGAAGACTCCCCCCTGTGCTACCAGTGCTCTCCCTCTTAGCGCCCAAGCTACACAGAAGAGGGAGCAATCTGACTTGAATGCAGGGTGGTAAGGCAGGTGAGCAGAAGACAGGGTAATAGGAAACAGGGGCAAAACGGGGGAGGCTGTCTCTGGCCAGGAAACCCTGAGTTCTAGCCTCAGCCCAGCCCACCCTCACTGTGTGGCCTTGCACAAGAAGCCACTTCACCTCCCTGTGCCTCAGTAAAATACTCACCGCAGGGACGCATCCCAGGGACTAATGAGTTCCTGTCTGCACAGTGAATCATAGAAGATCAGGATTGGAAGGGACCTCAGGAGGTGTCTAGTCCAACCCCCTGCTCAAAGCAGGACCAACCCCAACTAAATCATCCCAAGCCTGACCTTGCTACGAACACCCGTAACTCTACATCATTCAATCCCAGTGGTTCGTACATACCCTGCACTCTGACAGGTCAGCTGTCTGGAAATACTGCAGTGCTTCATTGAAGGCAATCAGGGGCACGGGACCTGCAGACGTCCCCACGATCCCTGCAAATACGAAAGAAAACACGGCAAGTCTCGTTACACTGAAAGAGTCACAATCACAGCCTGCTCCACGAGAAGCCCTGTGCTCCGACCAGCGTCCCTCCCCCAGCAGCGATGCTAAACACTGCCTACTGGCATTACAGAGACACCGTGCTAGTGGCAGGCCAGGCTTCTCCCCTCTTTCCCACAAAATCGCCTTTGTTTTAAGATCTTGTCCAGTAGATATTTTTTCCCACCTGCATCCAAACTTAGAGCTGCATGTAATGATAAGCAAAAGCTCCCTTTTCTGGGAAACAAACAGGGGGGGACCCAGGGCAACCCGACCCAGAAACTGCAAACAAAAATGTAGACATTAGGTGATTAAAGCTTGCACGTGCCGAATGTACGGGTTATGTAAAAATCAATGGGTAACTTACTGAATGCTGATTGGAGGAAAATTAGGTAATTAGAATACATGTGAAAATAGGCCAAAATCTGAAGAAATGCCCGATCAGAAACTGAGGAATGAGACAGGACCAGACCAGGAAAGATGATATCCATCATGGAGGAAAGGAGGACTTCTTAGTGCTCCGGAATGCGGTAACTTGGGTCCATTTACCTATATTCCATCTTGTCTGGACATAAATGTATGTCCAGACACTAAGTCACAACAATTCTATCTGAAATTGTATTAAAGCTGAAGCTGTAAAGAGAAGTTACTAGATCACAAGCCGTGGGTCTCATGGGAGATTCCAATCACCCTGATATCTGCTGGGAGAGCTATACAGCGGTGCACAGACAATCCAGGAAGTTTTTGGAAAGTGTAGGGGATAATTTCTTAGTGCAAGTGCTGCAGGAACCAAGTAGGGGCAGAGCTCTTCTTGACCTGCTGCTCCCAAACCATGAAGAATTAGTAGGGGATGCAAAAGTGGATGGGAACCTGGGAGGCAGTGACCATGAGGTGGTTGAGTTCAGGATCCTGACACAGGGAAAAAGGGAGAGCAGTAGAATATGGACCCTGGACTTCAGGAAAGCACTTTGACTCCCTCAGGGAACTCCTGGGCAGGATCCCCTGGGAGATGAACATGAGGGGGAAAGGAGTCCAGGAGAGCTGGCTGTATTTTAAAGAATCCTAATTGAGGTTGCAGGAACAAACTATCCTGATGTGTAGAAAGAATAGTAAATATGGCAGGCGACCAGCATGGTTGAACAGTGAAATCCTTGCTGATCTTAAATGCAAAAAAGAAGCTAACAAGAAGTGGAAGATTGGTCAAATGACCAGGGAGGAATATAAAAATATTGCTCAGGCATGCAGGAGTGAAATCAGGGAGGCTAAATCACACTTGGAGTAGCAGCTAGCAAGGGATGTTAAGGGTAACAAGAAGGGTTTCTTCAGGTATGTTAGCAACAAGAAGAAAGTCGAGGAAAGTGTGGGCCCCTTACTGAATGAGGGAGGCAACCTAGTGACAGAGGATGTGGAAAAAGCAAATGTACTCAATGCTTTTTTTGCCTCTGTCTTCACAAACAAGGTCAGCTCCCAGACCACTGCACTGTGCAGCACAGCATGGGGAGGAGGTGACCAGCCCCCTGTGGTTCAGGACTATTTAGAAAAGCTGGACGAGCACAAGTCCATGGGGCCGGATGTGCTGCATCCGAGGGTGCTAAAGGATTTGGCTGATGTAATTGCAGAGCCATTGGCCATTATCTTTGAAAACTCCTGCCGTCGGGGGAGATCCCGGATGACTGGAAAAAGGCTAATGTAGTGCCCATCTTTAAAATAGGGAAGGAGGAGGAACCAGGGAACTACAGGCCAGTCAGCCTCACCTCAGTGCCTGGAAAAATCCTGGAGCAGGTCCTCAAGGAATCAATCCTGAAGCACTTAGAGGAGAGGAAAGTGATCAGGAACAGTCAGCATGGATTCACCAAAGGGCAAATCATGCCTGACTGGCCTAATTGCCTCCTATGATGAGATAACTGGCTCTGTGGATGAGGGGAAAGCAGTGGATGTGTTGTTCCTTGACTTTAGCAAAGTCCCACAATATTCTTGCCAGCAAGTTCAAGAAGTATGGGCTGGATGAATGGACCATAAGGTGGATAGAAAGCTGGCTGGATCGTCGGGCTCCAACAAATAGTGATCAATGGCTCCATGTCTAGTTGGTAGCCGGTATCGAGCGGAGTGCCCCAAGGGTCGGTCCTGGGGCCGGTTTTATTCAATATCTTCATCAATGATCTGGAGGATGGTGTGGACTGCACCCTCAGCAAGTTTGCAGATGACACTAAACTGGGAGGAGTGGTAGACACACTGGAGGGTAGGGATAGGATACAGAGGGACCTAGACAAATTAGAGGACTGGGCCAAAAGAAATTTGATGAGGTTCAACAAGGAGAAGTGCAGAGTCCTGCACTTAGGACGGAGGAATCCCATGCACTGCTACAGACTAGGGACCGAATGGCTAGGCAGCAGTTCTGCAGAAAAGGACCTAGGGATTACAGTGGATGAGAAGCTGGATATGAGTCAACAGTGTGCCCTTGTTGCCAAGAAGGCTAATGGCATTTTGGGCTGTATAAGTAGGGGCATTGCCAGCAGATCGAGGGACGTGATTGTTCCCCTCTATTCGACATTGGTGAGGCCTCATCTGGAGTACTGTGTCCAATTTTGGGGCCCACACTACAAAAAGGATGTGGAAAAATTGGAAAGAGTCCAGAGAAGGGCAATAAAAATGATTAGGGGCCTGGAGTGCATGACTTCTGAGGAGAGGCTGAGAGAACTGGGATTGTTTAGTCTACAGAAGAGAAGACTGAGGGGAGATTTGATAGCTGCTTTCAACTACCTGAAAGGGGGTTCTAAAGAGGATGGATCTAGACTGTTCTCAGTGGTAGCAGATGACTGAACAAGGAGTAATGGTCTCAAGTTGCAGTTGGGAAGGTTTAGATTGGATATTAGGAAAAACATTTTCCCTAGGAGGGTGGTCAAGCATTGGAATGGGTTGCCTAGGGAGGTGGTAAAATCACCTTCCTTAGAGGTTTTTAAGGTCAGGCTTGATAAAGCCCTGGCTGGAATGATTTAATTGGGGATTGGTCCTGCTTTGAGAAGGGGGTTGGACTAGATGACCTCCTGAGGTCCCTTCCAACCCTAATATTCTATGATTCTAAACAAAGGCAAAACTGATTAAGCCTAAATCGGGTGGATGTGCAACTCAGTTTCCCATTCTACATTCCCGACAGTTCCCCAACTCCCTCATCATTGACAAACCATCTGTCCCCCTCTCTTCAGTGCCACTACGAGGTTTAATTGGTACCAACTGAAAAGGATCCCAGGTAAGCGCTACTGCCGTTATCTGTACCTGACTGGAGATTTTCAACGGCTTCCCATTCTTCCTGGGCTCGCAACACTTCTGGGCTAGGATCTGGCAAAAGAGAGACATGAAGAGAGTTAGCTACAGCTGTAACTCTCAGGCCAGCTGTTTGCTTTGTTTCTCCATCAGCTGGCAGATAAAATGTGCAACAGTCCCTGTGACCTTACGCTTGGCCACCTTTGGGGTCTCATTTAATTTTTCACAGACCAAGCTGGGCGCTCTCTGATATAAAACTGAACAACAGCGGATTCCTTGACAGCTCCTCCCTCCCTTGATTACCTGCTCCTGCCCAGAGGCCTGCAGCAAACTCACCCAGTTCCACAGAAAGGAGAGAGTACCAGCAAGCGTAGGGGGAGATTGTGATTAGCTCTCTCGGGGGTGCTGTGGGTAAAGGCCCTCTCTCCACTGCATACCTGCAAAAGGGCCAGGTACAATACTGCAAGCCACCCAAAGGGGTCATGGAAGGAAGGGTCATGGCCTACCCAGGCAGTTCTTCTGGCTAGCCTCCACTGCGTCATCCTGGGGGCAATGCAGTTCCAACCCTGACCCAACATGGGTCAGTGCCCAACAGATATGATCAGGCCCAAAGATAGCACAGGAAGCCAGAGGGGAATTCCAAAGAGCCTTTTCAGCAGCCTGACTTCCCCCACCCCACCCTGGACACTGCAGAAAGGAAGTTCAGAGTGCTGCATCTCTTCCATGAACAGGGAGAGGCCTGCATTGGGGGGAAGAAAAACGAGAAGACAACCCCATTCACTTGATTGCGATTCCAGAGTTAAAAACGCCACCCCAGCAGAAAGACTCGGAATCAAGGCTCTGAGACAGGGGCTTAGTTAATAGATAGAAAATCTGGATGTTGCTTTGGGGAGACAGAATCTCAGAGCAGGCGGACAGGACAGAAAGCCTGACCAAACCTTGGAGCAATGCCAGGAATTGTCCTGGATGGTCTAGTGACAACGAGGAGAACTTCTTGGCCAAAAGTATCAGGATCTCGACAATCTGAATGGGCCGAGAATAGCGAGATTCTGGCCACGCCCACCAGCAGAACGGACAGGATTTGCTCAGCAGGCAGAAAGAGCAGCACCGTGTTGTTACAGCCACGGTTGTCGCAGGATGGTCCCCTCCAGAATTGGAAAGCAACAGGATATTAAGGGGAAACATTCAAAGACAGCTTACCAGCTTCTGTGCACCCATTGGCTCCTTCTGCCAGCGCCTGTAGGAGCCCATTCTGCTTCAGCACTGAGATCTACGCAGAGAGAGAACAGTCAGGAGGAGCGATGCCCTTCACACCTCCTGGAGTTTTGAAAGGATTTTTTTCTAGCCCGATGTGCTGAATGCCCCCAAACAGCAGCAGATAAGAGGGGCCTGCAGCCCCGAAGGGATCTTAACGACCTATTTCCCTCCCCACATCTGAGGTCTCCCTGAAGCCAGAATGACCCGTTCTCACTTTAGGAGATATCCCAGCATGCACTATTCCTATTACACCACAAAAGAGGTCCCAAGCCTGGAGACACACTGTGTGCGGGGTGATGTCCAGGGAAATGAGGGAACCCTTTGAAGGTTCTCTGTGGCTAACACAATGTGATACCCTCCCAGATCCTCCACAAGCATAGGGACAAACTCGCAACAGCTACACACCCCTCCTGGATTATTCCCCCCAGTAAAGATCCCACACAGCCACCACCCTGCTCACCCATCACAGGTTTCCCAGCATTCCCAAGCTGGAGCTGCTTGAGTTACCCTTTCCTCTGCCATGAGACAAGCTGCACGGGGAATGGGGTAGCCAGTCAAAGAGGAATAGTGTGTCCCTCATCATAAGAAGGGGTTGTAGAGGAATGGTGTCACTCCTGGAGGAAATGGGTTAGCCCACCTGAGACAAGCTGGTAACGGAACAGGGGAGCAGGTTGGAGAATTTGGATCTATCCCTTTTTCCCCCATGAAAAGAACTGTTTTAAGAACTGGAGAGGCCCTTGTTTAGGCCTCCAAAAAACCTGATATAGAAGGGCAGGCAGGCCTAAGATAATGTGCTTTCTGGTATCACCACTGCAAGTCCCAGGACCAAACCGGCCCCATGTTACAATGAGCAACAGTAGGATAGCATTGCTGGGGTTTTACCTGCAGCTATAGTATACAGGAACTCCTCACTTAAAGTCGTCCCAGGTAACGTTCCGCTGCTGATCAATTAAGGAACATGCTCGTTTAAAGTTGCGCAATGTTCCCTTCTAATGTCGTTTGGCAGCCGTCTACTTTGTCCATTGCTTGCAAGAAGAGCAGCCTGTTGCAGTTAGCTGGTGGGTGGTTGGAATCAGGGTGGACTAGCAGCCCCCTCATCAGCTCCCCGCTCCCCTAAGTTCCCTGTGTGGCAGCCACCCAGCAGGCTATCAATTGCCAGCAGTTCAGCTGTTCCTCCCCCCCACTGCCATGTGCTGCTCCTGCCCTCTGCCTTGGAGCTGCTCCCCGAGACTCCTGCTTGCTGTGTGTATGTGGGGGGGGGGCTAATCTCAGGGTGTCCCCCTCCCCCCCTATCTTCCATAGAGCAGGATGGAGGGAACTTGCTGGCAGCAGCTGGTCTAGGCAAGCTGATCTAATTAACAACTCAGCATACTTAAAGGGGAAATGTGCATCTCTCCCTATCTCACACACAGGGTGTGTCTCCGTCTGCCCTCCCTACTTTCCTGCTGCCTTGTAGAGTGTGAGAGTTAACCCTTGAGGGCTCAGCCAATTGCTAGTTCATTTAGCAGTAAGGCATTCCCTAGGAAATATCCCACCCTCTGACTCCTCCACCTCAACCAACCTTCCCAATCATCATCACTGAGTACCAGTTTTTAAATAGTTTATTTAAAACTTATACTCTGTAGGTGTGTGTATATAATATATAGTCTTTTGACAGGTGAAAAACATTTCCCTGGAACCTAACCCCCTCATTTACATTAATTCTTATGGGGAAATTGGATTTGCAGAACATCGTTTTACTTAAAGTTGCATTTTTCAGGAGCATAACTACAATGTTAAGTGAGGAGTTCCTGTATTGCAACCATGCCTTTTTCTATAACTTTCAGTGTATGCAAAGTACAGTCCATACCCCTTTGTAAATGCATACATGGGTACGGTTGTGCCATGAAAACCCCAGACAAAATGCACACACACAAAGGGACTTTATATTCCCAACTCTTTGTGCAATTACAATTAATTCCTAATGTTGCCCATCATGCAGGTCTCTGCACACAATACAGAGAGTGGTGTCTAATGCTAGAGTTTAGTCTCAGGATGTGAAAAGTATGAGAATATCTGAGATACGCACAGGTACAGATTTGACAGCTGTAGGAAGGATGATACCTTGCTCTTCAGACTGAGGGGTGTCTGTGGTGCATCTGTTCATGCCCTAAGAAAACAATGAAATCAAAGTCACCAGGGAACAATCAATCAGTCACTTCCTAAAGCAGCCCATGTTCCTGTAATGCATGTATAATACTGACACGGTGCAAGCATGGAGTTTGGTGTTGTGGCAGATACAATCAAACAGAAAGGGAATTAAAAACATTGTTCACATGAAAATCTCACCTCATGTTCAAAGTTTCAATTGTTTTAACGGCTGTTTCTTCTGTTTGTGTGTTTAGTAAAAGCTAAGGACTCTTTAAGGAAAAGTTCAAACCACAAATAACTTTCTAATGTTGTTACAATAATCAAAAGTCTGTTGAAACCTGTGTTTCCCCTAGTGTGGGGTGTGTATAAAGTGCAAAGGACTAGCCAAGGTCTGCTAACAGACCTCTCATTTGTTCTTCAGTCTCAGCTTTCATATTTTTTAAATATTAAGTCTCCAGTTGTTAGGGCTGAAAAAAAAACCCACCTTTTAAACATGACTTAAGTGTAAATAATGTACTGATACATGCCTGAGTTTGCAGCAAGCATAAATAGCTCTGAGGTGTGAATGGTCTCATTCATTCATAAAATTACTTCCAACATTTTACTGGGGTCAGCAGGGAGTATCTTTCATTGAGTTCCAAAGCAACGGATATGCTCCCATCCTTGGCAATGCCCTGCCACTGAAAGACAGAATTCTCTTTTGTAGCAGTCTTCAAGACCAAATACTTTCCCCAAGTCAGCAGTGAATGGGAGTTACATGTCCCACTCTCAAAAATAAAACCTAGGTCTGAAAAGATGTGTGCTGAAGAACATGGTCACGCACCCGGCAACTAGCTTCAGGGCTGCCCCAAGATGTTTTGTTAGAGCAAACATTAATGTTGTCACTTAGCAAATAACTATTAAAAATAACTTAAGTGAGAGCTAGTCTATGCGGCAATGGTTTTAGTGGAGATGCAGCTTATATTGGCAAAAGGAGACCTTGTTGTGTGGCTACACTTTAAAAAGTTTGGGAAGCTGTGACTTGAACCAGTTTGCTGGGCCCACGATCTGTATTCCAGTTCACAAAACTGTCCCAATGCAGGGAATTCCAGGAAGGACCAGGCAAAAGATTGGGGACATGTTGAGGGCTGGAGAAAGCCTGGCAGTGGCAAACCTGCATCCAGCCAGCTCTGTAATGGGCCACTGGTGCCATTGCTACAGGGGCACTAATTAGAGCGGCCCTCAGTGGCTACAAACCCTCAGTTTAAGGTAGTTTTTGTATCTAATTCACTGGGGAGAGGGTTAGAAAGGAGCGAGATAAAAAATTCTAACGTCTTCCTCTCAACCTTAAACTTCAACATTGCGACAGAGAGCTTTACTACTTGAGCTAAGCATTAACTACTTTGGCTGCTAGCAGGGCAAAGCTCTTATCCTATGTGAACCAGACAAGAGAGGAGGATCCAGCATAACACACCGAAGTAATGGATTACTTACATATTCATGAGTCACTTAATTTTACAGACAACACAATCACGGACAAAGATATGGCAGGTGTTCTTTCTTTCTGAGGCAGTGGAGCTGAATGAGTGGGATTTGGAGCTGCCAAATTAAGACAACTATTTCAATTTTCTGCAGTCTCTCAGTCTGGTATGAGGCCACGAGGAATAATAAGGGTGGTGGAGGGTATAAAATTTTTAGCATGAGTCTGTGGAAGAGGTGAGTCTAGAGCTCATGGTATCTGGTTCCCAGTGCAACACACATTCCCTAGTTCAGAACAGTTTTGATGGGGGAAAAAGCAGCAGGTGAAAGAGCATTTTACTTGTGTCCCATCCAGAACCTGAGCTATGTATCGAATGCAGATTCCGGGGTAGTGCGTATGCAACGATAGAGTCATACCACAAATGGGAAATAGTAATTTTCAGTTAAACGAATGCATTTCTATTGGAACAAAAAAAAAAGAGAGAAAAGAGATACCTCCTTGACCCCAGTACGATCCCCAGGACAAATTTCAAAGTCTGGCTGCAAATCAGGAAGTGTGAGAACCCTTCAAATAAAGACTGCAAGAATTTGTTTTATAAAGGGAAGCATTAGGCAACCTAATTACAAGGGATGTTGCCAGTACCCCTTTTATAAGGCAAATAAAGCCTCAATCCCTGCAGCCAAGATAAAGCACATCTACATGTCAGCTGGAAGGTGCTACTCCCAGCTCGGGCAGAGGTACACGCACTAGCTATGCTCCTACTAGCATGCTAAAAGTAAAAGCATGCCTGCAGGGGGTCAGGCTAGCCATCCGCCATCTGCAGATTACAACCCTGGCCAAGGTCCTAGTGTTCAGAGTCAACATAGCAGCCCCACTGCTATTTTTAGTGGGCTAGCTGGGCAAACGTATGCACACCTCGGAAGGGAGGAGCATGGACCAGCTCCCCCTCATCCGTGGCCCTGCCCAGCCATCTGAGGGGGAAAAGGAATTTCCAGCCCAGGGCCCATCCCTGCAAGTGGCTGGAGCCAGGTGCTTCCAGGAAAGGTGGAAGACACCCATTTCTTGGTCAGCTCCTGCCCTGGGCCCTTCCCACCCCTCCTCCCTCAAGTCCCAGCACTGTCCCCTCCCCGCCACCCCATTCCCGCCCCATGGTCCCCCGGGCCTCTTCTCCCCACATGCTCCCCTGACCTTAGAACCCCTCCCTTCTTCCCCCCTTTTTGCAGCCCCCCTTTTCCCCAACCCCTCCCCCTTTTCAGCCCCCCTTTCCCCCAACCCCTCCCCCTTTGCAGGCCCCAGCTCCCCCTGACTCCCTCCCTCCTTCCCCCCTTTTTGCAGCCCCCTGACCCCCAACCCCTCCCCCTTTTCCCCAACCCCTCCCCCTTTGCAGGCCCCTGCTCCCCCTGACCCCCTCCCTCCTTCCCCCCTTTGCAGCCCCCTTCACTCCCCCCCACCCCTCCCCCTTTGCAGGCCCCTGCTCCCCCTGACCCCCCCTTCACTCCCCCCCCTTTTCAGACCTCTGCTCCCCCTGACCCCCCCTTCACTCCCCCCCCTTTTCAGACCTCTGCTTCCCCTGACCCTTCCCCCTCATTTGCATCCCCCCCTTTTCCCTAACCCTCCCCCTGACCTTTGAACCCCTCCGTCACGCCCCGCCCCCCACGAGCCGCCGCCCCTCCCAGCCCCGAAGCGCTTCCCTCACCTCACTTTCTCCCCCACCTCGGCTCCTTCCACCGCCAGGCGCCTGCGCCTACCGCGCTGCACGCCGGGAGTTGTAGTTCCACGAGCCTCGCCCTCCCAGAAGGCACCGCGGCTCCCAGTCGGCGCGGCTCCGTCCCCCTCTACAACTACAATCCCCAGACGCCACCGGCGCGGCAAAATCTACGGCGTCCTAGGAGGGCGAAAAGGAGACACTTCTGCGCCCCAGCCCCTGACCGTCCCAGTCCCGTCTCCAGGCCACCCCCAGCCATCGAGTACAGGGGGCAGCCTGGTGCCCTGGCCCCACTGACGGGCGCAGGGGGCTGCCAGGGACCTTTGGGTTGGGGGGGCGGAGAAGTGGGCTTTTGTGAGGTACAGTCCATTTAACTCTGATGCCCCATTAACTCTTGGGAGAAAGGGCTTCTTAGTGAAAGGTGCAGCACTTCCTTGCTTTCAACGACACTGCACTTCCAAAGAAGGGACTGTTTTCTTAGCACCCTGCCCCAGCCCTCCTCCCGATGCAATTCTTACCCTGACTCTGCTCATCATTCCTAATAACTCGCCTACATTCCTGAGGGTATTTCTTGTACCACTCAGCAACTCAGATCTTGTTCAGAGATGAAAAAATACAGGAGGTCCCTTGTAATAAGGGGCCACTGGTGACCCTACTTTGAACCAATGTCCAAGACATCACAGAACATGGCCTGAGACCGCTGTGAAACCCTCCCTCAAAGGGGAGGGATGAACCCAGCAGACGCTCTTATGTGGATTCCCTTTAGCACATGTCTCTTTGAAAGCAGTTTAAACTAAACTGAAAAAAGGCACTCAACACCCCAAAACCACGCACACATGGGGAGTCTTACTGGCCTAGTGATGCTGGTATATTTATACTGATAGACCAGCCGCATGGAGAGTTACACCGGTATAGCTAGAGTGATATTATGCTGGTATCACTGTGCTGGTCAGTTTCCTCATGTAAACAAGCCCTAAAAATTAACCCCAAGAGAGGGAGACTCAAAAGGTGTTGAAATCTCTTCGGGGTTCAGGCACAGACTCAATTCTTGACTGTGCCTTTAAGGGGAAGTCTCTGAATTAGGGCAGAGGACAGCCCACTGGAAGGAGGGGCAGGTGCCCTTTCAAAGGGCTGCCCAGAGTTCAGGGGCACTCTTAGCAGAGAGTCACAGCAGTTATGTGGCTGTCCTGGCTCCTGCTCGCCCTCCTGCTTCTGGCAGTGCTCAGGAAACTCTTCGGGGGCAGCAACTCCCCCAACCCTTTCTCTGCTGACTGCAGGAGGCCACCTGCCCCCCTGGTGACTGACAAGGATGTTCGGAAAAAGGTTATCAAACGAGGTACTTGTGCTGGCAGCGTCTGCTCCAGCCACTGCTGGGAGTGGGGCGGGGGTGCTGGGGAGTAGAGGGACAGCAGCCCCTTACCCCGGCAGACTGTCTGGGCAGAGGCAAGCCAAGAAAGACTGGAAAGGGGATCTGTATCTTTCGGCACAGCCGTTCTCTCATTAGCTGCTTTCCAGATCTCCTTCTCCACCCCCCTGCCACCTTTGTCCACACACAGACACTCCTCCTTACACCCACGACTGCCTGCCCACTTTCACCCCTCCACATCCATCAATATATGAACGCCAGTGCCTGCATATACCCCTTACTCACCCACCCACACCCCCCCACCCCCCCACACCCTTGTATGCACTCTCCAGCCTTTCCTCTGCCTGTGGCGAAAGCAGCCTACCCCTTCTTACAGAACTGCTGGCTTAGTTCATCCCTTGATTGGGAAATTTGCCTGAAATCAAGGCTGCTGTTCCTCAAGTTAAGTGCATTCCCTGCCCTTTCTAGAGCAAAGAGCTGTGACACAGAGAGAAATCTCTGCGATCCCAGGCAGATTTGTAGAACTGATTCTCACTGCCCCCAGGTGATGCCCACACCCTGTTAGGTAATGCCAAGTCACGGGGTGAAACGCAGTTTAATCATTCACCTCCATTTCTCCAAAGTCTGGAAATACGTGTTCTGTTTGTGGAGGGAAGGCGATAACTCTGCTTCTGGGTTCTCCCTATCCCCCTGCCCACTTCCACCTTTGCCTCTGGGGCCGATTCTTTTCCTAAAGCACTGAGGGTCATGTTCCATCTCTTGGGGGGAATGCACCAGAGCTAGGAACGGACTTTTGCATGAACATTAACAGTGTCTACTTTCACCTCTGGAAATTGCACTTCTCTCTCCACATCATGGGGAAGGAAGAGACCCTGCCCCAAGCTTGTCTGGTATCTTTCATCAGATCTACCATGCATCCTGGGTGGCATCTGGCACTTAGTCGTGTGTGCCCATATAAAAAAAAATGTCCAGGGAGTCAGGTTCCATTGCAAAAAACCCCAGAGCCTCTGAGATCTCCTGGGAGAAGATGCACTGAGCTGCAAACCCAAGACACCATGAGTTCTCTTCCCCTGGGCTGCTGTTAAGATTTCTTCCCAACCATTGCTAACCAAGACCTCAGACCACTACTTTAGGGGCCGTAACAATCCTTGATGCATCTTACAGATAAGATAACCGAGAGGTTATGCAATGTCACATCAGACAGAGCTGCGATCGAATCCCCATCTCTAATATAACAGACCCACGTCTCCCCCACTTTGCCACGCCGCCTTTCAGAAGGAATGTGCCAAACTACGTGCTTGGGTGTGCGCTATCCGGCTACTAGAGCACCCTGCTCCCCGAGCCAGGAATCCTAATCCTCAACATTCCCCCTGCTGTGTAACCTGCTGACAAAGTGTATAAAGTCTCCCTCAGCTGCCTGCTCCACGTGGAAGATAACAGCCTACTTCTGCCAGCGGTTATTTGTGTAGGTGAAAGGTATAAATACCAAAGAGTTGGAGAAATAGTTGACTGTGCAGTATAAGGGTGGTAGGAGTATAAAGGTAAAATGTGAGAGGAGGCTGGGGACCAATTTTATGGGACCAATCGGACAATTCTATCGTATGGGACATTTACAACTTGACTGGAGAGTGTATTTAGATAAGTCCTTTAGCAAGGACTGTTTAGGTAGCATCCAGCACAGTGAGGATTCTCATCGGGCCTTGGGATGCTACTGAAATATAAATAATTATTAATGTGCTGTAGGGAACAATCCCTCACTGGTCTCTGGAGGCTGGTCTGGATGCTCTTCTAGCTCTTATTCTATCTGCGAAACTAACAGGTGAAGCAGGAGAAATGTTGATCCTGAGCCGGGCTGTGAAAAGCTGGTGTCACCCTTGCTTTTTCCAGGGGCAATTTGTAATGCCCTTACCAGCGGGTGACGAAACTGAGCTTCTTTCATAGCTCTGCTCTCTGGAGGTGAATCCAGACCTGCGGTCTCTCAGCAGCGAACTGGGAGCCAGCTGTCAGGCTAAGTACATCCCTGCCCGGTGCACTTCTAACGCCACTCAGGTCCTCTTCCTGAATCACAGAGGGTGGCACAGTGGGATGGATGAGAGCCCCTAACAAGGAGCTGGGACGTTATCCTTGTGTGCCGGCACGTGTTGTTGAGGATCTCAGGAGGTACCTTCTGCCCAGGGTAATCTGTTGCCAGGATACATGAGCATGCCTCATCTTTTAGAATGGGTTTCATCTTGCCAGCTTAGCTAGGATCATCACAGAACTATCTTACAGTCTTGCACTTTACACGGTGAATATACAAACCAGCTCTTTTGGTACAAGAACGCCCCTCCCCAACACAGGAGAGTGCAGGACCTGCAGAGTGGGGACTACGCCTCCAGCTTGAGAAGCACCTTCCTTGTGACCCGGGAATGCCTGCAGGTTTGGAGGGAAGAAGCATTCCTGTACTATTTGTACAGCAGCCAGGGAAGCTAATGGGCCCACATCTTACACGCAGGTCCTTTAGAACGTAAACAATTGCCCAATCTGGGTCTGGTCCTAGGAATCTGCAGGGGAAGACAGCGGGAGAGTTACTGACCCAGTTTGTTGGAGGCGGCCATGTGTCAATGGCAACTTTCTTCTTCTTCTTCAGCTTTCTCTGCTGCTAAGGTCCCCGAGAACCTGGATGCTGTTGTGATCGGAAGTGGCATTGGAGGGCTGGCCGCAGCCGGGCTCCTCTCCAAAGCCGGGAAGCGAGTGCTGGTGTTGGAGCAGCACGGGAAGGCGGGGGGCTGCTGCCACACCTTCAGCGAGAAGGGCTTTGAGTTTGATGTAGGTAAGTCTGATGGCACCAGTTGAGAAATGGGCCCCGGTGGAGGGGCAGGCAGGGATTTTCCTTGGCCGTGACTGTGCATAACCAGGCCCAGGTCTCGAGAGAACTCCTCCCGAGTGTTCCCAGGAGGAAGCGTGTGACGGAGCAGTCCATCTGACCTGTATTGACATTCTCTCAACCCAAGGAGGAGTGGGAAAGGAGAAAGCAAGGAGCGTGCCTGTCTGCAGGAGTACAGGGACCCACTTGGTCCAGATGGCTTGCAGAGTCGATTGGCACCGTAAGATCAGAGAACTACTGCGGCTGAGCCTATAAGCCCTGAGGTTGGAGTTTCTGCCTTGCAGAGTTTCTAAGCGCTGGAGTCTATAAACTGCAACTTCTGCTAAAGTCACCGTATGCTCCTTGGCCCACCCATCCAGAAGTGAGTTCCATGCAACCCATTCCCTGGCTCCCCCCTAAACACACTGTGTAAACCGGCTCTGCTAATAAGTAGGTCTCTGATTTTTAACACCCACCTCACTGGCCCCAGGCTAGCACTGGCGAGTGCGTAGGATAAGGTAATCCCACATTCTCTTTGCTACATATGGGATATTGAAGAGCTGAGGCCAACCAGCCGAAGGTCCTACAGAAACGCTATGGGCGTTCTTATTGTTACTTTTCAAGCAAAGTAATATTTACAAACGGTGGTGGGAAGAGGCAGGAACAGCACGGCGGCAGTTTGGAAGGGTTTTTTTAAGAGACAAAAAACTGATTCCCGGACTATTCACCAATAGGTTGTAGGATTTCCCCTCCAGTGTGCCCAGGGCTATTTGAAATGTTCGCTTTCGGGGCTGACATTTTGTTGGTCAGAGGTGGCTTATATAAAGTTGGGGATGGGTGGGGCAGCAGCTCAGCTGGCTCAGAGCCAGAGGATGGGCTGACAATCGGCTTCCCGGTTATAAAACCGTTCTCGACTCTCCTGAGTCAAGGGAGCTGAGAGGCGAAGTTGGCGTGAAGTGAGGCCCTCCCCGCACGGAAGCACAGAGCCGGACTCAGGAGGCAAATGGGTTTATGTTGCCTGGATAACACACCTTTGAAAAAATCACCCCCTGAGCACAGAGAGAGGATTGTTTGCTGAACTTGTAAAATGTTCCCTAAGGACTAGATTGGGCTGGGTTAGCAGGTGGCCTGTTGCTTTCCCGCCTCGAAGAGGAGCTCAGGGAAGGGATTGTGCTTTGGGGCCCTCCCTACTCCACTCTTCTGGTGGGGGAGTGCGGAGTGGGGTGACCAGTCAGCCCCATAGGTGGGCTTCTGTTTTTCAGGGTTTATTTGTAGCAATTTTTGAGTTCTGTGTGAATGTCCAAAACTCAGGGAGTTTCAGGGCTTTCTCTTGGTATACACCAGGGGTGGCCAAACGGCAGCTCGCAAGTCCCATGGGGGTCTTTTACAGTTAAAGTGTGGCTCACTAAGGCCTCCTCCATTCCATTCCTTACCTACCAAGTGGGGAGCTTGGGGCATCTGCCCTGCGACGGGGTGGTGGGGCTGGGGGCTTCTGCTTAGCAGGGAGAAGGGATCTCGGTATTTTAGCCCCGTGAGACATGCCTGTCAGGGCTCCCATGGGGCAAAAGCCTCAAGTCCCAGCAGGCACACCCAGGTCTTGAACTTCCAAAAATCATTGTATGCAGTTCAAAGGGTCAGTAAGTTTGGCCGCTCCTGGTATATACAATAATGAGTAACATGTATATATTGTAAGCACAGTTGCTAAGAAAAAAAAAATTGTAAGCACAGTTGCCAACTTTCAGCCTGTAAATAAGTGCCCTGACTTTCATAATAAGCCAAAAATCAAACTAATCCCATTTCAAAACAAGGCCAATACAGGCCAATCCCTAAGAATCCCAACAGTCTATGTGACTAGATCCCTCGGCGTGCAGTGTGGGACTGTGGTGGGCCCGCTGGGCACCCCTGACTCTCTCCCCCACACTTGCCCCTGCTTACCCCTGCTTACCGGCAGCCAATCAAATAAAAAAAAAGAAGCAACAAGCTACAAGCCAAAAACTAGCCAACAAGCAACTCACAAACCCATTAAGCCAAATACAACCTCTATTTCTGCGTTTTTTTCCGTGGGTTTGGCATGTCTGATTGCAATGAGTAAACGCTTTGTAATGTTCCCTACTGCACTTGAAACATTGTACTCTTACAAACAGTGGGGACCAGCAGGGTCTATGCAGACCAATTAATGAATGCACGTTAGTGCCCTTTAGAAATCACATCCCCGTCGTCCACAGTACTGCTCGGGGTAGACCAGCCTTTAGGTAGAAGGCAGAGAGCATGAATTGAGTAGATATTTGCTAATGTTTTTGCAGTGCTTATTGGATAAACCCTGCTCTTTTAGTATGAGCTGTGTTGTATCAGTGATTTTAGGTTTTAACCGACCCCTAAACGTAGGCAAAGTAGCTCAACAGCCAGCCGGACACTCCTTCAGTTTTCCCATCTCACTGCTAAAATATTCATTCCCGGGAGTAACGCCCTGAATATACGTCTATTAATTGTGGTAGCAGCGTGCTTAGGTTCTGCTCTAGGCACACGAGCACAGCAAGCTAGCTTCGGGCTTAATTTCCCCATCCCCTGCATTGCAATCCCTGAGCAAGGCAGCACTGGTGGGCTGAGAAATGCGTAGTACGTGGTTTCCAAATGTTCTGGCAATCGGCAGATACTGAATGGCTTCTGAAGATCACTGGTAACTAGCATAGCTCAGAAAAAAGAACAGGAGTACTTGTGGCACCTTAGAGACTAACACATTTATTTCTGCATAAGCTTTCGTAGGCTATAGCCCACTTCATCAGATGCACAGAGCAGATGGAAGTAAGACGTGTATATACACACAGAAAGCATGAAAAGGTGGAATTTGCCGTACCAATTTGAAGAGGCTATTTAATTTAGATGAGCTATTATCAGCAGAAAGAAAAAAACCTTTTGTAGTGATAATCAGGATGGTCCATATCAGACAGTTGACAAGAAGGTGTGAGGATACTTAACATGGGGAAATAGAGTCAATTTGTGTAATGACCCAGCCATTCCCAGTCTCTGTTTAACCCTAAGTTGATGACATCCAATTTGCAAGTTAATTCCAGTTCAGCAACTTCTTGTTGGAGTCTGTTTTTGAAGTTTTTCTGTTTTAAAATGGTCACCTTCAAGTCTGTTATTGAGTGACAAGGGAGGTTGACGTGTTCTCCTACTGGTTTTTGAATGCTATGAGTAGCCCTCATTTGCTTTAAAAAATGCTGGGGATAGGACTGTGATCGAATCCAGTCCTATGATTGAGGAGATAGAAATGGCTCCTTTCTCAAGGTGTTCACAACTCTGGGGTTCTATTGTATCCAGCATGGCCTCTAGCCACATCCCATTGCAGTCTAATCTCTGGGCTTGCAGCTTTCTTGTGTAACCATTTGCCGTTGCCTTCCAGGTATTCATTACATAGGGCAGGTAGGGGAGAAGTCCCTGATGCGTTTCCTTGTGGACCAGCTCACGGAAGGGCAGCTGCAGTGGTCCAAGATGCCGTCTGTCTTTGATGCAGTCATTCTGGGGGAGCCTGGAAAGGGCAAAACGTATCGCCTGTACAGCGGGAAGAAGGAGTACGTCGAAGGGCTAAAGAAACAGTTTCCAGATGAAGCCGTGGCTATTGAGAAATTTGCCAGGCTTGTAAAGGTAACACTGGCTTTGTCTTTATGATGTTAATTCCGCGTCTCCGAGTCTCAATGGGCATCCAGCTAGAATGACACCCTGCACTTCAAACACAGGGATACACGAGTGTCCAGCTCTTCCCACGGGGATGCCGTGGTTTAGCAAGGATTGAATTTTTGGGTGTAAGATGACGACTACCCTCCAGCTGGGACGGTGACCGGTACTGCCTAAGGGCAAGCCCATCTGTTGGAGGAAATGAGATCAGAGATCCCTGGGGTGTCCTGTATGTCAGAGCTGCTGGGGAACCGAGCCTCTTAGTACTTTATCAAGTGACTGGCAATAGGCTGCTTGTGGGCAGCTCTGGGAGCTGCTGTGTGATCAATGTCTCTCTCCAGGCAGCTAAGTTCTCTGGCCCTTTGCCTTGCGACGGCAAAACTCCACTGAGCTTCTGCTCCAGCCCAGTCCCCAAAGCCATCTGTGTTTCTTCACAGCCGTTGCTTTCTTCCCTTTCAGAGCGTTGCCCGAGGAGGGACGCACATGGTTATTCTGAAAATGGTGCCTGTGACCCTGGTCAAGTTCCTGAGCCGCACCGGCCTGCTGGCATGGGTCTCCCCTTTCTTTAGGATGGTGTCCCGAAGCTTGACAGACGTGGTCAATGAACTCACCACAAACGAAGAGCTCCGAGCGGTTTTCAGCTATATCTTTCCCACTTATGGTAGGTGATTTTGTTTTTAGCAGACAGACCCGGTTTCTGGTATAAACCCTCTTCTCCGAAAATATCCTGCATGGAATGCCCTGCGGTGCACGGGAAACCTGGGTCTTGTCCATTCCTTGTCCCCTTTCACAGAAGTCCATGGTTTAGCGCTGGGGTGCTGGTCAGAGTCCAGTTCAGACCTTTACTTTCTGCATCCCTGCGTTCTCCTTGCAGTTTCCATCAGGCACAATTTTCTTCACAACCTGCTCTGAACTCTTGTAGATTGCCTAACACTTTCCAATATAAAAGACTCTAGTAACCTCTTTTTTAAATGCTCTGACATCTGTCATCTATAGGAGGCCTCTGAAATTCAACAAGGAAAGCCCTTAGGTTAGCGAAGTGCCTTTTCTTTGTCTGGTGAAATTCCATTTCTTTGTCGGGTTAAATTCCTGATTAGCACCGTTTCCCTTCTGTCAGGTGTGCTCCCAAGGTAAAGTGGGCAGTCTGTCAAAATAATCAAATGTGGGCATCCTACAGAATTGGGAATGGCTGGAAGCTACCAGAGCAGCCGGGGTGGGGTGGGGGGAGACCCTGGCTTGGCTCCCCCTTCAACCACACATGTAGAACTTGTCTTCAGTGTCCCATCCTGCCTCTGGGTGCCTCATATGGGCAGGAGTTTACCCCGACCGCCAGGGAGGGGTGCTGGACTCCCCACAACCACTCCCCAGCTCCAGCTTCTGGCCTCATCAGACTATTCTCTTGTCTGGAATAACAGCCTACTCCAGCAGTCAGTGAACGTAGCTAGTCCCTCAGGTTGTGTGGAAGCCGTCCATGCCGCAGTGTTAAAGGTTCAGGGTTCAAACTCTCCTGATGATTCAGAGGTTGTCAGAATTGTACCTACCAGAATTTGTGTTTACTCTTTTTTTCCCCCTCTAAAGAAACCTAGGAAATTGCATCTAAAAATCGGCATCAAAATGATGTTATTTAGTTTGCAAAGTCAAGCACTCATAAAATGCTAAATCTGAGGTTGCCCAGCGATCTTTATTCTGATGCTGGTGCCACAGAATCAGGACCCCATTGAGCGGGAAAAGAGCAGTGGAGATAAAAACCACGTGAAACCCTATTTTTAAAGAAAAAGGCAAAGACTGAGCATGTTAGGTTCCACTCCCACCTCCAGCAGGGGTTGGAGAAGAGGCAATGACAGCAATATACAAGTTAATGGTCGGGGTGACTCGCATACTCATGATACAGGCATTTGCTGGGCTGGGTCAGACAAAAAATATGTTACCGTGCTGATTTCCAGATGACTGCAGGATTAAAATCAGGAGAGAGCCATCTGTCAGTCCGAGCTGTGTAAGTTCCCATCCCTGGCTGCTTGCAAAATCAGTGCTCTCCATGCATGAGTGAGGACGGCGCAACCCGAGAGAAAGAGAAGCAGACCCAGGTGCCATGACTGCTATTACCAGAGGAGCTGTGGAAATTATTAAAGGTGTGGCCAGTTAATACTAGCAGGGTAAACCTGCTAAGAGTAGAGACAATAGGTCTAAAAGTTAGACAGAGAAGAGCAAAGGGTCAAGAACGGCCTCACTCCAGAGAAAACGATTAAAAAATTAAGAGCATTGTGATCATCTTGTCTGATCACCTGTGTATCACAGACCATAAAACTTCACCCAGTTACTCCTGTATTGAGCCCCATAACTCGACTAGCTAAGAACATCTGCCAGAAAAGCTTCCCATCTTGATCCGAAGACTTAAAGAGATGGAGAAACCAGCACTTCCCTAGGAAATCTGTTCCACTGACTAATCACCCTCACTGTTAAAAATGTGTGCCTTCGCTCTCATTTGAATTTGTCTGGCTTTAAGTTCCAGACAAAGGTAGTCCTAGGATTCTTATCTCATTTCTCCAGGTTTTTCTATAAAGGTTGAATTGTGTATTAGTTATAACTAGGGAAGGACAGCATTGACAAGTCTTGCACTATTATCAGGAATCTTGTGATATCTGGTGGTGGTCTTAAAGCCCCAACTCCTGGAGTCAGGTTATTCGGTAACTTTAAACATCTTAAGCCTAGCTTGCACTTAAAAAAAAATAAAAAAAATTCTGGCCATCCCAGGTTGCAGAGAAAAACTTTGAAAACATGAATAATCTTATGGTGGCTGTGTTCTGACTGATCAAACTACTCACTTGTCTGGCCCCCTATTCTCTGGAGTGTGGCAGTTCTTGGACCTTTGCTCTTCTCTGTCTAATTTTTAGACCTATTGTCTCTACTCTTAGCAGGTTTACCCTGCTAGTATTAACTGGCCACACCTTTCATCCTCTCTTCCATCCCTGTCCAAACCTCTTGGTTTGTCTCCGCCTCCTTCAGCTAACTGTCACTAAAGCAGGCAAAAGAACTTAATTTCCAAACATCTTAGGCAAAAGGAACATCTCTCCCGGGAACTGCACATCCTTCCTGACTGCACTTTCCACTGCTCTGTAACCTCAGCTTAGTCTTTTACCCAAGACTTCCCTCCTCCTTCTCCAGTGTGCATCTGAGATTGGGTCAGAGGAACTGTAGCTAGAGTTGGTGTCATCTCCAAATTAGCATGATGGTCTCAACCATAGCAGGAAGAGAGCTGTTATTCATTGCTGCACTGCTCCTTACGCTGTGTTCTCAAATGCATTGTCTAGTTCCAGCGGCTCCAACGATGGGAGCTAACGTCTAACTCTAACAGCTCTTTCCCCCCGCTCAATACAGCTCTCTGGTAGGTTAGGCTGCCTGCGGGAGAAATGCAGCAATGACAGAGTTCTGTGGGGGAACAATCCCTCTTCTTTGCTCTGTCTTCCAGGCGTGCTTCCAGCTAGCGCCAGCTTCTCCCTACATGCAATTCTTGTGGCTCACTATATGGGAGGGGCATGGTATCCCCGAGGTGGCCCCAGTGAAATCGCCTTCCACACCATCCCGGTGATCGAGCAGGCTGGCGGGGCCGTGCTAACCAAGGCGGAGGTGCGGAACATTTTGGTGAACGCACAAGGCAAAGCCTGTGGTGAGTGAAGCTGTGTCGAGCCCCTCCCTTCAAGCTCCCGCCAGCCCGTATATCAGAGGAACAGGGCACCTGTTGCCCAGATCCCAAACAGCTGAGAGTACACGTTGTGCAGAGAAGCCTTCCCGGCAGAGGAGCCCATGAGTACTACAAGGGCTGACCAGCTGCTGGAGATGGGGCAGCAAATTGCAGGCAGAGCAGAGAGACTGGAGCGTTGTTCTGCTTTCAGTGCAGTGAGCCAGCTGGCCACTATCTCTCCACTCCCCTGGCACTGCCCCCTGCCTACTTCCATTAATCTCTGAGCCTCGGTGGCCTAAGGGTTTTCTATAGCATCCACCACGGCAGTATCTTGGCATCTAGAGAAGGGATATAATCCTTCCCAACCTGTGAGCGCCGTGGAAATCCTAGGAGTGCCATCAAAAAGTCTATAAATGCTCTCCCCGGTTATTTATGTTTTTGCCCCCATGTCCAAATGCTCCTGTGATAAGCCCCTTCCCCACACTTGATCCAGCCTCCTTCCTGCACCTGCCCTGATCACACACAGTTTGTGTCTGTCTTTACAACCTCATGAGAGTAAAGGGCTCCTGCCCCGGGTCAGTGCAGAGGAAAGTGGCCTCGGGGCAGATTATTAAGTTGTGGTTTTTTTTAATCTCCCCTTTTCCTTTCAGGTGTTAGCGTACAGAAAGGCCAAGATCTCGTGAACATCTTTGCTCCTGTTGTGATTTCTGACGCTGGAATATTTAACACCTATGAGCGGCTGTTGCCAGCGGAGATACGAACTTTACCTGGTAAAACACCATAAGCTTAACCGCAACAAAGCTGTGCTTAACAGGCAGCTCCTGAGATCTAATGTACTAAAAATCCTTGGTGTCCTCATCTCCTCCCAAATCAGTTCCTCACTAACACTGGACCGTAGTTAACACGTGGTATTAGAGGATGGTTGCTTGATAGCAAGTCCTATAGTTAAGGATGCAAAACTGTTTCCATTCCAAATGATTTCGTGGGAGGGGAAAATGTTTGAAGTTGTTTCTGTTTTGGCAGAGTTTGAAATCACCCATTTTCCTTTTTTTAATTGACTGTTTTGATCACGTTTTTAGCAAAAACAGTTAGAGAATTATCACAACTCTGTTGATTCCAAACTGCATTTTTTGACACCAAAGAACAGGTCGTCAGTACATGAAAAACTTTGAAAATGACTTCAAAACATTTTGATTAAAAACATGGATTCTAAAAGCATGACCCACAATTTTGCCAAGTCTTTTGGTTTGGGGGGATAAATGGTTATTTTACTATTGACAAAACTTCTGTGCAAAACATCTTACTGGGTCTTCTGGTACTTGAGATTTCAAGGAGATTTGAGTACATGGAAAATTTGAAGGGGCAGTAACATGTACAGCTAATGAGAGCCAAATATTAAATGAATCAAAATTTCAAATTAGGGTCTCTGTTACTGTCTGCAACTCAAATATTTGGACCAGGTTCTTCAGATTTCATCTGAGGCCAATCCCATTTGAAAAGCCAAAGTTCTGGAGGAAAGGGGCAGGGTTTAAGATGGGCATGGAAGCTGGGCTCAGTCTTAACTAGGAAGAAGCTACCACTTCTCCATGACGCAGCCATGGTTAATCTTCTGTTTGCTCCCCCCGTGTGCAGATATTCAGGCTCAGCTTCGCTTGGTGGATCACGGCATGTCAGGGCTCAGTGTCTTCATAGGACTCCGAGGCTCCAAGGAAGAGCTAGGACTGGAAGGCACAAACTACTTCATCTACTCACATCCGAACCTGGATGAAATGTAAGAAGCTATGTTTCTGCACCTCAGCATGCGTCTTCCCCAACTGGCGTTTACTTTATACTTGACTAGCAGGATGGCACCTATGCAAGCCCTGGCTACTGCCACAATATTGTAACCCACCTATGTGTTCTGCTGGAGCAAGCGACAAAGTCCACCCAGTCCCCAGCCATAAAATTGTCCCTCTCAATTGCAGGGTGAAGTGTGATGGACAGAATTCAGAGCAAACAGTTGGGTTCTCGCCCAGAAGTCTGTCTCCAGTTCAGAAGACATGAATCTCTTCGGGGAGATTCCAATAATGTCTAAGTTAGAGAAGCGCCCAGGTTCCTTAATTTATCACCTAGCTAAATTCAGATGTGGGAGGACTTGCAGGAAGTTGATAGCAGCACCCCTCCAGGGAAGGTTACAGCAGGAGGAGTGTTGCATGCATTGGAAGGTGGAGAAGTTGGCCTCATGCCAGCAGAAAGGACCAGCATGGTCCCCTCGTCTGACCTGTGCTATAGGGGAGCACGACAGGCACCCAGCTTCATCCAACTCATCCTGCCACACAGAACCTTAATGGTGACCCCCGCAGCATTGACAGTGAAATGCCTGTTCATGCAAGGAGGTCACAATTTGGGTGCTGGCCAGTCGGCATCACACAGCACATTCAGTTCCCTGCTCTACCAGGGACTCCCTGGGTAATTATTGCTCTGTGCCTCATTTCCTAACCTGCAAAATGGAGGTAACCCATCATCTGTCTTGTCATAGAGTGTCTCTTATATGAATATATACAGGGCCGAGCACAATGCCCTGGGTGTAACAATGTGCTTGGCCCTATATATACTCACATAAGAGACAGTCTCTTTCAGTAATACAAATTGGGGTTGGTCCTACTTTGAGCAGGGGGTTGGACTAGATGACCTCCTCAGGTCCCTTCAACCCTGATATTCTAGGATATGATAAATAGTATTAATTTGCATGGCACCATCACAGATGAGGTGAGGCAAGGTATGATATTGAGGAATTAAAATGAACTCCCAGCTTGTAGAGGTTCCCAAAACCTCTGAACATGAGGCCACTCTCTCTGACCAGCAGGAGGAAGGACAAGAAGGTAGATTCAGGAAACCAGTCGTCAGATGGATGTTTAGGAGGAAAGTATCCAGTTGAACACCTAAGGCTGGTCAACCAAAGCTCAGGTTTTTTTTCTGTGCAATTGCTGATTTGGGCATTGTGGGGATGCTGTCTTTGGATTTTGTACAGTGCAACAAAGGAACAATTGGCTAAATACCAGCGAGATCAAATTCCACGGCATTAGTTGCTGATGGCTGATAAAGAGGGATCACGTTGCTGGCATGAAACAAAACTCTCCGCCTTCCATGCCGGGTGAAGCCTCCAAGTGATGATCAGCCTGAGACCGGGCACACAACGAGATGGTTTTAGGCCCCACATTTGCTATAGAGGAGGAAGATGTGAATTAAACAGCAGGAGAGCCACTGTTTGCTGGTGCCCCAAGCACACTGGGGACTGCTCTGGTGTGGCATAAAACACCCCAGAGGAGTAGTGCCGGCAGGGTCACTGCAGAGATTCCAGAGCAGGGGGGAGGTGTTAGCAGCATCATGGTGCTGCTGAGTCTAGAAAGGCTTGAGAAGGGCTGCGCGCCTGTTTCCTCATGCACATGTACCAACCTGGCTGGTTGTCAGCCAGAACTCACGGGAAGGCTTCCCTACGTCTCTCTGCAGAATGAACTGCTTCCTTACTGCCTCCAGAGAAGACGTGGCAGAGAACATACCTATGCTCTTTGTTACATCTCCGTCATCCAAGGACCCCAACTGGGAGGAGAGATACCCAGGTAAGGACGGTCTTTGTACCATGGCGGGAACGACTCTGCAATGTGCCTATTTCTAGCCCTTGTTTTCAGCATGTTGGCCACAAGGAGGGAGTTTTCTCAGACATTTGAGATAGTCTTTTCAGCCGCTGTCCAGTTTTGCAAATGCAGAATAAATTCACTGGCTTCCATGGGAGGAAAGGAGGGAGGGAAGGAGGGGAAGCTAGTTTTCTCCATCAGAAGCTGTTTTAGAACTTACTGCTCATGTAGAAAGCAAATGGACATGAGAAGAGATGGTTCGGTGCTGCATGGAGGTTTAACTGGAAATTAACCTGCAACAGCACAGTCAAATCTGCATGGAATTAGAACAAAGCATTACTTGGGTAAGATGGAATTATGGGGGTTAAATGCAAAACTCTAGCCACTGACCCCAGCAATGTTACTTCTGCCACATAGGTGCTAGAAGACACAGCATTCATTGCACCTACACCAGAAGCATTTAGAATTGGCCATTTCTGGAGACTGGGCATCATGCTGGTGGCCTGTTCTGCTGTGGGAATCAATAAGCTCCTAAGGAGACTTTGGAATTAAGCTCCCAGGCAGCGGAGGCAAACGAGAGATTGGAAAGAGTCTGGTCTTTGAGGGTGGCGGGTGCTAATGCCAGCCCAGAGGAGCTCCTCTGTCTTGAAGAAACTGACCTGAGAAGGCACCAATGTCGTTGGTTCAAGCAGGCACAGATGGTGCACCCAGAAGGATCACTTGATGTTTTCTAGATACCTACAGATGAGACTCAAGATGGGTGGGTAAAAGCAGAGGCAATAACGAAGCCAAGGAGCTGAAACGTGGGAAGCCAAGGTGGCATGGATAGAGGCACGGGGTGGAACCATCAGCCCGGACAGAGGGAGAGCCGTCTGTTAGGCATGAGTGGAGACATGTGGCACCTGATAGCAGAAGCTACCCCCTGCCATAGCTACGGTTGCCCTCCAGCGGTGACAATGCAGCGAACACCTACTGCTCTGTCCTTCTAGGCAAGTCGACTCTGTGCATCTTGGCGTTTGCACAGTACGAGTGGTTTGAGGAATGGAAAGATGAGAGGGTTCAGAAGAGGGGAGCGGACTACGAGGGCCTGAAAAACACGATTGTAGAGTCCATTCTGAAGACTGTTTTGAAACTCTACCCTCACATAGAGGACAAGGTAAGGAAACCTTTATTGACAACCGAATCCCCATTGGTCAGCGGCGTTCCATTGGGGATAATATGGCCGAAGAGTCTGTTCTACAGAAAAGGACCATGCTAGACTCAGGGGCCTCTGGGTATGACCCGGGTGAGCCACCAGCCTGACTTCCACACACCACGCAGTAGGGAGGTGGCAGATTGGGGAACCTCTTGCAGGGAGTCAAAGCCCTAGTTCCCTTGAGGCAGGGAGTGGGCAGTGCAGGGACCTCTTCAGGTCTGAGTGGCAAGAGGCCGACCAGTCAGTCACCTGTACTGAGCCAGGGGGGATAAAAATCCCAGGTTCTGTATTGGAGCGTAGAGGCTTTTTGTGAGCCCAGGCCAGCAATGCAGAACTCCATCCCCCAAAGCAGGGAACAGTGCAACAGCCAGGAGCTACATACGCTGTCCCTTCTGTAGCAGTTTAGCCCTATTCCACCACTACGGCCGTGGTCACCCCACCTATCCTTTGCTCTGCCCACTGTTCGAGGTATTAGCTGTATGCCCCACTGGGGTAGTGGAGTCAACATTATTCCCCCTTTAGGAACAGTCCACCTGTTACAACACAAGTTTGTAATCCTGGCAACTAGACTATGCTACCAGTATCTTTTTTCAGATGTGTGGCCCATTGACTTTCTTTCAAAACACATTTTTATTTATTAAGCTGTTTGTACAGTGCCTAGCACCGTGGGGTCTTGGCCCATGACAGACTCCTAGGGGTTCTCACAACACAGACACGTTTTGCAGTGTATTTATATTGGGAGGTTTTGGAGGGCAGTAATTGCACAAGAGGGAATGCTTTGGCAATGTGATCCACAGCTAGTGTCTGCGATGCATTGTGAACTCCATCTGTTATGTGGAGTTGCTTTGGTGTATAAACCATTTTAGTTAGATAGCAATGAGGCTCAACACCAATGTGCCCCTAGCTGTGTGGACATGTTGATTTCTGGCAGGCTTATCATGGTGTATTATCCACTAGACCCGTGCGTTCTTCCTTCATGGCATTCCCCACAGGGCAGAGTGTTTGGTGAGACACCAGCGAATCTTTATTTTAAAGGCCAGAAGGGACCGGCCAATGGGGAAAAAACCCTTGGGGTCCAAAAGAGAGATTTCCCCCCTAAAACTCTATTGCTCTTTCACCCTGAAAAGAAGAAAATGCAAAGCAGCTGCTTGATTTTATAACCCTTAGGGAGACTGTCAGGCACCTCCTCTCCGTCCCCCACCTCTCCCCGGCCATTTCTACAGCTGCTCCAGCAACTCTTCCCAAAGCAGGCGTGGCAGAAACAGGTTCCCCGACACCCAGGACGTGCCCTACCAGGTGCAATGGAAGCAACAATGAATACCCCAGCTCCGTCCAAAACTTAGGAGAAAACCTAGCCCCAAGGAAAAACTGGGGGAGAGTCAAATCAGTAGGGATGGGAAGTGCCTGGTTAGATCATTCCACGTAGCTCCTGGCTGCTGCAGCAGCACCCCCAGGAAACGCGCTTCCTTGGGCAAAAGTGGCTTTTCAGCTTTCTGCAGACCTCCAGGGGCCCTGCGCAGTCACTGTGTCCTGCACACCGGTCACTTAATGCCTTTCTCTTCAATAGATCGAGTGCATCTCATCCGGATCTCCGCTCACCAACCAGCACTACATAGCTTCCCCCAAAGGAGAGCTGTATGGAGCGGCCCATAGCATCTCTCGCCTACAGGCCGAAGCGATTGCCACGTTACGCCCTCAGACCTGCGTGCCAAACCTCTACCTGACAGGTATGCTATGCTGAGGGGGTCTCCCACTGGATCTCCCCATTCCTGACTCAGTTTCCCTGAGCATGGTTCTAGTTTTGCCTCAGTCTCCCAGAGCCAACCTGACTTTCAAACTGGGGAATGTCTCACACCTAGCAGTGGGTGAGGGTCGAAGTGTCTTCGGGGCTAGGGAGAGAGAACTGGACAATGCGGCATAGAGAAGAGATGGAAATTGAATTATCCAGAGGCTCCCCCGGCGGCTCTTAGCAGCTCACCCTGCATCCTACATAGCTGACACCACTTGGCACCCCTGCAAGTACAGCCAATACCGCCCCTTCCTTCTGCCTGAATTTTTAAAACCAACCAGGAATGAAAGGGTTAAAGTCCTCCAGCGGAGAACCCTGAAGGCTGGGCCGGGGAGGGCAGAAGAGACCAGGATTGCTCTGAGAAAGGAGGGATGTCCTGTCGGCTACTCAGGGACTGGCTCCAAGACCCGAGACTCGGGGGAAGGCAAGCAAGTCAGAGCAGACCGTCTTAGTCAAGGTGGGTAAGGAAAGAGCAGTGCTGAAGTTAGTGCTGTGGTAGGGGGAAGGAGGAGGGGAAACAAGCAAACCAAAATCTCAGGCAGGAACCATAGCAAGCGAAGAGGGGGCTGAGCGAGGCCACCACGGTGCTGTCTTACTGAGTCAGCAGGCAGACGGCTCCTGTGTTGCTGCTCAGAGCTTTGCCAAGCCACAGAGCGACCCCAGCAAGGCCCTTCCGCTGCGGCTCTTCAGAGCAGGGAAACCATCCAGAACCCTCCATTTCATGCTGCTGGAGCTCTGAGGGCCTGGTGTTAGTCAAGGGGAGGATGGGCCCCCAATGGAGACAAGGGCGCAGGTAGAGCAGAGCCGCTCCCCTTGTGGCAGCAGGGGGCACTGAAGACTCAGTCTTTCCTTCCACCTGCGAATGGCACCTAATCGCCAGAGGAGATACAGGACAGCACCCGGGTAGAAATCTGGGCACCCAGCCCCTTGGCAGCTGCTGGGAGCAGCGGTCCTGGACCTTGCCTTCTGCCCACCCGGCATGTTAGCGCCTCCCTCTGGCAAGTAGGTGTCTCCAATGTGAATCTGAGCAGTTAAGTGTTGGAGGAAGTGGCTAGCGGGGGCCATGAGGCCCCATCTTCCCTGATCCCTCAATTAAGGTGCTAGAAGAGGAGGCAGGGGAATAGTCCAAAGGCACAAATCGCAGCCAGGTGCCCAGCTCCCAGTGGCTAACGAGCAGCCGGGAGGAATGCTGACGAGCACTTGCCAGGAGAGGAGCTGCCTCAGCCATGCGGCGGGAGGGAGATGCCAGTAGCTCGGGGACGGCAGGTTGGATACGGCAGCAACGAAGGCCAAAGCAAAAGTCTGTGTGTCCTGGAGCGCCGCTCTCGGCGGGGGCAGGAGTGATTTGGGGAAAGGCAGAGGGCAGGTCGTCGGGTGGTCAGGCAGGACCCGGGATTGGCTGTCGTGCCAGGCTGGCAGGATAACACCCTGCAGGAGGGTTCGATTGCCAGGCTCCTCCCCCCCCCCCCAAGGCCTTGGGAGAGCGGCGGTGATGGCGTGCCATTGTCTCCTAGGGCAGGACGTATGGTTGTGCGGCTTCATGGGAGCGCTGCAAGGAGCCGTCCTGTGCGCCAGCGCTGTCCTGCGGCGCAACCTCTACAGCGACATGCTGCATCTGTGGAAAAACAGCCCAGCCAACAACTTCAAGAAGACGGACTGAGCTCCTGGGACCCAGCCAGCCAGCGCCTCTCTGCCTTGTTCCCCTTCCCCTCCAGCTCTGCTCTCTCCACATGCCCTGACATTTGGTGTCTAGTCACTTGTAACACAGCATAACTTGTAAGACTTTTGTTTTTAAAATAAAGATTAACCAAAAAAACCCCACCTTACTTATTTTAAAAGGCTCAACTCTGGGGATGAAGCCAGGGACGTCACGGCCACCTCGATGGTGCATAGACCTAGCCGCCGCTCCCTCCCTATCTGCAAATGGCTCTCAGGTTTGCCTTGGACCTTGGCTGTTCATAGCACACCTGCTTCCCTATGCCTCATGCATAGGACTCACCTGGGAGCAGAGTCCAAAACCAGCAGCGTTCACCGGCTTCCGGTTTGACCTTCTCCCGAGCTGGGACTCGTTCCTACACTCGTAACCGGCTGGGCAGGAAATCTAAGGTCCGGTAACAGGACTGATGCTGAACCCCTTGCAACATGGAGTCCTATGAAATTGGTTCTAAGAAGGCCACCGCCAGATGGTGCCAGCCATTTTATACATGATCAGTTCCTTCCTTTCTCACCAACGGTGGCCCCTTCCTACCTTACCCTCTGCTGGACAGTACTTTGAGCTACCTCGGAGGGTCTCCCTACAGCCAGGAATAGCCCTGCCAGGATGGCTATTAGCCAGAATGGGCAGGAATGGTGTCCCTAGCCTCTGTTTGCCAGAAGTTGGGAATGGGCGACTGGCTGGATTACTTGATGATTCCCTGTTCTGTTCATTCCCTCTGGGGCATCTGGCATTGGTCTGGTCAGAAGACAAGACAATGGGCTAGATGGACCTTTGGTCTGACCCAGTATGGCCATTTTCTTATGCCCCTTCTGGGTCACTACAGGGTCTTTTACTAGTAAAGCCCTTACACCTCTAAGTGCCTCTCCACGGCCTGTCTCTGCTCCCTGCCTGCATCCCAACTCACCATGGTGTCAGAACTGGCTGGATCCTGCCACCAGAGAACTGAAGGGGACTGAGGTTTTGTCTAAAGCAGAACTGCATTGGTTCAGTTAAACTGGAGCAAAACCCCATGTGGACGCACCCCCTCCCCATTTGATTTAATGCCCACCCAGCTAAAGTAGCTTCCCTCATTCAAAATTTTAAAACCGGATTTAGCTTAATTCAGTACGTGTCTACACAGGGGTTTGCATTGGTTTAACAGTGTCTTTTCAGGTGTCTACACAAATGGGCCCTTTAGCTTATTGGGTTAAGTCAGTGCAGTCAGCTGGGTGGAGCCCTTTGAACCTGGTTAGAGCAGTTTAGCTCGTCCGTGAAAATTTACACCTGGGCAAGCTAAACCCATCTTACCCAGGCTTAAATCAATGTAGGAGTCTCCACATGCAAAGTTGTCTCGGGTGTTACTAAATCTATTTAAAAACAAAAATTACCTGTCTGCTTCAAAGGGAGAAGCTTTGTGCAGAGGCCAGGCTTTTAGTTAGCCGGGTGTGACTTGGAATCTAAACAAGACCCGTGTCCCTGAGATTCCTCCCCGCCGCAGAAAGGCTGCTGTCCACCACTCCTCTCATGCCCTGAAGCAAAACCTCTTCTGATTTTTAATCATGAATCTTATGACTTGGTGCATTTCTTAAAGCCCCAGCTCCTGGAGTCATGTGATTAGGTGAGCCTATCCGATTTCATTTTTTTAAAAAGTTTCTAGTCCTCCTGGTTTCACCAAAAACAAGCCTGAAAGCATGACCTAAGAACTCCCTGAAAGCTCAGAAAGCAAACACACTGAATTCTGAATTCATTTTTTCTTTTAAAGCCAATCTCCTGATTTCAGGGGCCTGGCTCATGGTTTGTGCCAACACCTAGGGTTGGCAACAGAGAAAAAAAAGGGGAGGAGAGTAGAGAGTGAATACATGCTGAGTGAGTAAAGGGAAAAGCCCGATCCCCAGATATTCCCCACTTCCTGCCCCCAAAATCCTTTCCTCGGCCAAAGGAGTCCAACAAGATTATTTAAGTGCATCCGAAAGAGGAAGCCGGTGAAAGAATTTCTGAGCCAGCTGGATCACAGGGTTTAACTAGAGCAAGGAAAGAAGATAAGGACATTGCTGGGAAGCGAAATGATTTCTTTGCATCGCCGCAGCTGTTTGGAGAATACCTACCCCAGACCTGCTCTTTCCTGGTAAGGAAGCCGAGGTGCAGTTAAACACAGAGGGCTCAGACAAGGCGCTGCTGACACAATAAGTCACCAGGCCCGGTTCGTTATTTGTCAAGCGGAAGCAAGTGACGGCCAGGCCCACCGTGCTAGGTCGGTACGAGCTCTATTTACTCAGGAGTTCTGAGGGAGCTCAGGTGCGAGGGGGCTGAGCTACCCGCAAAGATTTCTCACTAAGAGCAGTCACCCTACCAGAAGGCTGCAGGTAAACAGCCTAGTGCATATGCATTATCATAATACAGCCTCTAATTACACAATGGCATCCTGTTCCACACCTACCCACCTGCCTCATTCAGGTGACACGGACGACTGTAAATCTGGAACGGTAGACGCTCCAGCACTTGGAATCATATTGCCCCCACATGGATCATCAGCCAGGGTGGGGCCTTTAGATCCACAGCACAGACCTCTACCACTTGAGCTAAAGGAACGGCAGCAGTAGTAGTAGGTTGTTCTCTTATGCAGACCACCACAAAAGGGGCAGGGACACACACTCTGCCAGTGGGTTTCACTGCTATTTGCTAAACAGCAGAGGAATGTTGACTCAAATCTTGGTTCTCTTTAATCACATAAACTCTCCCATCCAGAATATAAAAGATCCATCTTCCCCCCCCCCCCCCGTCATTTCCAGGCACCTCATTTCATATCCCTACAAGCCCATCCCCTTCTCTCCCTGTCACCACAGCTCCTGCCTCCATCACCACTGCTACTATCCCCTGCCCCACCTTCCTTACCCTGTCCTCTGTGCCCGTCCCCCACCTCGAAAGCAAAGAGGAGGCCCTGAGAAAGAGGAAGCAAACCGGCCGGAGCACTGACAGCACATGAACAGTCTTGATGTTCTCACGCCTCAGGAGCCGCAAAGGTGGGGAAAGTCCGGCTCAGCCCTTAAGGGTAAGGCTCTGAGCACATGCAAACATCTACATTCAGAGGATTACAGCTTGGCCAAATTTAGACAGTTTCCCATAGGACGAGCAAAAGACACCTCTCTGCCCCCAGGGCCCTAGTATTGAGTCTTGGTGCCAACTCCCCATTAGGAACATGAGGTTTTCAGCTGCCCAGAGCTTGCTTCAGGCTGGCTGCAGACTCAGGCAGACTTTCCTGCTTCCAATACACTTGCTACACATTGCAGAGGAAAAGCCTGACAACGCCGAGGGCTAGGAACTTAGCTTTTTACTTAAATAAAAGGCAATAAGACACTGATGTCATCCTCTGACTCAAGGAGTTGGAGCGAGGTCTACAGCCCCATCTATGCCTTAGTCTGGCCTTGTTTTGCACATTAGCTGAGCTCTGCAGGGTTGGGAGCGGACCGGGTAGGACAGCTGTATCGGGACTGAGTCACCCCGGGAAGCAGGATATGCTTTTCTAGGAATACTCCACCCTCGCTGAGAAGACAGATAGCGCAGGTAGAGGAAACAGAGATCACTCCTGCTGCAGCGACAGGTGCCGCCAGCCGCCCTCACCTGAGCGCTGCCCAAGGGATTACACAGCATGTCTGTGCAGCAGAAAAAGAACAGGGCTGTCATCATTGTCAATTACGACTTCCACAGCAGGGCTGAGTGGCTGTCACCCAGGAGAGGGGCCAAGAGAGAAGCAGACAAGCTATTCAAAGCATTATCCAAACTCAACTATGCAGTGAAGCTGCACTATGACCAGGAAGCCAAGGAAATAGAGGAGATCTACCGGCAAGGTACGTGTCCCCTGCTTTGTTCCTGTGTGCTGGGACCAGTGGATGGATGGGACTTGCATTATATCGGTTGCAGTTTGGAATCTCAATTGTGCACAGTTGTGATGGTGTGTGTGTGTTTTGGGGGAATAGACACAAACACCCCTTGGCATATCCCAGGCAGCACATGCCACTCACAACCCCCCGCTCCCTAGGGAGGGTATATTTATAAACCCCTCCCTCGCTTGGTCCTACTATCAGGAGAGTGGTGACTGAGATGAACATCTCGGAGAGCAACCAAAGAATGAGAGGGGGAGACTCCTAAACCTCATGGCCAGAAAGGGCCAAGAGGATCACCCACCTCTGGGGTGACCAACCTGTAGCATGTGAGGTTGTAAACCGTGTCCCTCGAGGGTGGCCGCGCTAAGGGGCAAATGTTGAGTTCTGGTGGAAAATGAGCCCCTAGCGAGTCCACACAGGAGGGTTTGAGTCAGCACCTTTGCCACAGGTAGGAGATGCCGTCTTCTCAATTACCTCCTGGTGGGGCCACAGGGAACAGCTGTCCCTGCCCGGGGAACAGCCTAGTTCTGGCTGTTGCAATGCCCGCTTCCCTGACAGGCTGTACGATCCCAGGGATAGCAGAAAGGAGCATGGTTGGTTCCATCTGCACCGAAGAGAACTCCTTGCTGAGGACAGCTCCCCTCCTCATACAGCCCAAGAGGGACGAAGAGTCGGATATGCCAAGAACTAACAACGGGTACAGTTCCCTGATTCTCTGCCCCAGCCTAGCTTAGAGCAATCTTGAGGCTGCTCTAGCTTGTGCCAGCTGCTCTGGTCCCTAAGGGATCATTATATGCCATCTGGGGAGAACCCAAGCCCAGTACATTACAGCTATTGCCCGTTGCTGCCTCTGACGCACCTTTGCTCCAGGCTGAAAAGGTGCCTGGACCTCCTGCCAGCCTGAGTCTCCCTCAGGGATTCCTGCATCAGACCCCATCACTGGGGCAGATCTTTTAGAAAAAGATGCCAAATCTTGCTTGTGAGACTCCACATGATGGAGAACCCACCACATCCCTAGATAACCCGTTAACAGCAAGGGTGTTGGGCCACTGGGACATCTTCTCTCCTCTCTTGAGTTTATCCAATTTCAGTGATCAACCACTGGATCTAGCCTGGCCTTTGCATGCTAGGTTAAAGAGTCCCTCTGCTATCAGAGGGCTGAGTGACAGGTTCCACCGCTCATGGAATGGGGTGGGCCATGCACATACCCTAAAGAGGACCCCAGCAAGTGTAGTACTCCCCTGAGACAGGGAGTTAGTCTTCTCAATTTTACAGACCTTTCTGGGCCTCAGTTTCCCTACATGTTTTGCCCAGGCTCACACAGTGAGTCTGGGGCAGGGAACTGACCCCAACGCCCCTGTGTCCCAGGCTAGCATCTGACCCATGGGCCCATCCTTTATCCTAGTGGGTACCAGCCAGACATCAGACTGCTCTAAGGAGCTTCTGCACTATCCTGTCTTTACAGAGAGCCGGGAAGAGCATGGCGATTGCTTTGTCAGCATTCTGTCTAGCCACGGCGAGGAGGGGGCCATATATGACACCAAGGGAGAACTGGTCATGCTGACAAGGATTTTCCAGATGTTATCACCACAAAGGTGCCCAGTGCTAGCTGGAAAGCCCAAGATCTTCTTCATACAGGTAACATGGGAGCCACCAGACAGGATCAGACCCAAAGTTCATCTGGTCCAGTATTCAGTCAGCACCAATGCTTCAGAGGGAGGTGTCAGGGCCCCACAACAGCAGATGTGGGACCTCCACATTAGGTCTCATCCTGGTTCAAGCCCTTAAACCTAACTTAAGGCGTCCCTTCCAGAACGCATGTCGTTACTTAGAACAACTCTGGATATGCTTGTTAGCCATATGAATGCCCAGTCCTTTTCTGGATCTCACTCAGCGCTTGGCCTCAATGATATCATGTGACAGTGAGTTCCACAGGCTGATCACAGGCTGTCTAAAGGACTATTTCCTTTTCTCAAGTTTGAGTTTCTCATCTTTTAAATTTCACTGAATGTCCCCTTGTCCTTCTATTACAGACAAGGAGAAGACAAGCTCCCATCTTTCTCTAGACCAGGGGTTCTCACACTGTGGGGCATGAAATATATTCAGAGGGGAGCGGAACGTAGGAGAATCTTTAGGAGAAAAGGAAAAGAAAAACACCCAAAAAACCCAAACCACTTACTGAGCACATTTTACCGATTCCTGCAGACATAGCAGCTCCTCAGATGGTGCTGGACATTTGAAGCTAGATGGTGCTGTGGATTTTGAGGGATTTCTGTTAAGCTTGCCTACCATTACACTAAGTTGTTGTCGTCGGTACGTTAACCCGTTTGGTGCGATGCGGTCAGGGCCGAGTTTACATGCTCAGGTACGTCTGCTCGAGCGGCGATCGTACTTTTACAGCTGCGCTAGAGAGGCAGATTGGAGCTGGCGGAAGAGGAGGGCACCCAATTCACAAACATTTACACAACCTGAAGTATCAAGTTCACCCCTGATAGGGAGGGTCAGATCATGAGAGAGTCACACATATTCCAACAAGCAGCCACCTGTGCAAGTGTTGGTGGCTCTGCAAGGTTCACAGATGTTACGCTGGGAAAATCAGCTCCAGAAGGTGCACAATGCATTGCTCGGTCTTCATTATTTTCTTGTGTTAACAAGTCTCAGTCGTCCTTCAGGAAGCAGAAACGATGCCATCTGAACAGCCACCCAATACGAATAGCGAGAGACCACAGCATGATTCATCCAAACAATTCAGCGAATGTTTACACCCCATGAATGACTGGATCATTCATCAGCGTCTCACTAACAAAGACATTGCACCGAGGAGTTCCTGTAGCCCTGGAGTGAACCTGGAGACTGAACACTTGAGACCGAGGCTAACAGATCACAGAATATCAAGGTTGGAAGGGACCTCAGGAGGTTCTAGTCCAACCCCCTGCTCAAAGCAGGACCAACCCCAACTAAATCATCCCAGCCAGGGCTTTGTCAAGCCTGACCTTAAAAACCTCTAAGGAAGGAGATTCCACCACCTCCCTAGGGAACCCATTCCAGTGCTTCACCATCCTCCTAATTAAAAAGTTTTTCCTAATATCGAACCTAGTCCTCGTCCACTGTGACTTGAGACCATTGCTCCTCGTTCTGTCAGATCACTTTGCTTCAATCTTGTTAGTTTACCATCAGCTCCAGGACGGCCCAAAGTGCTTTGCAGCTCACAGATATTTTGTGGCAGAGAAGTGAGACTTGTGATGCTATTGGCTAAGGACTTACACAGTCATTGCCTCAGCTCTGGAGGTAACAAACATGTGGGTTATCATGGCCACTTCCTCATCACGGTGGAAGGGGTGGGGTGTCCTAGTAACCTAGCGGATGAAGAAGGAATCCTTTTGCCAGTGACGCTACCTTACCAACCAGACTTAGTGAGCAATCAAACAGTTCCCTGAGGCCTCATGCATGACCAGGGGATGGCGTTAGTGAACGTGTAGGACAGAGTCTTAACTAATTCCCTAAAGCTTCCCCTGCCCTTTTCCATCTTACCTGAGTTCACCTGGAGGCAGGAATTCTTCATGCTGGTGCAGATCTACAGGCATTCCCGCTTCCTGGAGATGCTTCAGGAGGCATCTGTGAACAAGGGGATAAACAGCCAGGTGTCACTGGCATATCGTTAGCAGAAGGTGTCTCCGCCTGGTCTCATAGATGAACGGTAAAGACAGGATGGATCCTGGTGGGACCCCTCACACTCTTTGGGTTGAAGAGGAAGAATTGGAGTGTACGGCTGTGGCATCTACTCCAGTTAAATCACAGCAGTTGCTGCGCTGAAAGCAGCAGTGTCAGGCAAAGTTTTCAATAGCCTCTGAGGACCTCACACAACCTTCCTGCTCTCTGAGGCATCTCCCTACACTTAGGCCATGGGTTTGAGTCACATGCTCCCATTATCTGCCTCTTGGACTCATTCCTTTCACCTGGGGAGGTGGGTGAAGACTGCCCCAGGCCCCACAATCTCCTTAAAGGGCTAGTTCCCCTGTAACTGGCCACCAAACAGGCATGGGGTGTGAATGAACCTCACTCACCATGAACCTGCCAGATTCTAGCTACTTTGCGGCATAGAATGGCTGGAAGCAGGGAGAGGATCCGGCCAGTAGGGTCTATTTTTGAGCACTTGCAGAACAGAGCCTAAACAGACACAGTCACTGCCCCAAGGAAGGCGGATCAGTGGCATTTTCCAAGCTGTCTCCTTTGATTATCCCCTGCCTAGATTGCTAATCTTTCCATATTACCCCAAACTGCTGCCAGGAAGGTGTGTGGGTCCTATGCCAACCATGGAGGGGAAGGGAGGTAGGGCCTCATAGGGAGCGGGAGATGGCTGGGGGGCTCCAGGCATGTGGGGAGGGGGAGATAAAGGGGGCTCAGGTCTGCCCCAGAGGAGGCCAGAGAGGATGTCAGTGGAACGAACAGCACCCAACACAGCCCTTTGCTGGCTGATTGCAGCGCTTGCGTTCACAGGCCTGCCGTGGGAACGTGACGGATCCGGGTGTGTTGGTGGAGACGGACAGCAGCCGGCCCCCAGCAGATGCCTTCTCGCACTACCTCGCCATCCCTGATAGCACAGCCGTGATGTTCGCCTGCAGCCCAGGTGAGTGAGATCAGAGGTGGCCCCGAGACCGTAAGGGGCTGTCACCCAGGGGCAATTTTGCTACTTCAGCTCAAACGCCCTTCTGGTCCATCCATGCTGTGCCAGCCATCCCCTTTGGCCAACAGCCGCGGAGCAGAACTGCTGCCGAACAGGGAGTAGTCTAGTCTCCAGCAACAGCCCCCAATTTGACTCCGGTGCGGGAGTCAACAGCTGCCCCCTTTCACGCTACTTTGGGAAAGAAACATTGAACTTCTTTTCTCAATTAAACGTGGAGGAGGTGGGAAGAATCCTGCCGAAAAGGTGAGCTTTTAGGAAAACAGAGTCGCATCTCGTCCCAGGATCCTTATTCATACGGGCTTGGGGTGATCCACAGAGCACCCCCACAATCATCCCGGGGGATATATCGACAGGTACCAGCTGACTGTACAACACTGGGCCATTCCGGGGGGGCCAAGAGGGATTGTGTAATGAGCAGGGTCCTGATGTGGAGTTTGATGGGGGAGTCGTGACTTGACAGCTAGCTGCACCGCCATCTTACATGCTGCTTTCCCTCAGCCAGGGCCCAGCCGGGCCCCATGCGGGCCGAGAAGGGAACGAAGTTGACCTTGGCTTGAATTTGGGGGGTGAGACCGAGGCAACAGAGTCAGAAAAGAGGAGGGAGTGACTGTTCCTTCCCTTCACACCCCTGGCTCCCGCGGGGGCCCCTCAACCCAAGGGTTTCCTCAGCCAGACGGGTATAGTGCACCCCTCATCCCAATCAGTTGCTCGCCCCTGTTCCCACGCTGGCCCTGCACCTCCCACCGAGTCTCTAGAGGAGAAGGAAAGAGACATTTTTTGATGCAGGTTAATTGAAACTGAAAGCCTGCGGGCTTCCATTACGTGCTGGGAAGACCTGAACCATGGCTCCAGGAGGGCTTCTTTTCTAGCACCAGGCAACACTCCGTGGCTGGCAAACAAGTGCAGTAGTTTCTATTGTAGGCTCTGTGTTTGTACAGTGCCCGGCCCGATGGGGTCCTTATTCTGTTCTGTAGTGCAGAAGGGGCCATGGAAACACTGGGTCAACCAGTCTCCGCCCTGCCACCTGCACAGTAGCTGCATCAGTGTTTGAATGAAGCAGCCCTCTGGGAATTTACACCCACAAAAGACGACAACAATACCTTTCTCTGGTATTTTCAGGCTACGGCGCTTTCCTAAAGCTATCGGGCTCCATGTTTCTCCAGACCTTGCTGGAGTTTCTGGAAGGAGACGAGCGGCATCTTGAACTTGCCCGTCTAATGACCCGCATCAGCTGGAAAGTCGCGTTTCACTGCAAAGCCAAAGGAACACATGAGGGGTACAAAGAAATGCCCTGCTTTGTCACCAACATGGTACGAGAGGTTTATCCATTCTCCACCCAAACCACGGAGACCGGCAGCCTCTGAGACCTCGGACCTCGCCAGAGAGAGCCACCGGCTGCTTTCCAACTCTTTCAGGAGCGCTGTGCATGGCCAGTGATTGCAAGGGGAAACCACAGAGCGCGTGAGGGTCCACAGCATTTCTGTCCCAAGAGAGTCCATAGGACAAGGACTTCTGTGTTATATGAGCAAATGAAGGACTATGCACCTTCCCACTGCTCTATGAATAATAAAACTAACATTGCACTATTATTTAAAACGTATTGAGAGACTGAGCTGTTTGATTCTGGGCCAGCTTGTAGCTACACACTTGTTAAAGTTGCAACAGCCAGGTTACAACTAAATGTTTCAATCTCTAAAATCCACATACACCCTCAGAGCAGTTTGAAAATTGGTGGCCCAGTTCCAGGCCCAAGGTAGACTATGTGGAGTACATTTGAGTTTATTTGGTTATGGAATTCCTGATATAGGGGCCACCATCTGTTCTGATCTCTTGCAACTTTAATTATTATTTTTTTTTGGCAGAGATAGCAAAAATCTATAGAATCAGAGAGGTAGCCCTGTTAGTCTGGAATTGCAGAAGTGACAAAGAGTCCTGTGGCACCTTAAAGACTAACTAAAGTATTGAAGCATGAGCTTTCGTGGGCGAATACCCACTGTGTCGGATGTCCGACGAAGTGGGTATTAGCCCATGAAAGCTTGTTTCAATACTTTAGTTAGTCTTTAAGGTGCCACAGGACTTTTTGTCACTTCTGCAAAAATCTATAGGCAGAATCCACCTCCAAACTTCTCCTAACATAATTCCTCCTTTGAAATCTAGTATCTGATATTAAGAATAAGCTAAAAAATAACAGCAAATTAATAAAAAGGTCTTATTCCTTTTCTCCTGCGTGTTCTCTGCCAGCCAGCCAGCAGCCACTCCTTCCGACAGCATGAGGGGACACGGGACCGTCAGGAAATTAGTCTTGATTTTGAATTGTGACAGGCACAGAGAAACTGGCAGCTTTCGCCAAGGGCTGGGTAAGGTGCTGGGATGAGCCCAGTAACTCTTGCATTCGCGAGGGGGCAGAGTTAAGCGCGGGGGGTAGTGGTACATGTGATGTGTCACCTTTGCTCTGCATTTCCCCATTTTCCAACATGCATTTTGGGCAGTAAACTCCCATTCCAGAGGGGGTGGAGGAGCTCGGGGCTCAGCTGAGCACCTGAACCCTAACATTTTTCCATGTGCGCCTCAAAGATTACAACGTGCTGATTGGTTGTATCTGTGCCAAAACCCAAGGCCCCCTGTGCAACCCCAGTGCTACCTGCTGGGTCTGGCTGAGTATCTCAGAACACCACCTGGTCCTCGGTGACTTACATTTTAGTTACCAGGGCCCCACGCAAGTTCCTCATGAGTTTGGCTCTCCACAGCTGAGTGAGCAAGCGGAACTTTTCTCCCTTATCTTTGAGTTGTTCTTCTGACGCTAGATGTGCTCCGCAGCCATAAATACCATCATAAAGTTTATGGGAATCAGGGTTCCTGGCCCAGGCTGTCTTGGGGTTTACACCCGAAAGCTCCCCAGAAAAATTAAGCCGGCAGCTTGCAGCGGACAAGGCGGTCCGCAACCAAGTGTTTTCACTCGAATGTTCTGCTTCAGCTTGATTTTCCTCACACTCAGCTCAGCTGTGTGATCAATACCCAGTATCCCCAGCTACACTAGCTGCCAACTGCGGAGACGGTGGAACACCTGATCCATTCTTCCCGAGCGTTGCAAGTTACAGCCAAATGGGACCAAAGTGCAAATGGTTTTGTTTGCATGGGTGAAAAGTCAGTTGATAAGAGGAGAAGCAGCTCCTGTATACAGTGAGCTGGTTTCTCGTTTATTGCAGGAAGCCAGTGATTAGCTTGTGCAAATTGAAATCAAATAAAAAAGCAGGTGGTACTTTCACCCAAGCGCACTGCCCCCTCCATCTGATGCTCAGAAGGGTCTGAACTCGCAGTTTAGCAGGAAGGGCCACATTAGTATATACGTCCCTCTTTAGGGTGCACATCGCAAGCCTGGTTTAGGTGGCACATCTTAATGGAGACGCCTAGGGGCTGCAGAGACCTGGCATCCGCTTCCCAGGAGCCGCAGTAAGTGCCACCGAGACCCCGCATGCCAAACCTCCTCCTGCACCCCAACCCCATGCCCCAGGCTGGAGTCCCCTCCTGCACCTAAACTCCCTCCCGGAGCCCGCGCCCCCCTCAACACCCTGCCCTGCACCCCAAACCCTTCACCCCTGGCCTCATCCCAGAGTCCACACCCCCAGCTAGAGTACTGCACTATGGGAAAGATTCCTCTACCAGATCAAAACTCAACATGGAAGGAGAGCACATTCCCACTACTGCCAGTGTACTCTGCCATCCATCAAAGCCCCTTCATTGCCAAGCCTTGTCTTGGGTGGCTCTGTTGTGTACTCTGTCACAACCAGAAATAAATGTGTTTAAGGTAAACTCTGCCCAGCCCTGCTCTGCCCTAGCTGGGCTTCCGGGTAGTTTAAATCTAGTGCATTACTGAGTTTGTGGTTTTAAAAAAAAAAAAAAAAAAAAAAGGTATTATTTGGTTAAACTGCCCAAGAAGGTGAAAGACTGGAATGTGGGGGGTTAGATCGTGAGAATTTGTTGGATTGGGTTTTATTTTCAACTCAGCAGGTGTTTGGGATCAGCAAGACAATACTGATTTTTTTGCACAGTGGTAGGAGAATGCAATAAATTAAACAACCCTACTCAAGTGTTCACAAGCAACATCTGGTCTGTTACAGGCGGAAGGCAGATGGGGAATCCAACCGCCTCCTTACGGGGATCAGATCAAGCCTAGTATTCAGACAATACACTAATCCAGCCCGTGTGGCTGTTCTGAGGCTTTAACTGAGGCAGGCAGTAAGTAGAAGGGTGAAATTACATTTCTTTATTGTGTCCATTTATTGACTTCACCACACGAATAATTACAAAGGATTAGAAAATTCTGATTCTTCACAGCGAGTCTCATTTTACGGCAGTAGAACCCAAACAACTCATGATGTCAGCCCGGGAAAATAGCTGACCTAGCGGACTAATGACATTTGGGAAGAAATGTATCCAGAGTTTGAAATTTGTGCCATATCTGAACACAGGCAAAACTATTCGGACCTTTACCTGTTTGAGACTTGTAGACTATCTTACAGAAAGTTTAATACCACAAAAAATCAATAAAACATGGAGATCATTCCCAGAGATTTTGTACAATTCAAGAATTACAGCAACTGTCATTAGAAACAGTCCGCATTCCAACTGAGAGAACAGCAGGAGCGGACTACGTTTGAATCCGTCACCAATAGCCCGGAAATGTACAGAGCTGCACCGCATTTGAAGAGCTATGCTTAGGGGTATGAACAGCACACTAGCTGGAGAGATCCACATTAAGAGCTGACATATAAAGACTGATTGTTCCCGGCCACATGTGCTCTCTTTACTACCCTGTGAAGTTTGCACTTACTGTGTGCTATGCATTTCTGCTGTGCCAGACCACACGTCACTCTCATGGCAAACTGCCGATAACTGAAAAATGCTACTACAAAAGCTATGGACATTCTTGTTAGTCTGACAGAAGCATAGGAACTATTCCTGTACCTTAGTTCCCTCTGCACATACCAAACTGTACTGCTAAGAGTACATAGACTGAAGGGCCCACGCTCTCACAGGGCTCCTCATTCGTCCAGGCCTGCAGGAACACTTACGAGGCTGCGTTTCCAAAACAGATTTTCAGATTCAAGTAAGAGTCGGTTGAAGAGGCTGAAGTAAGAAGGCCTCCAGATTCCATGACAAAACAGGTTTGGTACAAATCTTTCCAAAATGTTTTGATTCAAAGGGGGACAAAACAGGTAAGAAATAAAAACAGAAATTCCCAGGAAAGGAGGCAGGTGTGGCTAAGAATTGCAACATTGAGCATGTCTTGAAGTTTCTGCCTCTATCATGAACACACATGAAATTGCAGCCTCAAATTCTGCACCCCTTAAATAAATGGGCCATCGAACACAGCATCGCAGGCTTCCTGAAACATGTTATATTTTCTCTTTATAAAATAAATAGCACAGTTATGTTGCACGCAAGTTCCTGTCCCTTAGGAAGGTGTATTTCCTTCAGAGGTTACATTCCAGGACCTGTTTATCCATCTCCTGAGAGCAGGGTGCTCTTCCCCCTCCCAGCCCCCCCACCTCCCACCCGCGCAACCTCCCAAAAATGGCTCCTATGAGGCTCTCCCATATGAGAGTTCAGAAAAGTCCTCTCTCTCAGGGGCAGCTTCCAAATAGATTTAACAAACATATGATTCTTCTTTCCCCCACATCAAACACACACGCACACACACTTCGGCTAATGTCTTCTAGTAAAAGTAAGTTGCTTTGGTTTTCTTTTTTAAATAAGTTAAGCTCTGCATACACCTCCCTCTCTCTCCTATGTGGAAAACAAAACTCTGAAAGTATCAACCATGGCTTTAATGCCCAGATGTGGAGATTTCCTAACACAGATGAAGTTTTAAGTAGTACTGCAGTCTATTAGTGTTACTGCAGCTCACCAAATGCTGTAGACACCAAGGAGGAAGAGACCAGGTAACAGGCAGGTTTGCTTCATCAACCATTTTTGGAACACGCCAAGAGAAGTAACCCACCTACCAACCAGCAACTTGCCCAAGATGGAGGCAAGGTTCTTCCCTGTGCCTCAATCAACGGACAAGTGCATTGAAAATGAGGATGTAGCTTTTCACATCCAGGCTTAGATCCGTATTCTAAGTTTCCTCCTATGCAGTTGTGTGTCTCAGCAATTTTTTGGTAAAACTCAGACCCGAGAAATAAAGAAAACAGCCGCAGACAAAAGAACAAGCCAGCCACCATATACAGATTTCCCAAGCATTCCTTGTCTCAAACATAAAGGCTTTGTGGAATAGAACTATGAAAATAAAGACAGGAATACATAGTGAGCCTTGTTCAATGCTTTTCCCCAGCCTTATATCAGAAATATAAGCAATACCAGTATGCATCAGCCACTGGTTTACCCAGACAAGGAATCTCAGAGTTCCACAACAACAACGAGGTAACAGCTCTGCCTGGTACATTCAACTAAATCGAAGAACAGCTCAGAGCTGAGGAAGGCCAGGGCCAAAGGAAGAGGAGAGGGAACATCTTGTAGATGATTCTGCAGGAAGATATTCTGTTACACTGAACAAATCCCTTTCTATATATTTTCAATCTGCCATCTACTTGGGAGGAAATATTTCCGCATTAACCCAACAAGCCTCTCTCATGGGCTCTGCGGGGGAGCTGCTGTGCATGACCGCATAACAGCGCTCCCAGTTTGAGGAATGAATGACATAGGCCAGAGCCCATACTGCACAGCTCTCCACATTTTGCAAATCAATGCCTTGTAAAAGCATCCGTTTCAAAGCTTCTGCTTAAGGGAGCCATACTGCTGCTATGCGACTCAGGCATGAAATGCTGCCATCATCTGTCCAATACACCAAGTCACCAGCCATCCTTGCCCTATTTCCACACTCAAATACTCTCTCTGAGCTTTGACAAAGAATAAAGAGAATGGACCTCTCAGATGAAGTGGGAATTGACACTTGTAGGTCCAGCTTATGCAAGTACAATGGATCTGACTTCTAGCAGCAGGAGAGTCCATTCAGTACTGAAGAGAATCAGCGATGTTGAAAATTTAGGGGTTGAAGGACAGATTTGTGGGAAGGGCGTATGAACTACATGTGGTGACAATGTTTTTTTCCACCGGAACATTGCCATGTTCCTGTTACAGTAATATGGGGGAGGTGGTAAGGTTTACAGAGGCAAAGTTAATTAAGACTTTGCCATGGAGACCTGGCACAGAGCTTCATACACATTCCTTGCATTCTTTCACAGCATCCGCTCTCTAAATATTTTATCATCACTAGTGCAATCACTTGGACACTGGGGATGACATCAGGAAAAACAGACCATCAGCAAGTCCGCTGGCGCATTTAAGGTGGATAAGCAAAATTCAGAAGGTCAGGGATTGCTAATTCCCCCCACATCTCCAAAAATGTGCATTAAGAGACAACCAGATGTTAACTTCCACCACTATCATCACCACAGAGAACGAAGAACCAATCAAATAAGAATCCTTGGCGAAAACATTTCTGAACTAGTGCAAACAAACATGCAGGGAACTTTAGAGTCCAAATACACTGGACAGAAGAGGATAATGTTCGTTTGTCAGCGAGAAGACCAACCATGCTGGTTATAAAGACTGCTCCGTGAATCTAGAGGAAGAGAATCAGAAGGCTCATTCAGCAGGCAGGTCTCTCCTAAACAGAGACCTGTGTGTCAATACAGCAGAAGGTAAATTCCTTATCGTGTGGGCGCAAAAAAATTCTGCCACTTGTTGGGTCTTCCCTAGTCTTTCATGACATCACAGTATGGAAGCAAGAGGCCAGAGCTGGAAACTAGCTCACCATCAGGCCATTGGGAAGGGGGAAAAATATTTAGAGACCGAGGAGTTAATGTTACCAAAGTGCAGGTGCAAAACTAAAAGCACTTCTCTTCTTCCCACACTCCAAGACCTGGAGGGATTCAGAGCTGTTCTGTTTGGAATCACGGGACTTCCTTGATTCTTCATTTTCAGCAGTCCTTACCCGAGTCAGCCGCGTGGAGGAATTTCGGGGGATCATTTAGATCTGAAGACAAAAAGGAGAGAGTTTTCAATCGTTTGTCAGAGCAGCTTTCCTGCAAACGTCACCATGGGGCTCTGGATTTCTCCGCTCTCTGATTTGATTTCAAATAAAGAGATGGCTTTTCTAACTGGGAGCCTGGGTGGTTTCCTTCCTGCGCCTCCTCACCAGTAATAAAGATTCAACAAGTCAAATTATACCCTCGGTGACCTGTGCAGCAGCACTGAAGCACTAAATGGGCTTACTTCAGTGTAAATGACTGGAACCTAGTAAGGAATTTATTAGTGTGACAGATATGACAATATTCTGGACAATCTTATGGAATTAAGTTCAGCCTCACTGAACTACGTATTCTAAGGGTCCACTGTGTTAAAAATGCAATTGTTTATGTGTTACGTGGAATTGTAGGCAACTTCTCTAAAAATGTGCTTAATGAAATCCTCAGGAAGCATTAGGAACTTCAAAGGACTTTTGGGAACAATACATTTGAAGTAGATTTGCTAGGAAATACGCTTCATAGACCCAAACTGTCTCTCTCAGAGCACTTGTTCTGAGCTGAAGCTATGCTGAACTGCTGACCACAAGAAAAACCTGTGTGGGGTCTTGTTGCCGGGTACCCTGGGGAGTCCTGTAGAAACGAGGCTCACACACAGTGGCTAGATGGAAAGTGGTGAGTTTATTGAAGGTCCCAGTCCACTGGCGCTGCGGGGCCCCTCTGGCAGTGCAACCACGGAAGGGGCCTGGCACATCCAAGCGATGCGCAGGGAAGAAGCCCAACACACAAGGGTGTGTCAGCACAGAAATACTCATGCTCATTTGCATCTCATACATAAACATATCATGAATAGCAAGCACCTGATAATTACACACTGTTCTGCACTTGATTATACGCTGTCCTGCCTCAGTTTACCTGTTTAGTTTCACATGCACTCGTTCTCACACAGACAGGGTAAACAGCTCACACAGCTGCAGAGCAAAGAGGCCTCTCAGGAGATAAGCTCTGAGAGCCAAGGCCGTTCCCATAGAGACGCAACAGAAGCGAAACAGCGCCACCGAGCACTTGCCATCACAATAATCTTCCGCTTACTACAGGTCTGAAAGACTAATCCCCAACCAGAAGAAGACGGGGGTGATCCTTGGTAGGCTTATTAGCATGCGTGCAAGTTCTTTTATTGTTTGCAATGTATTCTCTGTCATGCTTTTACCTTAAGAATAAAATGTGCTTGCTTAGAGCTGAGTGGTAACTTATACCTTTGGCAATTACACTGTGCACTGTCTCTGAAGAGAAGGCACAAAAAAATGGTCTTTTGCTGGGATTTCACAGTCCAGCCAGGGGTCTGTGAAGCCTGGAAACGTCCCAGTCAGAAGGGACACAGACGTATCTCTCCACCCAAGACAGTCAATTGTTGGAGAGCCAGAAGCCGGAGGGGGAGCAGCCCTTGCTGGCCAAACGAGGAGAAATACAGGTGCGGTTGCTCTGAAGTGTGACAATAAGTGCAGCACAATAAGGAAGACACGCCGGCCAATTCTCAAAACTACGTTTGCGCCGCAGAGCTAACAAGGAGCACTGAGCAATACCACCTGATTTGTGGCACTAAACGCAGCTGGCCTGGCTGCTAGTTTAGAGAGCAGATCCGCTGGGTGGAGTGACATTTCCTTTCAAGTGTGATTCATGCACTTTTGCCAGTGACACTTTTCATATTCAGGAGGCGATTGGAATATTGCTGGTTTTGAATTGGGGAAAGTTTGGGGGGAGGGGGTTTGTCTCCCTTACACCCCACACTGGACCTACCTCCTGGCTGCAGCCCCAGGGACAAAGATCTGAGCACTGTTTGCCAGGAGTGGCGACTGGCAGCTATGAAAACTGGGAATGGAGCTGAATCAAATCTGCCCCCTGCTGCTTCCAGTTCCAGGAAGGAAGCCAGGCCTTGGCTTGCCAGGAAGCTGCTGAAGGGGAAGGGAAACTGCTGGGGAGAGTGAACCAGCAAGAAAGGGGAAGTCTCTTGAAGCGAGAGGAGTGAAGGAGCAAGGCCCCTTTAAGTGAAGTCTCCAGCTTGTTGCCTTCCTGCTGCAGCTCCCACATCAACCTCCCTGCTGAGACTCGGAGTATTCTGGTGGGGGCTAGAGATGGGATTAGTAGGTACAAAGTTCATACAGGGCATTGTTTATAATGTCACCTGTTGCCAACTCCGGGGTTTTCCCCAGCAGCTGTTGGCCTGAGCCAGAGCCAGGGACGCATGAGTAAGAGACTAGAGGAAAATGAGGCGGGGCAAGAGTCCAAGAGGGGCATGATGGGGGAAGGGGATTTGGAGCTTTACTTCCTGGCCTCGGATTACAGTCCCCTTCTGCTTGTCCCAGAGTATCCTTAGTGCTCTGCAGCATAGATGGGGTGGGACAAAAGACATCGGCCGACACATGCACCAGGTGCTATGGGGGACAAAGGACACCAATGAAGAAAAGACACACATACGGACAAGGGCATGGGAAAAGGAGAGTGCATGATACAGAGGGACATGGGGAGAAGCAGAGAACAAGTAAAGTGGAAGTGGAGACCAAGAGACAATACAAGACTGAAGTACAAGCTACTCAGCAGCAAAGAGAACACTTGTCAGTCTATGATAATAAACAAGGCAGTAAAGAAGCTAGAAGAATAAGCAGTTTCTGTATTATTAAGATTTTCAACTTAGAACAGTGCTTTTCTTCCTTCTTTTATAGCAAACGAATAACTGAAACTGTCCAATCTTGCCAGAGCACTTTCAGTTGCAAGAGCTGCTAGGCCATTAAATCGAGACTGAACCATAGTTGCCTGCTGGTACTTCCTCATATGTTTTGAACACACTTTCTGCACTGGCCACAGAAGCTGATATGAAGCAAAACATACAAAGTGCAACCATCAAGTTGGGGAACAGGTTCTGCCCAGACTTCATGCAACTTATTTAATAAACAGTGCTCAATTTCCCTAGAACTAGGGCAGTGGTTCCCAAAAGCAGAGTGCTTGCTCTTTCTCACTTCTCTTCCCCTCCCTTCTTTTAACAGGAGGGGAGGGGGACAGAGGGAGCAGAATGAGCTCAGGTGCTCAGAGAAGCTCTACTCCATCCTCCCCACTCCCCTCCTGTGGACTGGACGGCTCTTCTGCTTCTTCCCTCTGTCTGCAGCATATGACCAGGGAAGGGAGAGGGGGGTAGAGAGCACCTGGAGCTGTCCTCCCAGCTTGCAAGGTGGGGAAGGAACTGAAGACCCCCTTCCAAGCCTGGGAGGAGGTGAAGAACCCAAGGATCAGAGGTGAGGGTAGGGGGGAGAATGATTGAGGGGGCTGGTAGCTGTGCAGGGTGGGCAGAGGGGTGAGGCCTGGGGGGGCAAAACTGAGGGGGCACTGAATTGATGGGAACCTACTAAATAGGTTTCAGTGCACTTCCATGTGCTGGAAAAGGTTATGACAATGGCTTCACAGCAAGCCTTAGCAGGTCCTGCCCGGCTGATCCCAATCAGCCTCCAATGCCCTAAGGGGCCTCCAGAGCTCTGTGGACCAGAACCTCGGTTGGGGTAAACTGCTGATGTACATCAGCTGAGAAATCAGGCTCTTTGTGAGTTGGGCTTGTGGGCCCCACGACAAACACAAATAGTTCCCTTTTCAGGGACAGCAGGATGAAAACAAAAGAACTTAAATGGGCAGAACAAAGCCTCATCAGACTAACCTCAGGGCCATTACCAAAAACCTTCTCACCAAAGTTGGCGTCCCATCAGCTTCATGATTAGCGCTGGCAAGGTGGAGTCCAGCTGCTGCACTTGCTGCTTAGATGGCACAGCACAAAGCAACAGTAGGCAATGCTACTCCCCATCTTCCAGGCTACTGGCAAAGGACAGCTGAGTTCATTTTCAAGCCCTGCTTATCTGATGGGCTGTTGTCTCAAGACCCAATTCACTCTTACCTTTTGATCCAGTCTCTGATATTCACTGGATTTGGGCCGCCGGGGTAGTTTTGATCGTTTTCCTTCCAGAGCAAAAGCGATGATCTTTGGAGACAGAAAAAGGAGGAGAAATAAATCAGCAAGCAACTCCTGAGAGGTGCCCACATGTTGTGGTGACTGAAAAGAGCTGATGCAGAACTACGGACATTACAAGTATTCTCTTTTCCCACTTCAGGGACAGATAGTCCTGCTCTTGTGTTTCACTCTCAGAGCAATGAAACATCTCACCTGGCCCAAGCCTATTTTCCCCAGGATTGGCAGCTCCTAGATTTCCAAATTCAGGACTGCCTAACCCACACCAAAGGCTTCATCACTCTCCAAAAAGCCACCCCCACATTCTTTATCTGGGTATGATGACACCATACATAATGACTCAGCAGGAGTCCCACTGTTGCCAGTTTTCACAAGACTTATGATATGTTTTTCTTTAAGCCCCCATGCCTTGTAGAGTCATATTACATGAGAATTGCAGCTTTGATTTTAAATGAAAGAGTAATTTTCTAGCCATGGTTGTGGTGAAAAGCTTGTAAACGTGAACCTAAAGGTTCCCACATATCAGAAAACAAATAAGAACCAAGATTATTTTTTTAAAATGACTTGAAAGTTAATCTTGTTATATTTTAACAATTGAGGCCAACAATAATGCATCTTCCATGAGGACCAACTTCATCTGTTAACCAAAGGAGTTCACAGAACAGTGTCAGCCTATTACACTAAGAGATATGGCCAGTAACCCGCTGCCATATAATTCCTCCTTATTCACTACTGCTCCACTCAGTTTACACTGCTTCCCAACGTGATTTATAGAAATACGCACAAAGGTGAACACGAGTCACTAGATCATGGAACATGGATCCCCTGAATAAAAAAATGAGATCACTTTTTAATTTGTTTTCTTCACCTTTCCATGTTTTCTTAAAAGACACATTAAGTGTGGGTGGAGGATGCAAGTCAAATGGGATGACAGTGAGCGGTGAAGGAATGTACAAGAGCAGGGAACAGCAAAACCCCTTTATTGTTTGTTTTCAGAATTTCTAAGATTTGGGGATTAAAAAGGTATAAAATCTTCAGCTATGTCTACATTTAAAGCACTACAACAGCACACTTGTAGTGCTTCCATATAGACACATAGAGTTGGAAGGGACCTCAGGAGATCATCTAGTCCAACCCCTTGCTCAAAGCAGAACCAGTCCTTATTTTTTCCCCATATCCCTAAATAGCCTCCTCAGGGATTGAACTCACAACCCTGGCCACCGCTCAAACCCAGGCCAAACCCAGGCCACCGCTCAAACCACTGAGCTATCCCTCCCCCCATATATATATAGACATACAGACATTCACTACAGCAACGGAGGATTGCTTCAACCACTATAGTTAATTCACCTTCCCAAGAAGCAGCAGCTAGGTCGACGGAAGAATTCTTCTGTCAATCTAGCACTGTCTACAATAGGGGTTAGATCAGCTTAAAGGGTCTTTCAAGGGTGTGCACTTTTCACACCCTCAAGAGTCATGGCTATGCTGATGTAAATTTTCAGGGAGGACCAGACTTCTGCAAAGAAACTGTAATAGTATTTGAATGCAATTTATTTCTTGGAATTTAGAACAAAGAGAGCACCCATCTGCTACTGTAGGTGCCTTTGACACTATTGACCATAGCTGACAAACCCCACAGCAAAATGCCCTACACAGGCAGGATGTTCCCCACCAAAACACCATCAAGTCACCCCTTTCAGGTCCCAACCTCTTAAGCCACCCAGGCAAACAGGATATCAGACAGAGAGAAGAGTGAAATACTGTAACAGGTCTGGTATCTCCTTGCTGTAAGTCAAACAGAAACTGAAAACAACAACAAAGCACAGGTTCCAGTGGCCTTTTGAATAAGGCCAGGAGAATCAGGTTGGATACAGAACATTGAAGTCTGCCCTGATGGATCAATATCTCCAGTCCACACTGGAAGAGCCCTTTCCTTACCACATTTCTCCTAGCAAGTGCTCTCTGAACCGGACTCCTCAATTTAAGGTTACTGCTTTCTATACAGACAATAAGGAAATGCAAATAGGATTTTCTTACTAGGATTAAAGCTTTTCAAAGTCTGGGTGATATGCATATAGGAGAGAGGCTGCACTGTATGCATCAAGGTGCTGCTGGCCAGATAACACTCAGGAAGGTCTATTAGGATACCTCAGTAAAGAATAATCTTCAGCTAGTCTAGGCCATGTCTTTGTGCAGCCTGAAGTAACTCTAAGGCACTATGAGCACTATGCATTAAACAACAGTCCGGCCTCCTATCTGACCACTGCTCAGTGTCTAAAGGAATTTTTGTACAGTGCTAAACGGGAAAGGAGCAGTTACCAGGAAAAAGCATCTTAACTGCTACTCCTCTCATTCCTTGACACCCCAGTTGCACACCTGGAGATGACCACCAGGACTAAGATCACATGGTTTTCACAGAGACTTAAGATCCTCCCCTGGGTACAACACTCTCGTTGCTCATCCCAACAGGACTTGAGGGTTGAACGAAACCCCAAGTTAGTGTTTTTTGACCTGCTGAATTTATCAGCAAATTAAGAGTCTAAATAACAGAAAAGCCAAAGATAGGTTGGTGTATTGAAAAGTTTTCTTCCGCCCCAGCCAGAAGCACCAACCCATAAACGGGGAAAGGACGAACCTGAGTAACAAAACAAATTGGAAACTAATGTCTTGGATCAAAAACTAAAGACCCTTCCTGGCAGTATGAGAAAGAAGCACCAATTTCCTGCTTGTGACTGCACTGGTCTAACTACAAGGAAATGTTCTCTCCACCCACTAGCATGGATTAAGCCTTGAAGCAGACGGGGTCCACACCACATCCAGAAAAACTCACCTTCCGTTTATTGTGATAGGCAATGTACAAAGCAGCGACGATAATGGCTGCGGTCACCAGGTAGGCAAAGAAGTGGCTACTCTCCGATTCATCTTTGGGTGGAGCAGCAGGGGCACTCTCATCTCCCCCCTCACCAGGCTGAGCAACTTCATCCATCTTCTCATCACCAGAGTGGCTGGCGGGGGGCACCTTTTCATCACCAGCCTCATCGCTCGTGCCGCCACCATCTGCCTTCTCCTCAGTGGCCTGGGAACCCTGGCCAGCAGGTGTCTCCTCAGGTGCCTGGTCCTCCTCCTCCTCCTCCTGTGCCGCCCCCTCGGGGACCTTCTCCTTCACCTGCGCCCCCTCGGGGACCTTCTCCTTCGCCTCCGCCCCCTCGGGGACCTTCTCCTTCGCCTCCGCCCCCTCGGGGACCTTCTCCTTCGCCCCCTCGGGGACCTTCTCCTTCGCCCCCTCGGGGACCTTCTCCTTCGCCCCCTCGGGGACCTTCTCCTTCGCCTCCGCCCCCTCGGGGACCTTCTCCTTCGCCTGCGCCCCCTCGGGGACCGGCTTCGGCTGCGCCCCCTCGGGGACCTTCTCCTTCGCCTGCGCCCCCTCGGGGACCGGCTTCGGCTGCGCCCCCTCGGGGACCTTCTCCTTCGCCCCCTCGGGGACCGGCTTCGGCTGCGCCCCCTCGGGGACCTTCTCCTTCGCCGCCCCCTCGGGGACCGGCTTCGGCTCCGCCGCCCCCTCGGGGACCTTCTCCTTCGCCGCCCCCTCGGGGACCGGCTTCGGCTCCGCCGCCCCCTCGGGGACCTTCTCCTTCGCCGCCCCCTCGGGGACCGGCTTCGGCTCCGCCGCCCCCTCGGGGACCTTCTCCTTCGCCGCCCCCTCGGGGACCTTCTCCTTCGCCGCCCCCTCGGGGACCGGCTTCGGCTCCGCCCCCTCGGGGACCGGCTTCGGCTCCGCTTCAAGCGCCTTCTCCTCCTCCTCCTCCTCCGCGAGTGGCGTCTTGTCCTGGCTCTGGGCAGCTCCCACGGTTCCTTGGCTGCTGCGGGATTCCCGAGAGCTTGCGGCTGCTGGAGCTGTGAAGAAAACACAGGGACTATGGCTGCTGTTTGCGGCAGTCACTTGGGGCGATCACCGCCGGCAGCTCCCCTCCCCCTCCGCCCCAGTGCCGCCCATGGGAGGTTTATCAAGGGCGCAGCGTGAGGCAACGGGAGACGTGGGTGAGACAAGGCCCAGGCCCACCCCCAGCGGAGCGCCCCCCTCCCGCCGCCGGCCAGGGGAGCCCCGAGGGTCTCACCCTCAGAGGCGTCCGAGGAGACGCAGAGCGGCGCCGCCGCCGCCATCAGCAGCAGCAGTAGCCGCAGAGCCCCGCGCGCCGCCGCCATGGTGACCGGGACAGTTCGTTCCGCTTCCGGGAGCTGCCGGGAAACCGAGCGCGCACTTCCGGCGCCTCCCCTCAGCGCGCGGGACCGGGCTCTCGCGAGATTGTGCACCGGAAGGGGCAGGGCACGTGTCTTTCGGGGAGGGGCGTAGTGGGGGGCCCGGGTGTGTCTCCGAGGGGGGCCCAGTGGGGGGCCCGGGTGTGTCTCTGAGGGGGGCGTAGTGGGGGCCCCGGGTGTGTCTCCGAGGGGGGCCCAGTGGGGGGCCCGGGTGTGTCTCTGAGGGGGGCCCAGTGGGGGGCCCGGGTGTGTCTCTGAGGGGGGCGTAGTGGGGGCCCCGGGTGTGTCTCCGAGGGGGGCCCAGTGGGGGGCCCGGGTGTGTCTCCGAGGGGGGCGTAGTGGGGGCCCCGGGTGTGTGTCTGAGGGGGGCCCAGTGGGGGGGCCGGGTGTGTCTCTGAGGGGGGCGTAGTGGGGGGCCCGGGTGTGTCTCTGAGGGGGGCCCAGTGGGGGCCCCGGGTGTGTCTCTGAGGGGGGCGTAGTGGGGGGCCCGGGTGTGTCTCTGAGGGGGGCGTAGTGGGGGGCCCGGGTGTGTCTCTGAGGGGGGCGTAGTGGGGGCCCCGGGTGTGTCTCTGAGGGGGGCCCAGTGGGGGGCCCGGGTGTGTCTCAGTGGGGGGCCCGGGTGTGTCTCTGAGGGGGGCCCAGTGGGGGGCCCGGGTGTGTCTCTGAGGGGGGCCCAGTGGGGGGCCCGGGTGTGTCTCTGAGGGGCGCGTAGTGGGGGGTGGCAGGTGTCTTTCTGAAGGGGGTGTATTGAGGGTGTTTTGGGGGGCAGAGGGAGTGTTTCCAGGGGCTGGAGGGGGGTTATCAATGATCTGCAAAGGAAAGGTGACTTGGCCCTGCTGCCATGGACAGCAATTTTTGCTTGGTGTTCCTGTGCTTTCCCTTTTGTCTCTGATTTCGCTCAACCATCTAGTCGTGTGTATACCAATACATAAATATTGATATATACTGTTTCCTACTCAGTAATATAGAGAGACCTGACTACACATAGCAAGAGAGTTTCCCTTTATTTTCATTAGTGTTTCACAAGGCCTGGTCAACAGACAATTTTTGTAATGGTATAGCTATCAGGGGTATTTTTTCACAGGTATAGTTGTCCTGCTACAATTCCTAGTATGGACACATATTGGTATAAAAGTGCCATATAGCCATACAGCTAATTTGCCTTTCCATATAAAAAAGCTGTACCAGCATAACTTTCTACATTAGGCAGGTGGTATGCTTTAACTATACTGGTGTAGCTAAATGGGTACAATGTTTGTGTGTAGGTAAGTTTTAAGGCAAGCACCTATGGGATATTGGTAGCAGGGACACTTTTCACCCTGGTCTATTCAGTAGCAGGTGACCCACTCTTCTCATCCCAATGCATTTTAATTATCTTAGTGCGAAGATCAACCTGAGCTGTAGCCTCATGGTAAATTGGGCACGAGGCGGCACATTTAGGAGCACACAAAAAAAGGGAGACTATGAAAATAGTAAAGAAAGCGAGGAATATTTGTAGCACCTTAGATACTAGCCAGTTTATTTCAGCAAAATAGTGTTGCAAGGAGAGATCGCTTTATTAATGTTAAATCCATTCTCCATTTATTGAGTGGTCAAATGCTCCATCTAATGGTCACTATTGGCATTGCCACATTTAGTCTTGAGCACTATACGTAGCCATAAAACAGCTCCATCTTGTGGCCCCAAGCAAACTTTTTGATTTAACATGTTTTTTACAGTAATGCCTAAGGGTCTATCAAGAGTGGGGTCCCATTGTGCTGGGTGCTGTACAAAGAGTGATAGTCCCTGCCCCAAAGAGCTTACAGTCTAAATAGACAAGGCAGACACAGGGAACACACAAGCAGAATGACCTCTATGATGGCAGCAAATGGCATATTAGTTAATCTGGTTTTTTGAGTGGGGAGTTACTTGGGAAGGGAAGAAGGTTGAGAGGGACAGAGTGGGGGAGAAGAGGTAAGAGGGACAGGTGAGGAGTGAAGCTTGGGTGAAGAGACTGTGCAGAAGGGGAAATCAATAAAGTTGGCATATACAGCTAATCAAAATGGTGAAAAGTTCCCTAGATGTTCAAAGGTCCCTAGTGCCCCCAGAGAATGGTGGGTCTTGCCTGCACAGTTCTGACTCCAGAGAATGGTGGGTCTCCCCTGAACAGTTCTGGCTGGAGGAGACAGTGCTGGAGTCAGTCAGTGGGATTTAGGCCTCTAGGGGCTGCAAAACCTAAACAACTAGACAGCTATTTTTTATTTATACAGTATGAGTCCAGGAGGAGGTGGTGCAGCGAACTGAAGGATAGAAGAGATTCTGTTTCTTTGAGTTTGGGTATTGTTACCTCGGAAGGTGTAGACTTAAATCATGACCTGGCTGGAAGGCTGAGTCATAGGAAGAGAAACCAACGTGGGACCACAGCAACCACAGGCAGGGAAAGCTGCTATGCCACACCCATCCATGAGGTGGCACACCCATGGTGAGTACACTCCTTCACACCCTCAAAAGTTAATGGGGCTACTACTGTTCTGCTCAAAGCCATAAATTTGTACCCCATCTAAAGCTTACCCACTTGGTGTGTTGGGCCAGGATAGAGTTTCTATTGATCTGCCCTTCCATCAGATTAACTTTTAGCGAGGGGAGAGGAGGGAAGGAAGTGTGAAAGAGCCAAAGGTAAGGTTGAAACAGTGGATTTATTACTGGAATGTGCTTCAAAAAGCCCAGGCCCTTTGGCTCAAACATTGACATTTTGTGACTGTTTCTGCCTCCAGTGCCTAGCAATCTCATGAGTCCTTTTCCAGTATGGAGCAAGTGGTGGCTTAAGATGCTTTTTCTAATTCTCTTTGTAATAGCTTTCAGGGAGACCACCGGGCTGAGTGAATGGCTAGCAAGGTGGGTCTACCTGGCCTTTGCTTTGGCTGGATATTACTGTATTGAGTTAAATGGCCCCCTGGTACTGTGGCACTGGTGCTGTCAAAATCATAGCCTTGGAGACTGAGTATTGATTCTGCTTGGGTAGGTTGGGAGGTACCCCCCCCCCCCCCATCATGCTGTCTGGAGTGGCTCAGGTGTACAGGTACCAGCCGTGGGGCAGACTGTTGAGAAGCAGGGTATACCACCCAGTTGGTTGTGATTTCTATTCTTTGGTGAAATCTAAGTGTGAAGGTGCAACAACAGCCTTACATGGAGTAACAGACAGCTCCCCTTGGGTACTCCAAATTCTATCTTGTCACCCAAGTAAGCTTGCCTTTGTGATAGATAGTCCCTTACACCAAAAGTCACAATAATATCCAGGTTACTCCCAGTTCTAAAGGACCAGCGACTTACCCCGGGTCAACTACTCCTTAGTTCTTGCACCAAAGACAATGCTTATAGCCAGTCCTATAATAAACTAAACATTTATTAAGAAAAAAGTTATTTACAAGGTTAAAGTGAGTAAACATATACAAATTAGTTAGTCTATGGTTTCAAAAGGTGGTAGAAGTTGTTGTAATATGCAAGTTCTATGTCCTTTAGGGCTAACCCTCTAGGATTCCCTTGCTTTTGCTTAGAAATCTTGCCCTTTACAAGTCCAAGCAGCATCCAGGCAGAGATACTGTCCTCCTTGTGAAGGATTTTTATTCCCTTCTCCCAGAGTTGAGGATGATGGGGCAGCTCCTCTTCATGGGTGTGGAGGGAGCAATCAACAAAGTATTTCATTTGTTTCACAATGGCTCATTAGGTTTCAATTGGCCTTCCTGTGTGCAGGACCCAACATCTGTAGGAAGCCAGCCTTTACCCTAATGCTTCTTTTCCCCTTTGAAAACCTCTGTAATTGTATAAGTCAAAGAAACCAGGCAGTATACCTTACAACATGGGATGCAGATGTTATAAGTGAGATTACTACATGGAAAATCCTACAAACATTTTGTGAAGGCTAAACTCTTGTGAACCTAAGATTTGTTTTAACCATGTGAACACACAGGTGAGCCAGACTTGTTCCCAGCTATGCATTCATGAGTTGGTGGATAGGTGCCTTAGTGTGAGCTGGCACCTGGTTTGCCAGAATCACAACCTCCTCCCCAATTTTGCTCAGACCCTTAGTACAAGGAGCAGAATTAGCATTTCTGTGTTGAAAGTTTTTCTGGAACTGTTTCTGTTAACGTTCACATCTGTGAATCAGACCAATACACCTTCCTACTGACCTGGCTCCTCTTGGAGGGTCAGCAGTTCTTTCTCCATAATCAAGAGGCAGAAAATTAGCTTTCCACTTTGCAGCTGATCCTAATGAATTCACACAGGAACCCTGAAGTGCTAGAAATCTTTCAAATAAACATTGCTGCATATGCTCCTGTCTACCCCCTTTGTCCTCCCTCCACACCCCAGATGCCTGAGGCCCAGGTGAAGTCACATTGTGGAAACAATCAGTTATTCATAAATTAATTCAGTGCTGAGTTTTAATTTGTTTGGTTTTCTAGTACAATGTTAAAGCAGTAATTTAGGTCAAAAGATTTTGTTGAATCATCCTTTCTGGTGACCTACCAGAGCAAAATTTTTCTGATGCCAAAACTGCTCAAGAGGTGCATCTTTTCCACTAATTGACCAAGATCCCCAGCCTGTAACTGAGCAGAATCATGTCCAGAATAGTGTCCACAAAGTGACATTAGGCCAAATCTTCGGGACCCTGCAGAGCACTTGTTTGCCTTGGGCTTTTTAGTAAATAGAATTGGTGACCCTAGATAACCATTCACTTTCATAGACATGTGGGACCGGAAGGGACCTTGATAGGTCATCTATCCCCTGCACAAAAAAGGACTAAGTTTCACCTACTGTACCCCTTTTAGGAGTCAGATTTGTCTTACATACCCCCAAGTTTCACCTCCCCTAAAAAACACTTGCTTATGTGTTCGCAGCACACTATTACTGAAAAACTGCTTGCTTTTTCATTTTTACCATGTACTGTAATTATAAAATCAATTGGAATATAAATACTGGACTTACATTTCAGTGTACAGTATAAACAAATCATTCTCCGTATGAAATTTTAGATTATACTGACTTCACTACTGTGTCTTATGTAATTGGTTAAACAAGGCAAATATTTAGATGAGTTGATGTACCTTCTGAAAGACCTTTGTGTACTTCCAGGGGTACACATGCCCCTAGTTGAGAAGTGCTGACCTAGACCATCCCTGACAGTGACAATGACTGATATTCCACTACCTGCCTAGGTAATTTGTTCCAGTGCTTAACTGCCTTTACAGTTAGGAAGTTTTTCTAATGTCTTACCTTAATCTCCCTTGCTTCAATTTAAGCCCATTGCTTCTTCTTATTCATGGAGGACAGGAAAACAGTTTATCACCCTTCTCTTTATAAGAAATGTTTACTTTGAAGACAGTTATGTCCCCTTGGTCTTCTCTTCTCCAGCTTAACCAACCCAATATTTGCAATTCTTCGTAGGTTAAGTTTTCTAGACCTTTAATTATTACTACTCTCCTCTGGACTTTCTCCAGTTTATCCACATCTTTCCCAAAGTGTGATGTCCAGATTGAAGTGGACACAGTACTCCAGTTGAGACCTTATCCATGCTAAATAGAGCAGAAGAATTACTTCTTGTGTCTGGCTTTCAATACTCCTGCTAACACTTGGACAAAATGGAAGCCCCATGCTGATCATATCCAGCTCATGAGGGAAATCAATCTTTTTGTAAAACTGCTGAACTGATTTTATTTTATTTTTTTTCCTGAAAGCTGATTGAGAAGTTCAGGGTCAAATTTAGGATCTCTCTCTGCCCTCCCTGCGTTCAAAAGCCCACAAGGAATAGATATATCCAAATTTTAACTTGAAGACCACATGAAGCTTAACTGTCTATCCATCACTGTAGAAGAGCGGACTTGCCACATGTACACCCCCTCATAGCAGAGTATAGCATGGGAGCGCTTTCCTCTCTAGGGCCCCCTACCAACAAACACTCCAGCCCCACACTTCTGCCTTGTCTCACGTTTCAGCCCTCTGGCCAGGTCACATTTTAGTTCCACCCCTTCAAAGGTAACAAAGTCTGACATAACTGAAGTCCAACATCAGGTTTTGGTCCTCAACTTGGGGGTCCCACAGTCCCTATAAGCTCATCTCCTAGGGCTTTTAAAAGTCCTTATCCCATCGCATCGGAAAGTGGTGTGGAATCCCCCTTTGGTGCCTGGTAGGGGAACCCAAATCTGCCCTCTACCTTATGTTCCAGTCCAGGGACCCTATAACCGTCAGCCAAGGTCTGCTCCATCCAACTCCTTTCTGCTGCTTCCCTCAACTTCTTTCTACCATAGCCTATCAGCAGGCCTCTCCCACAGCCCTTCTAGGTTCTCCCTTCTTTCAGCCTGAGGGCTCCCTGCATTTTTCCCTGAAATTGCCCAACAAATCCAAACCCAGCTGCTTACCTGCAGCCCTAACTTTTCATTTTTTGTAAATTTCCCCCATGCTGTTCCTCCACTGAATTCCTCCCAGGGCTCTCTTCTTGGAAGTCTAGATTCAGCCCTTCCATCAGGGCTCACTAGCTGAGCAGCCGCTGGGGCTGCATCAAGAGTCTGACCTGGCCTCTTGCTTGACTCTTCTGTGCAGGAGCAGTTCCCAAGGTCAGGTCACCTCTCCCCCGGGACCTCCTCTTCAACCTTGCCAGTTTCACACCCCCCCCCTTTTACTTCAGACTCTCTCTCTTTGCAGCAACCACCCAGCTCCTCCCCCACTGGCTCTTACCCTTAATTGGACCCACCCTTCAGGTACAACCAGGTGGGTTAATTGGTCTCTCCTGCTTCAGGTACCTCTTTCAGTACCAGGATGCCCCTCACATGCTCTTGTTACAATCCCATATGGTATCAAGGTTTTGTCTTGCTGGGGTAAATTCATAGATTCTAAGGACACAAGGGACAGTTAGGTCATCTAGTCCAACCTCCTACATCACCCATATTAGAGAATGTCACGCAGTGATCATGTTGTTCCAGTGGTTAATTACCTTCACTTGAAAATGTGTGCCTTACTTTTAGTCTGAATTTGTCTAGCTTCAGCTTCCAGCCATTTGATCTTGTTCTGACTCTGTCTGCTGGATTCAAGAGCTATCAGAAATCTTCTCCCATGTGGGTACTTACAATAAACTCTGATCAAGTCACCTCTTAACAGAGTTTCATAAACTAAACAGATCAAGCTTTTTAGTTTCTTGTTGTAAGACAGGTTTTTCAGACCGTGTCTCTTTCTTGTGACTCTTCTCTGAATAGTCTCTAATTCAGGGGTGGGCAAATAGTATTTTACAAACTATCCCTGGCACTTATCTGACCCATTTAGTATCTGAACACCTCAGTCTGAAAGGACTTTTCCTAACACATCCCTGGGAGGCAGGGCAATGTGGTTATTCCCTCAAGAAGGGGCACTCATCTCCCAGCTCCGCGTTGTGGCAGTTCTGGTTGCCGCACCTCAAAAAAGATACACTAGAACTGGAAAAGGATCAGAGAACGGCAATAAAGTTGATTAAGAGTATGGAATTTCTTCCGTATGAGGAGGGACTAACACAATGGGGGCTGTTTGTCTTAGAAGACAAAGGGTCAGGATATACTAGAGGTCTATAAAATCATGAATTGTGTGGGAAAAAGTGAAGAAAAGTTATTTCTCTCTTCCCAGAATACAAAAACCAGGGTCACCCCGTGAAATGAATAGGCAGCAGGTTCCATATAAACAAGAGGAAGTCCTTTTTCACACAATGCAGTTAACCTGTGGAACTTATTGCCATGGGATGTCGTGAAGGCCAAAAGTATAGCTGGGTTAAAAGAACTAGATAATTGTGCCATGGTTTAAAGACTCATTTCAGAGCCCAGATAAAACTTTCAAAAGTCTCTGGGTTCTAGCAGCTCTTTCTGCTGTCCAGCCTCAGACTTCTCCACTGCCTGGAGGACTCTACAGGCATTCCCCTGTTCGTAATAATACTCAGGGTCTCTTTTGGGTTTCTCTGCCTGGACAGCTGAGTTAGAGCTTCCTTTCTCCTTACCTTAGAGCTCGCTCAGGCTTTTAATTACACCCAGGTGCTCCTTATTTAATGAATTGCCTTCCAGCTACTCAGGCAGTTAACTAGCCCCAGGTGGAGCTGGCTCATTCCTGTCAGTGGAGCCTGACTCAGGTAAGCTGGGCAGCCAACTCCCTTAAAGGGACAGCCCTGTGACATCCCCTTGTACACCTGAGAAAATGAGGTCCAGATCCTTACAGTCATGTAGGCATTGCCCATTTCAGTGCGGCCACGCCTCACCCCTTGAGGGCCCAGTGCTCTGTGTATGGGTCCTCCCCATGCAATGCACAGGGAGAGCTGGGGGCCCAAGGAAGGGATTTTTAGAAGCCGGCCAGCTGAGCAGGGAAATGAGCAAGATGCCAAGAAGATGGGTAGGGAGAGGAGGGGGCTTAGGTGCCAAAGTGGCTGATGTGGTGCAGCAGAGTGATGGGTCAGAGATCCGCACTGCCTTCCACTCAGGGTCCTCAACCCGGAAGCCATGCTTGGAGTAAAGTACCTGAGCCAGGACAGCTGCCTATCCTGCTCACCCTACTGTTCCCTGTGCCCCCAGCTTCTCTTTGTGTGTGTTGTTCTGTCCCTGCCTGTAAATGGCCAGAATCCAGCCCTCCTGCTGCGGGGGCTGGCAGGTTTTGGGGCTTAGGCCTGCTCAGAGCCATGCCTACAGGATCGGGCCCCACTGGGAGGTAGGTGTTTCCCTGGCTAGTCAGAATCCTGCTTTAGAGCTCCTGCAACTTCAGCGTGAGCTAGGCCTCCGAGGAGCTTGTTAGCTGTGGGGCAGCATTGGCCCCTAGCTGGTTTTGTGGCTGGTAGAAACATAGGCACCCAGGGGATTTAGGCACAGATGGGGTTAGGGGGAAGCTAAGCAGCAGCTTTGAAAATGTCAGTCATGCGTAAGTGGTGGATTGAGGTACCTAAAGAGGCAGAGGGCATCTCAGTATTTTTGGGCCTAAGTGCCTTGCTCAGAGTAACACGGGAAGCCTGTTGCTTAGCAGAGATTTGAACCCAGGATTCCCAGTGCTAGGTTAGCACCCTCGCCCCTGCCACGTCCCAAAGGGTCCCTGCTCCCCCCGCTCTTTAACGCAGAGGCACAGGACAGCTGTGGTAGGGGGAGAGTGTTATAATTCCCTGGTGGTGGTGGTCTCACAAATCTCCCTCTCCCCAGGAATGTTCTTGGCTTTCCTTTTTCCCCGGGGCCAGGCACATGTCAGGACACATCTATGCACTGGCATGCAGAATGGCGTCCTCCGTGCAGCATGATCTTGCATCTCCGGTGCACGCGAGGTTACCATTTCGTTCAACAGCCAGACAGAATTGTCTCTGGCACGCAGCTGGTCCCGGGACATGCAGCGCAGCCATTCCATGGGCGGTGGAACTATGTGAGTATCTTGGGGCTGCCGGCCCCTGCGGTTAGTGTGCTGTACACCAGACTTACTGAGTGAGTGGCATTTTGGCAGGGCCAGGTTTGATTGTCCACAGTTGGCTGGTAGAGTCTCCCTCAGGGGAGATGATAAAGTCTTCACCTTGTCAGAGTGTCTGAACCCACCCTTACGCCCTTTGCCAGTCCTCTCCCCAGAGGCCTAAGCTGGTCAGAGGGAAGGATGAAAAGGAGAAACAATTAGCAAATGGATGCCTTTAATGATGCTAATTAAAATGTACTCAGTGTAGCCTCTGCCTCTGTGCCAGCTGCTTCGGCAGGCGAGCCGAAATCCTGGTAGCGCCAGCCTTGCCCTGGAGTGTGGAGCTGGGAAGCAGGACATCTGGCACCCTGCGACCCCGCCTTGCACCAGAGGCAGGTTCAAGGAAGCCTTCGTTTCATTTTGTGCCATTAGCTGGGTTCACGTGGGAGCCCCTCATTAGCTCTGTCTCTGCAGGAGCCTGCTGGGACCTCATTAGGCATTTCAATTAGTGAACAGCCGGCCTTGCTGAGGGAGAGGAGGATGTTTAAGCAAGATGGCTGCAATTAGCTGTTGGAGTGGAGGTGGCAGAAGTAACCCTAATTCCAAAGCTGGAGAAAACAACCAGCAGCCTCCCACATGCTACCCCACTCACCAGGGGTTAGAAAACTCTCCAAGAACTCTCTGCCGGCTCTTAATGAGATGCCGGCCTGTTCCCAGAGCTGGTCTCTGTAGAAAATTACAGCAAACACCTGGTCAGCGAAGAAGGCCAGTAAAATGCAATGTAGCCCTATGGCCCAGCTCCTCAAAGGTATTTAGGCCTCTCACTGCCTTTGAAATCAGTGGGAACTGGGTGCCTAAATCCTTGGAGGATTTGGGCCTACATGGTTTTCAGCTAGTGGGAGTGAGTCTTGCAAGCTGTTTGTTTCGGTAGCGTAGGTCCCATGTGTATTTAGTGGTAACTGTTGTGTGCTTTCACAGATCAATAGGTTGGGCTGGATTTTCACTTGGGCCTCAGCTCGGCCTCCAGAGTTGCGGACTCACTTACACCCGTAGTAAACATGAGGTGCAAATCCCCCTACTTAGAGCTGGGGTCTTCAAACGTTTTCATAGCATAGAGCACGATTTTATACGGGGATTCTCACACATCTCTCCTTCTCCAGCTCCCAGCCTCCAATTCCTAGGGTTGCCAGACCTCTGGTGTTCGACCAGAATGCCCGGTCAAAAAGGGATCCTGGCGGCTCCAGTTGGCACTGCCAACCGCTCCGTTAAAAGTCCAGTCAGTGGGGGGGGGGGGGGTCTGCGAACGGGTCCGTTAAAAGTCCAGTCAGTGGTGCAGCAAGAGCCTGAGAATAAAGCAGGCTCCTGGCCTGCCCTGGCTCCGTGCAGCTCCCGAAAGTCGCCACCAGGACTGTGCAGCCCCTAGACGCAAGAGTGGCGAGGAAGGCTCCCTGTGCTTCCCCTGCCCGAGTGCCGGCTCCGTAGGTCCCATTGGCCAGGAACCGTGGCCAGTGGGGGCTGTGGGGGTGGCGCCTGCAGGCACGAGAACAGCATGCGGAGCCTTCTTGGCCGTCCATTTACCTAGGGACTGCAGGGCAGCCATGGTAAGTGCCCCAGGGACCCCACCCCCTGAACTGTCTCCTGCACCCCAACCCCCTACCTCAGCCCAGAGTCCCCTCCTGCACCCAAACTCCCTCCCACAGGCTGCAGGGCAGGGGTGTTTGGGATAGGGGTGTTCAGTTTTGTGTGATTAGAAAGTTGGCAACCCTACCAATTCCCCTCCCATTCTTAATGGCAGAGTCCACGGCCGCTCCCATCAGCCATCTCCCCCTTCCGTTCACAATCCCATACATCTCCATGGCACTATAGCGATTGCTTACAGGGACAATTAATCTCAGGAATGTATTTAATACTTCTTAAGCACCTTTTAATATTAAGTAATAGGGAGAGTTGTTAATACCTAGTTCTAATATAGCACTTTTCAGCAGGAGCTCAGAGTGCTATGTGGGGAAACTGAGGCACTGGGCGGGACAATGACTTGCCCAAGACACCCAGCAGGCCACAGCTGAGATTAGGACCCAAGTCTTGCTAGTCCCAGTCCAGTGCTCGATCCACTAGGCCACACAATTTAGTAGTTAGCAATGAGAAGCCAGCACCGTGTGATCAGCCAGCTCTCGGCAGCTCCCCAGTAAGCCCTCCGCAGGCCCGTCTGAGAATAACAGTTTAGACCACAAGTCTCAGCTTGTGACTAAAGGGAAGGACCGAACTTCACCAAGGGACCCTGCTGCCAGAGGTGCTGCGCACTCAGAAGACCTAGGAATTCAACAGGAGTCGTGGGTGCTTCTCTCTGAAAATCAGCCTCCCGCTAAGTGGCCTCAGTTTGGACTTGGATGGACCAGGAGCTGATCCTGACCCTGAGTAACATCTTCACAGCAGAATCTCTGCCTTTGTGAACGGACAATGTTGCAACACCTTGGGAAGGGGCTGTCCTAGCAGCGTCTCAGGTGATGTCATTGTCCTGGAGGCAACTGGAAATTCAGTTCCCAGGCTGCGACACTGGAGTTTTTGTGTTGTGAGGCTCCCTGAATCTCACCTGAGAAATGTGTTCAGCTTGGTTTCCATGGGAGCGCAGCCCCCTGGCCTGCAAACTGCCTGGAGGGCCAGAAACAAAGGACAGGATAGAATGCCGTCCTTTAACAAAACCCAAAGGCTTGAAAGGCAGGGAATTTACTCTTCAGGTTTCACCACCAGTCTTCTCTCTATTATATGCTGCCAGCCCACCTGTAAATTGACATGAACCAGGAGGGGCTCAGGATGGATTGTGGGTAGATGCTTACATCATGGACTCCATGTTGGAATTTCGCAGCAGCTGGCTCACAGTTGACTACCGGATCCACTGCCCCTCCCAGCCACCACTGCCATTCTGGCACCTCTGTTTGCAGGCAAGCTCTCTGCCTCCTCCTTTTGTGGCTCCCTGAATGCTGGACCCTTGGCACATGAGGGTTGCATTCTGTGACTTCCTGCTTTTGTGCTCTTGGTTCACTGGGCAGGATGGGACTTCTGTGAAGGCAGAAGCAATGGGGCAATGCCATCATATCCTAGCCCCCAGCACGGAAGGTGCCCAGGATCCATTTCCTACTTCAGATGTTCCTGCTTTAGTTGTATCTAACACCCTCCTGCCCTTGTCCCCTTGGTTCGGAATTTCTTAGTGCAGGAAAGGTCTGGGTCAGAACTCACTCAGGGATGCAGGGACTGACAGCCAAAACACCAGTCCCATTGGGGCAGAGACCAAGTAAGGAATTTTGGGGAATCCTGGCAACTCGATAAGGAGTTTCAATGCAAAGCTGCTTTGTCAGTGCAACGGTGACCTGCCAAGGACTTTTAGAAATTGGGCTAGTCCAGCTTCCTTTTGCTCACTGGGTGGCTGCTGATGGTCCTTCCTCACCACCTCCTCCTAGCTGCCTTTCCTCCACTCGGAATTTCACTGACCACCTGCCAACGGATGACTCCCAAATCATCTTCCCCACTATTCCCCAGACACCCATTCTCTCTGCTTCCCTCAGCCTAACCCTGGCTATACCTGACCACCTCATCCTTCCTCCTGACCTTCTTCCCTTCCCTATCACTGCTGCCACTCCACTTGAGCGACTCCCCATCTTTCTGTTGGGACATCTGGGCTTTTGCTAAATCCTGCATATCACCAGTTACAGCATCTTTAAACGGCTGCCCCTAAGCCCCAGCCTGGAATCTCCTGCCTCGATCCTCCAGCTGCCTCTTCTCCAGTATCCTGACCAATCTAGTCAAAACGCTTCCAAATCAATAGCAATAGTGAAGTCCCTAGTGGATTTCATAGTTTTTGGCTCTTCTCCCTTTCATGGTCAAAATTCTGCTTGGGGAAAGGCTTTTAATTGGGGGCATTTTGCTAGGTCTTACTTTACTTTTATTTTTGTGTAGCTGGTTGAGGTTATGGGGCAGAAGTAGGCAGGGGTCAGTGGTCAGCTAGAAAGATTTTTCTGAACAGGAAGGTTCTGCACCATTTTCTAAGATGTTCAGACTCCGGCGTCATCTGATCGAGTTAGTTCTGTAGCCAGACCCCGCGACCCAGCATACTTTGCCTCCTAGTTCCTTTGTGATCAGGACTGATTGAGCTCAAGAATGAGTTATTTCCTCACTGAGAGACAAACTAGTTGCTACAGCAACACAATGCTGATTTCCCAACCCAACTAATACACCAACTATTACACCATTTAAATAATTATATTAAATTATTCAAATTACTCCCAGGCAGGAATATTAGTGCAGCTACTCCCTCACTATTATCTGAATTCTGCCTGTGCAGTCCCCATCTGCAACCTTAGAACCAGCTAGGCAGCAGCATCCCATCTCCACGGAGGGTCCCTCAGGGGGGTTATGCCAAATTAGCAATCCTCTTCTTTGTTGCCTCCCTCTATCTGTATCCATGTAAACATCCCATGTCTCCCCTCTGTTTAACCAAGCAGCAGCTTCTGTAACCAAGGGAAAAAACAAAACAGAAGCTGGTTCATTGGGATGGTTCTTATTTGATCCAAAGCCATAGTTGTGTTAGGTCAGCCGGTCATTTATCTAATACACATCTCAAATAGGGAGGGTGGAGGCCATTGCCTCTTTCTAATATGCCTGGTGAAAATCAGAGATGTCAAGGGAAATGGCCTGCTTACGCCACTCAGAGCTCTTTTGGATTCTGGGGTAGCATCACAGTGTTGGCTAGAGCTGGTCAAAAAGTCTTCCCTCCCACCCACTCTGCTGCCCCAGTGGAAAATTTAGAATTTTTGGCAGAAATTTGATTTTTTTTAAAAAATGTAAATAACTATTGCAGTGCCCCATGGGAGGGGCAGTTCAGGTGCATTGTCAGCTCCTTGTCCTTTACATTCTGGGCTCTCTGGTTGGACTACATTGCCCATGAGACACTACATGCTCCCTTTTAGAGAGGAGCCAATGCACCATGGGAGAGGGGAGGGTCCCAGACCATGCTGAATCCTGGGAGATGTAGTCCAGCCAGGGAGTCTGGCCCTCAGAGGAGATTGGTGGCAGGAAACACCCACGCTACAACTCCCATGAGGAACCACAGTGGCATTTCCAAATATTTCAGGGTTTGTTTGCCCCATGAAAAATTGAAGTTTTCCCTGGGAAATCTTCCATTTTTTGGCAAAAAATATCATGTAGTCAAAACCCAATTTTTCCTCAAAAGTCAGTTGTGGCAGAAAACTTTCAACCAACTTTATTGCTGGTTTCAGACACTAGGCTGAACAGCTAAGTAGACATTCAGCTTTAACAGATTCATGTCCGAACAGAGCAGTCCAACAATGAAAGTTTCCTTCCCTCCTCTCCAGTAGAATAATGAAGCAAAGTGAACTGCCTTGGGCTGGAGTGGATTTGGCCCAAAGGCTAGTTTGCCAGTTGCTTCTCTTGTCACAGGATATAATCCAAATCTAACCTAGCTCAGGAGGGCTGCAAAAATACCCTAACATATGTTCCTTTTCCGTATGGGAAAGTGCAGAGTAAAACAAAGAAATAGTCTCCTGCTGAAATCCAACATCTGTTTGAAGCTGTCTGGCTCGGGTTCAGACTTTAATTATTCTGACAGGTCTCTTCATGCCTTTAATTTCCCATGAAATCGAATTCAAGAAGCTGTTTGTCTGCAGACTGCTCCTCGTGTTGTGAAGAGTAAGGGTGCACATGACCCAGACATGCCTTGCTGAAAATCAGCTGCTTGGGACAGCTTTTTTTTTAAAAAAAGCTGTTTTTCCCTTTTCCAAATTATGCCCGTGTTCTTCACCAAGTGCATTTTTAGCAACACTGTAATCCTCACTTCTGGATCTCAACCGTACAATCCACTAGCAGGATGTCATCAATTAAGGCATTATGGTCACGCCAGACCTCAGGGGCCCTGTGATGGAATTTCTGTCCCTTCTCGGCAGTTAATGTTCTTTGAAAGCAAGGGAGAATCTTTAAATGAATTGCTGTCTGGTTTGGGATGGAAACACATTGATTTCAAGGCCAGATTCAGGCACTGTGGGGCTCCCAGGTGAACAATGACACAGCCCAGCCCCAGCGTGAAGCTTTGCCAGCTGATGGGCCCCCCTCCCGGAGAGATTGGAGGGGCACAGTGCTTAGCCCAGCAGCTGGCTTATATCTGCTGTAGGGGGCGGGGCCTGCTGCCTGCAGGTTCCTCTGCTGGGGTGCGTTATAGAATTAACCCCGTGGGGATGTGCTAAATGGGAGTGACTCACGCTTTGGCTTCAGACCTAGAGCACAAAGCAGAACATGGATTGCACCTTTAATGGGATGATGCCTTTGTTACCGGTCTTGGTACTAGGGATACATACGAATCAAGGAATTGCCACCCACCACCAGGCATTTGGTGAAGCCTTTGAAGCCATAACATCCATGCAGAGGGATCCCTTTATCATTTGTATTGCTGTAGCACCGTAGAACCCTAGTCATGACCCAGGAGCCCATTGTGCACTGTAAGAGCACAGAGGATCCCTGGCCCCAAGAGTGCTCTTTGTCCAAGCAGAATCTCCTAGTTTTGGTGGCTTGGTCTGGTAGGTATGTGATCTTCAAGGTCAAGAGCCACAGATCAGTCTTGGCTTAGAGAGGCCAATAGTGTCATAGGGAGCGTACTTGTCTCAAACAAGATCCAAGGAAATTGGACTCTGTCTTCCCTTAAGAAAAAAAAGACACTGACCTGCAGAGGGATGTCTACAGCACCCAAGTGCTGCAGAGAAGCTGCCCCTTCCTCCGCAGCGTCTTGGGAGAGGGGCTCTCCCAAAGGGGATGGGGAAAGGTAGGATTCATCCTCTCAAGACAAACCAACCCAGAATCCCTGAGGGTAAGGAAGCACCTGTGATAGGTCCAATGAGTGAGGAATGGAGCTGAGTGAAAGTCAGGATTTCCTCCCTACAGGAAAATAAATATGTCCACCTTTTTTCAGCCTGAATCGGGATGAAAAATCAAAATACTATTTTTTTTTTAATGGAACAAGTTCTGGAAAACGTCAAAATATTTGGTTTTGAGACAGGTTGACGTTACACTGCACTCATAGACCGGGTTGCAGTGCCTGATGGGAATTGTAGTTTGGATGCTTCAGACTACATTGTTCACAATGGTCTAGACCAGTGGTCCCCAACCCCCGGGCCGCGGACCGGTACCGGGCCGTGGATCGATCGCTACCGGGCCGCGGACGCGTTCCCGGAAGTGTCCGCCGAAAAGCCGCAGTGTCACTTTTCGGAGTGAATTCGGCGGCTTTTCGGCGGACATACAGCCGGTCCGCGGCGGCGAAGAAAAAAGAAATCCGGTCCGTACCGCAAAAAAGGTTGGGGACCACTGGTCTAGACTCTAGGCTCCCTGGCTGGACTACATCTCCCATGGTGCACCACACAGGTGTCACAGGTGCATCGTGGGAGATCTCATCCTCTGGCTAAGAACCCCAGCCCTCAGAGGCATGAGACACCCAAATTACAAATCCCATGAAGCACCATTGCACTTTAGGCTGATGCAGCTTAATGTCGACTTGACACAACATGGAGAATCAAACTATCTTGGCAACGTAGAAAGTTTCCCACAAAGTTTTGGATTTTGAGGAAACGGCATTTTCCACCAAAAAAAAAAAAATCATTGACAGAAAATTCTCAGCCCGCTCTAACGTTAGGTTAATGTCAAGAAGTGAATGAGAACATGCTGTTTGGTAGCAAGTTTAGCATGCACTGGGAGACCATGGCTCTGCTCTACACCTATTACATACTTACCATAATGGGTTTTTATGTTTTGTCTTCATTTTGGAAAGAATGGCGGGGTTTTAATGGTTAAATCTAGAGCCTAATTTATTCCAGTTTGTGTGGTGAGATGTCCCTTGTAAAGCAGGCAGGCTGCAACCACAACTGAGCTAATGTTGCTCTCGGGACCTTGACTTTTGCATTGCCTGGCTTTCTGTGATTTTAATGATGCAAATGTGTTGTATTAAATTAACAATAGGATTTTAGCATGTGCCTGACATCGCACGCTGGGCAGGTTAAACACCTAGTAAGGCAGATGGGTGCTGGATTCTGTTCTGTAACTAATCAAAATACTGTTTTGTGTTTGTTTTTCCTTGGGGCAGTGACACTTTCTTCTCCCCTCCGCAAGTCTTGGAAAAGAGCAGCACCCAAAATGACAGGGCTACCAAATGGCTCAGTCCTGCCGCCCTAGGAATGGAAACAACCTGAGCGGGGTGAGTCAGGCTATTTTCTACCTAGGACTATTTGCCCAATTGCTGCTGAGAGGGGAAACCATACAGTGATGTTCCCAGCGCACAACTCAAGCCACAGCCAGACCAGAGTGCTCCACTCCCAGGGAGAGAAATCTAGGGAAGGGCATCCGCAGCCTTCCTAGAAGTGTGCCCCTAACTCCCAGGTGTTTGGAGCATTACTGCCTGCAGATGCCTCCTTCCTAATCAGTGTCTTGGGAGGGCCTCACAGCTGGATTCTTCCTTCCTCCCTCTCTGCCCGGCCCTAGAGCAATGCAAGCTTAGCAGGGCTCTTGTGTGGAGAAACAGGGTTTAAAGCAGGTGGAGATTGGAACTCAACTCAAGTCCCTAAAATGCCTCCTCTCTGCTAGCTATCGCCTGGAGAGGCGAAGAGCTCCCGGGGACGGAGAGACAATCTCTAGTGCACCTTGAGATTCACATAGCCCCCTCTTCCACTCCACCCCCTCGCCTGCCTTTCTGAGACAGGCTGCTCTGTGTGACTGGCCCAAGGATGTGGGGACAGGAAGAGGTGCTGGCTGAGGGGATCGGTTTCCCCGGCTCCACATTGAACACGCTCACACAGCAAGTTGCAGCTGCAGTTTTATTTCCTTTTGTAAAAACATGAGTAGAGGGAGAAATGTCCCCATAGACTTAACCCCCTCCGCTCCCCGTCCCCCACCAAATAATCATGGGAGGAAATGGGGCAGATCGGGCTGGCATCGTCCTGGCAAGTCACACTCCCTCCAGGTTGGGGGCAGGAGTCTTGGCCCTCTCCAGGGTGGGAGATGTACGCTCCCTTGAGTGGGAGATGTAGCTGGCCCTTTTCTGGGGCGGGGTCCGGCGTTTCTATCTTGTTTCGAGGACTGAGACTCGCCGGGAATGGCTGTTAATGGGACAGCTAGTGTATGCTGCCCGGGTGGGACACCGTTCAGTTAGCGACAGCCACCCTGCAAATGCCGCAGAGGGAGGCTCCATCTTTACAAGTCCACATGGCTGAGGCAGAGGCAGGAACAAACCGCTCGGCCTTGGCTGGCGCGGGGTTCTCGTTTGTTTTTTTTAAAAACGGTCTTTAGATCGACTACTGGAAACAGCTCCGAGCGTAAAGCGCCTTCCCCCAGAGTCCACTTACAAGAGTTCAGAAAGGGTCAAATATTGACCAATAATGGCTTGGCTGCTTTGGAATCTCGATTGTGGCTTCAGCAATGTACAGCGGGGTGGCCGGGGAGGGCGACTCCTCTTTAGTCAGCTGGCTTGGTGACCAGGGACAGCGGCTGGGCTTGCAGCATGGCCAGGGCAGCCTGTGGGGAAGGAATGGTGGCCGGAAAGGAAGGGGGCGAGGTCAGGAGAGCCGTGTGGGTCATTGTGGCAAAGGGGATGGGTCTGGAGAGAAGAGGCGACGGGCTGCTGAGGCTGGAGGAGGAGGCGGCGGCAGCCTTACTCGACAGAAAAGCAGCTGAATGGAGAGACAGCTGGGCCCTGGCTTCCGGTTTGGTGGTGAGTGAGAGGGGCTGAGCTTGTTCCGAGTGGGTGGCAGCTGGCGCGGCGGGCGATGCCAAGGCTGTCGATGGCGTGGCAGGCGAATCCAACATGCTGCCGTGGGAGGAAGCAGGACTATCGCAGGGTTTCTCAAGGGGCAGGTACTGCATACATGGCTTTTTACTCTTGGAGGCCAGAGAGCCTGTAAGGAGCAGAAAAGACACCAGTAAGCTACACTTCAGAGACACTGTCAGCTGATGGAAGCACCACCACACTCAGATTGAGAGGGGTGTGTGTGGATGGGGACAGGGTTGGGGGCAACCCCACCTAAGAGCCTGAGTTAGCTCTGCAGTGAGGCCAGACCTTGCAGGGAGAGCAACATACAACGCCGACATTTAATCACGGGATAGAGCAGCGGGCCATGGACCCAGGGGAAGGTAACAGGGGCCGTAGTATTTCATTCTGTGCCTCACTGGTGCTTCCGATGTGTCTAAATGACCTAGGACTGAATTTCAGGCTGCCTGCAAGGCCTTTCCTCCCCTCGCTATCAGCCCAAAGGAGGGGAGTGGGCTCTACTTACTCTCCGTGTCCTGGATCTGCTGCTGGGGCTGCTTCTCTCGCTTTCTCTTCTTCTTTTTCCCCTGGAAAACACCACCCCATTTGCAGCTTTAGTCATCAACTATCAGTAACCCCCCTTGCCCCTCCCAACCGTCCACCAGGGATGGAGCCCTGATCCACGAGAACTCGCGAGACTCATGATATGGACCAGCCCCCGGATCTCAGCACCGACCTAGCAGTGCGAGAAGCAGCAGGAGTTGGTGATGTTGGGGGAGGAGGTGACACTAAATCAGCCAGCAAAAGAACTGACAATTCACACGGTTATTCCCCCCCCCCCACCCCCCCGCCACTCATTTCTCACCCCCCTCGGGTGTTCCTTCGGGCTGTACGCTCTCTGGGGCAGCCTGACCTGGCATGTGTTACCCAGGCTGCAATAGCAGTGTTAATAGACATTGGCCATAGGACACTTCTCCATTAACCTGGGGCTTTTCACAGCCATTTCACTGGGGCCCCTGGAACTCTGCACCAGGGTCAACCGCAGAAGAGCAGCTTGGGGAAGCTGCAAACTGGGCCAGGGACAGTTCTTGTAGAAGCCGCAGTGCTCAGGACCTCTTGCCTTTTCTATTTGCTATTTATTCTGTATGTTCTACTCTGCCCCACAGTACAGCACCAGCCCGGCCCAGATCCGCAGCCGGCACTGCCACAAGTCCCCTTCTGGGTCCTGCTGACCTCAGTCATGCAGCTGGGGCAGGCGGAGGGAGGGCCAGCTCTCAAAAAAATCCAACCTGCCAGTTCCTAGCTCTGGAGAAGCAGAGACGGGAGACCTGATGCCGCACACACAGTGGCAGGTGTAAGGGTGTCTGATTTCATTTCAATCTCAGTGCAAGAGGTGCAAGTGCTGAACCCCCCAGGAGTGAATCTTCGGTGGGCAGCTCATCTAATGCCAGGGCCCAGCCTGGGCAGTTTGTTCCACCACTTCATTAAGGCATTTCCCATTTCCTCCTTGGTAGTCCCCTCTGTAGTACGGGATGGTTACTGCCCATTGTCTCCCCTGCCCTGATTCCCATTAGCACTCTGGAGGTCTGTGAACAGCTGACAGGCCCTCTGTATATCTAGCACCTGGAAAGAAACCCCTCGGCTTCCAGAAGCCAACTTCTCCCCCGACCCAGCCCTGCGTCACGTGTGTTGCCTCTGTATGAACTTCGACATCCGTTAGCAGGGCGCTGCGAACCAGAGACGCTAGACCAAGGGCAGCTGCCTCCAGATGGGGTTAAGCAACCCCCAAGACATCCAATGACCACCCAGAGACTGGCTAGGGGAGCGGCCGTGACTACTTTCCTAGGTCTCATCGCACCGGCCCCAAGTAGACCTTCAAGGCCAGATCCTGATTACAGCCTGATAAGGCCTGGGAGGGACCATTATGACCATCTAGCCTGACTTCCTGTACAGCGCAGTCCGCAGTGGAGCGGATAATTCAGTGTGTTGATCTCCCTTCCCTCCAGCAGCTGTGTGAGGCGGTAACTTACGTAGTTATCCCGCGCAGACCAAGTGGGATAGAGCTGTGAATGAAGCTGTCGCTCCTTCCGGGCTAGCTCGTAGTACTTGGCTTGTTCCTCACGTGACAGCGAATGCCACTAGGTAGGAGAAAAGGACAGACAGAGCTGACTCGCGGGAGGTTACCGCCCACCCTCTGACGAAGGGCTGAATCTCACCAGTCTGGGTCCCTTGTCCAGAGCCCAGCTCCCAAAGGCGAGGAGGTCGCTCTCCTCACCGGCTCCTCTGAATTGTGGCAGCAAGACAGTGAAGCAGCACCTTAGGGGTGCTCTGATGGCAGCCACACACAGCCCAGAATAGCCGGAGCACCAGGTGCACTGGCCATTCCTAGCATGGGGCCCCCAGGCTCTCAGTGCAGCCTACAGTCAGCAATGTGGGATTCACAGGCAAGGGGTGCCCAGGCTCCCTGGTTCAATGCTGCGCCCAGCCAGGAGCCCCAATCCCTCCAGCTGGTGAGCGGAGAAAACATGCTACACTCGGTCTCTAGGGCTGGATTTCTAGGATTAGAGTCCTCCAGGACTCTCACCATCCAGACCTAGCACCCGATTTTCCACAGTGTTTAGGTGATAGGGGACATCTGCTCCCCACTTCCCAGGCTCAGTTAGCAGCTGAATGGCTAGAGCAGGGCTCTGCATGGGAGACGCTCAGACCCGGCGGCGGGATGCTAGTAAGAGAACCTGGCTAGGTGAGAGTTAACAGTGACCCCCTCTTGTGGGCCCCACTTCCCCCCTTCACTTTGCTTTTCCTTCTACACTCCCAGTGCCTCAGACTCGGGATGTGCCAGCGCATGGAGCCGGAGTCGAGGGGGGTTGTCTAATGAGCCCAAGGCCCTGTCTCCATTAGAGAGATCTGCAGCGGTGTAGCTCTCTTGATGCAACCCCTAGTGCAGCCATGTTGCACAGGCCCAAAGCCGGCTCTCCACCCACACAGCCTGGCCATACAGAGGGAGTCCCGCACCTATACTAGGGGTTGCACCAGCATAACGATTGTATTTGCAGTGTAGACAGGGGCTGGGCTCCCCTCTAAATGCAGCCCATGGACTCTAGGGGATGGGGAAGAAAGGACAGAGGCGAAGGCGTCTTTACCCTCCGTCCCAGGATCTGGTTGATGGCCGCGCTCTCCTTCAGCGTACACTCCGCCACCACCTTGGCCCTCATCTCCTTCATGTACAACATGAACGCGTTGAGCGGCTTCTTTATGTGGGGCTTCTTCTCCTCCTCCTTCTTCACACTGCCGGGGGATTTCCTGGAACCATCACACGGGCCAGTAAACACCTGCAGCTCCCACCGTTGCCATGCTGCAGAAGAGCTTCCCCTTGCTGCACAGTGTGCAGTTGAGTTGTCTCTCTTTGTAACACCCACCAGACACCTAGAGGTCTTACTATTGGAGAAGGTGAGTGCAGACCCCTCCCCCCCACTACGGCCTGGCCAGATGATGTCACCCTCTGGTATTATTCTTAAAGGTGGATTTTACAGCGTATCTTTCACACTGCAGGTAAGATGGAGAGGAGAGAGCGGGTCTGCTTATCAGGAGTGAAAACACAGCATCCCACACGGCTGGCAATGAATTCCTGTGGAACATCTGCTTTCAGGAAAGTCTAGTGAACAAGCCTTTCTTGTTCCCGTCACCACAGAGCTTGCCTTGCCCAGCTAATGTGTTAAAACAGACGTACAGATTACAAGGGAAGAAGGACTCATCTAGTCTGACCTCCAGCATAGCCCAGCCCACAGGACTGCCCTGAATTAAAACCTGTTTGAACTGGAGAAGATCCTTTAGAAAAACCTCCACGTTCGTTAACAGGTGAGTTCCAGCAAGACCCCTGAGTCCTTCTCGCAGTCGTCATTTTCCAGGATACAATCCCCCAGCCCATACGTGTGACCGGCGTTCTTTGCTCCTAGAAGTGTGACGCTGCTATTTACCAAGAGATCTAGGCCACTCGGGACAGCCACCCTGGGCTGTACAGATCCCTGTCCCACTTGCCCCATCCAGCTGGTGCGGTGCTGCTCAGTTACTTACGAATTCCCGCCGGGGCTCATGTTGCCCTGCGTGGGCTCCTGCTTGACAATGGGCGAGACGATGGTGGGGTGTGGGATTCCCGCAGGGTGGAGACCATGCGCGGGGGGCGGGACCATGTGGGGGGAAAACCGACTGGACATCAGACTGCAGCATGGGAAACAGAAAAGCCGGATGCAGACGGTCCAAATAAAGGCAACAGCCCCAGCCACACAGTGGGACTCTCTCCCTGTACCCAGCTCCTCACATCCCACCCACAGGTACATGCCCTCCCCTGGGGACTTCTCAATGTCCTACCCCTCTTCCTGCCCCCTGGCCACCCCCTCCCTGTGGCAGGGGGCAGATAACCCAGTGTCGACAGATGCTGGACTCCCGGGTGAGAAATGAGTCCAATTAAGACACAGTTAATGCTGGTAGTTTGTAGGAAGGACTGGGGAGGATTAAATCAACCTCCTACAATTTCAGGGCCTGTGTCCCTACCGGATTCTGAGAGCACCCTGGTAGGAGGAAGGTGGGTTTTGGATGCAGAACCTGGCCATGCTTAGCCAGCCCAAGCCTGGTTCATTGTAATGCGCTATCCGTGGGAACGTGCTATGGCTTCAGTGCAGAGCACAGGCAACCACACACACTCCCTGGGAGCTACCATCCTTAATCCCCTGCATGGGTAGCCGCTTACTGGAGATTTGTCTCTCCTCACAAGCCAGCCTGCTACAGCTGGTATCAGGAACAGAGCTGGAAGGGATCCAAACCATGCGACCACAGAGGATGTGCTGAAGCCCAGGAAAGCATCGTTTATGTTTTCCCAATTTGACCCTGCCCAAGCTGGACTATCAGGGGTGGAGTAAGAGCCTCTCTGCAACGTTTTGCCCTGGGCTTCCCGGGTCTGGGTCCCAAGGTCTGCCTGCTTGCTTCTGTAATAGCAGAGAGCAGTCTGCCCCACAGAGGACAATTAGTCCCCCAGATTCCACCGTCTGGGATGACCTGCTATTGTTCTGTATAGGATCTGGTACTGTCCTCATCCGAATAGTAACTGTGCACCTCCCCATCACACGAAGGTGATGGGAAAAGGGAAAATATTGTTGTCAGCTATATTAGCAAGGGTCTGGTATAAAAGACCGAAGATGCCATCCTGCTCTTCCTGGCATTTGTGAGGCCTCATCTGGAGTACGAGACCCGGTTTTCGGCACTGTGCTTTAAGAAAGACGTGGACAAATTGGAGAGGCCAGAGGAGAACAACCAAAATTGTAAGTGGTTTAGAAAACCCGATCGATGAGGGAAGCTTGAAAGAACTGGGCATGTTTAGCCCACAGAAGGGACGTGGGAGAGGGGACGTGATAACCATCTTCAGATACATAATAGGGTACCAAAGAGGGGGGCGATCAATTGTTCAAGGCAGTACAAGAAGTAATTGCCTTCGTTAGCAGCAAGGGAGATTTAGGTTAGAGATCAGGAAAAGGTTTCTAACTACAAGGGTAGTTAAGCTCTGAAACAAGTTACCAAAGGAGGCTGTAGAATCCCCGTCACTGGAGGTTTTTAACAACAGGTTGGACAAACACCTGTCAGGGATGGGGGGTAGTTTTACTTGGTCCATCTCAGCATGGGAGGAACTCTCGGGGTCCCTTCCAGTCCTACATTTCTATGATTGATCAACACGACTAGCTTTATATACCAGCAAATAAAGGATTTCCGGCTCCAGGACTGGTCAGAAATGCTAATACTCATTAGGTCTCCCAGCAATTGCTTGGAGTGACACTAGTAGTGCCCAATGGCCCTCTGCCTTTGTCTTGGAATTGCAAGTACATTGAATAACTCATGAAATGGACAGAGGACCACAGGGCCGTCCAGCTTCTCAAACAAGCACCTGAAACTCGGAGCCAGCAGACCAGACTGATTCTGTCAGTCACCATCCCCATCACAGAGACGTGGACAGAATCCTATGAATTCTCATCCTGCATTACAAGCTGTTGCTGTCTGACCCATGATCACAAGTTGGGGAGAATCAGAGAGGAAGGTGGACAGGAAATCAGCCCTTCTTTGAGGATGTGGAGCAGCCACTTATCTGATCCCAAAACATGTGGAGATGCTACAGATGGCCAGTCTGGCCACATGAGCACAAGATCTTGTCTAGCCCAAAGTCCTTTGAGCTCATAGCTTGAACAGAGGACGAAGAACCAACCTCTTTTGTGCTGAGGAAAAGGACCAAGAATCAGATGAGCCCACTGGGGGATGCAGGCCCCCCCGATATTTAAACTCTTACGGATGGGATTTTCCGAAGGGCCTAGGTGACACTGAGAATCCCACCACAAAGAGAGCAGACTCTTCAGACACAGCATCCCATCCAAGATGGATGATGGTGCTCAACTGATAATCACAAGACCAAACACAGAGCCAAGCTGGGAGTCAGAGCAGAGAAGGGTATGGGAGCAACTAATTTGTGTCCAAGTCGGACACAAGGTAAGGTAAGGGCAGTGAGCCAATAGCGCCATAAGTGCCTAGTATAAAGTAAGGACAGCTGGCAGTGTGTAACATGGATCCAGAAATGCCCTTGTGGTGCTTCAGAGGAGGTCTGCAATGCACAGGAGTTGTGGTGGGCAGACCTCTCTTGGTGCTCTGGGATGGGGAGTGAAGACCTCGGTCCTAAGGAGAACCCTAAGGCATCTCGCCCAGTTCCCCCAGATCCCAGGTTGGCAAAAAGGGATGGTCATACTCCCCCTCAAGGAATGGCCTTCAGCTAGTCATGCAAGGTATAAATCACGCTGATCTCATGTGCAGAGAGACACATCTCAACCCCAACGAGTTGTCAGCTTCAGGCCCAATGGCTCGAACCACAAGACAACGGGAAAACACACATTCACTGTTATGTTTTCAGTGACACAAGAAAGCCCCCACTGCAGCTGCTAAGAAGAAATACTGTGAAGTTTCATCCTGAGACCCTCCAACATGACACACATCGACAGGCGCAGGAAAGAGGGAGCGCTTGCCGCAGAGCAGAGATGCAACCCCCTCCCCGAGCTAACAGACTTCTCTGGTTCTGAGGTACACATGGGAGCGCTCCTGGCCTCAGAGTGGAGACAAATTCACAGGACCCATCTCTAGGGCCTGCAGGAGCTACTGGACAGAGGCCTTTCCCATTCAGCTTGCAGGCCACAGGGATTCAAGCTGTTAGGTGAAGTTCTGCCTAACAACTGTTTTCCCCTGGCTCTTCTTTGGTCCTCTGCGCTTGTGTCACAGACCTTCCCATTAGCTCAGCACAAATGTTCTTCCAGGGAGACCCCTATAACCATAACCCCTGCCTCTACTTTGTCTGCTTGGCCCTGGGGGGGGTCTTGTTAAGCTTTTGCACTCTCTAGTTCTAATCCCAACGGACCCCTACCCCTGCCAACATCCCTTCCGCTCCGATGGGTACTCACCTGGACATTGAGGCATTCATAGCTAGGGCTGGGTATGGGTGTCTGAATCCCCCAGGAGGAATGGAGTACACTGGCTGTCCTTGCCTAAAATGGATGAGCAAGGAAACACAAAAAGTCCTTACCAGAAGCACAAAAGGAAGAAAAACCATCACACATAGGGAAGCCACAAGAACCCGTTCCGCTCTGATTACGGTCTAAGGTGCCTGTCACAGCTCTGTACTTCAGGCTGACTTCTGTAATTAAAGCAGGAGGCATGTCCCACACAAAACTAAGGCACTTACTCTTTGAACACAGAAGATGTTTTCTGAGAATTTACAAGTAAATCCATTCATTGTTTGCATTCAAATCAACCTTAAAATGGGTCCTTTAGGAAATGAAGCTCCCTCAGTCCTTTTTGAGTGTCTCTTGAATTATCTGCACAATAAAACACCACAAGACTCTTCAAACCTCCCACACAGTTAAAACTCACTGAAATCTTGTTCATAGGCTACATCTAATGAATTTGTTTAGGGTTTGTGGTCATTTTTTGCCATTATTCTCCACAACAGAAAGTTCCTTCTTCAGCAGAGGCTGAAGAATAACATTGTACTTCATTCCACCAAGAACTGGCCTTTCGCAAAATGCCACCCATCTCCTACTGTTCTCAATGAGACTGAGACAGGAGGTGCCCCTGCTCCGAAAATTCCCTTCTCCAAATGGCAACCAGCTCCATGGTTCCTATGGGACTGAGGCCACAGATTACCCTTAGTCCTGCCTCTATCCACCTGCTCATTTCCTCCTCCTGACACCCACAACAGCGGTTTTACTTTCTCCCCAAAGACATGTTGGCTTCACTCCTACTCGGGACAATGGGAAGTGGCGGCCATTTTTAAAAGAGGGCATCTTAACTGAGGGCAACATGGGGCCTGTTAGAAAGGAAGTTAGGGTGGGGGTGTGCGCCCCTTGAAAGCTTGCTTATATATGGAAGGCTGATACATCTTCAACTTATTAGACATATCACATGTAAATGTTATTTTGGGTTCCTGGTTAGGGTTCAGGTGTGCAATTTTTAATACTTTTTTTAAAGACCAAGGAAATACCCACAAAAATCACATTAAGAGGGAGTCAAGGTGAGGCAGATCTGTTATTAGCATTTCAGGGTACAGTAGACTTTCGATTATCCAGGATGATAGGGAAAAATTTAATCCTGGTTAATAAAATCCTGGATAATCACCATCCATATGAAGTATGGGGAGGAGGGGCTTGGTTCACCAGCCACCCTGCGCCGGGAAAAGGGGGTGTTGGTTCACTGGCTGCCCTGCGCCCTGATGGGGTTGGTATTTTTGTGTGCTTTGGGTGGCAACAAAGCCAGAGCCTGCCCTGTGAGTTACGCATATTTTTTTTTGACATCCTGGTTAACCCAATCCTGGATAATCGAGAGTCTACTGTATAATACATTACAGGGCTGTTGTAATTATCACAAAAACAAGCACTCTAAACCCCACAAAAGTCAAATGTAAAGCTACATTTAAAAGAAAACCAAACGTTTTATGGTATAGAAATGCACAGGGATCCCAAAGAACCATATTCTGCCTTGTATGACAAGAGCAAGAAAAAAAAAATTCTTGTGTGTCTTTAAATATCAATTTAATCCAATATGGAATCACAAATACTAAAATGTATCATCATAGATGTTACAGGAGGCAATATATAAGGAGGAGGGTTAGGAGGGTTAAAATGAATTTCAAATAGCAGAGCACTAAAGATCACACAATAGAAATTCTGTAAGTAAATTGGAAGCAGAAAGCCTATGAGAAGACTGGTGGATCTGTTGGATCATCAGGGTTTAAAAAGCACAATTAAAGAAGATAACGGCATTGTTGAGAAGCTAAATGACTTTTTGTATCAGTGTTGGAGAGATACCCATCCCGGTCCCGTTCTTACCAGGTAATCGGGATGAGGTGCTATTAGTGACTGAGATGCTGGAATCAATTGATCGTTTAAGATACGTCACCAGACCCAATGGTCCATGCGAGAGGTCTGAAGGAGTTTGGGTATGACGTGGCTGAGCTGCTAGCAGAGATATGCAATCTCCCATTAAAAGCAGCTACCGTACCTGAGAATTGGAGGGCTGTAAATGGGATACCTGTATTTTAAAAAGGCTCTACAGGTGATTTGGGGAATAACAGACCTGTTGGCTGTACATCTGTACCTGGTAAATTTGTTGGAACAATAATTAAAAACAGAATAATAAAACGTGGAAGAGCATGATATGCTAGAGTCTAACCAACCTGGTTTCTCTGAAATAAAACTGTCCCACTAGTCTGTTGGAATTCTCTAAATGGATTGATAAAGTAGGGGATAAAGAAGATTACATCATTTATTTAGACTTTGAAAAGGGCTTTTGACAAACTCACTCAAGAGGCTACTACAGAAGCTAAATTGACATGGGGTGTGAGGCAAAACATTTGTCACGGATCAAAAACTAGCAGGAGAAGTAAAAGGAATAAGTGGACCAGAAAAGGTTAAAAGCAGAGGCCAGGAGGCCCTGTATCAGGGCCAGCTTTGTTTAATATATTTATTAATGGTCAGGGAAAGGGGGTGACCAGTGACGGGGTAAAATCTGTAGATGACATGAAGGGGTTTGGTTAAGTCCAGACTGTGAAGAACTTCAGATTTAGGTAACTGGGCAACAAGATGGCAGATGAAGTTCAATATTGATAGATGCAAAGTAATACTCATTGGAAGGAAACACAGACAGAGTTCTGCATCACCTCAGAAAAGAACCCTGGGTCTCAGTGTGTGCAATGCAATGGAGAGCCCTGCTCCGGGTGCAGCTGCAGACACAGAAGGAACCAGGATGTTAGGCTGCATAAGGAATGGGATAGAGAATAACAGAGAATACTATAAAGCCATTACAGAAACTAACGGGGAAGCCTCATCTGGATCCTGGGGGTCAGAGAAGGGTGATGAGAACGATTAAGGATCTGGTAAAAACTCCTATGAAGAGACACAGAAAAGACTGGAGTTGTTTTCTTTAGAAGGGAGATGAAGAAGAGGGGACAGGATAACAGCATATAAAAACAGCAACTGTTCTTCCCACCTCATAACACAAGACAGGGGACAGGTCAATCAAACGGAAAGGTGGACAATTCAAAACGGATAAAAGGGAATACTTGTTCCACATACGATTACTCTGTGGAACTCATTGCCACAGGAAGTCTTCTAGGCCAAGAATTTAGCAAGATAGAAAATGGTATTGGGCATATCAATGAATAACAAGAGAAACCAGGGTTAAAATAATTAATTATACAAACATCTTGGGAGGGGCTAGTAATATTAGGCTTCAGTTTTAACCCATTCTTTAACAATTAGGGACTACACTGGAGTCAGGTTATCCCACAACTGCCTACTGTGGGATCTCATGCATCTTCCTATACTGCATCTGGTGCTGGTCACAATTAAGGACAGGCTGCTGAACTAGATGGACCACAAGGCTGATTGGGTTTGGCAACAGCTTTGAATAAAAATATTGCTCAAGCATGCAGGGGTGTAATCAGGGAGGCCAAAGCACACTTGGAGTTGCTGCTAGCAAGAGATGTGAAAGGTAACAAGAAGGGTTTCTACAGGTATGTTAATAACAAGAAGGTGGTCAGGGAAAGTGTGGACCCTTTACTGAATGGGGGAGGCATCCTAGTGACAGATGATGGGGAAAAAGTTGAAGTACTCAATGCTTTTTTTGCCTTGGTCTTCACAGACAAGGTCAACTTCCAGACTGCTGCACTGGGCAACAGAGTATGGGGAGGAGATGAGCAGCCCCCAGTGGTGAAAGAACAGGTTAAGGACTATTTAGAAAAGCTGGACATGCACAAATCCATGGGTCAAGATCTAATGCATCCGAGGGTGCTGAGGGAATTGGCTGATGTGATTGCAGAGCCATTGGCCATTATCTTTGAAAACTCATGGGGATCAGGAGGTCGCGGACGATTGGAAAAAGGCTAATGTAGGGCCCATCTTTAAAAAAAGGAAGAAGGAGCATCCGGGGAACTACAGACTGGTCTGCCTCACCTCAGACCCTAGAAAAATCATGGAGCAGGTTGTCAAGGAATCCATTTTGAAGCACATGGAGGAGAAGACGGTGATCAGGAACAGTCAACATGGATTCACCAAGGGCAAGTCATGCCTGACTAACCTAACTGCCTCCTACGATGAGATAACTGGCTCTGTGGATATGGGGAAAGTGGTGGACGTGATATAGCAAAGCTTTTGATACGGTCTCCCACAATATTCTTGCCAGCAAGTTAAAAAAGTATGGATTGGATGAATGGACTATAAAGTGGACAGAAAGCTGGCTAGATTGTCGGGCTCAACAGGTAGTGATCAACGGCTCGATCTCTAGTTGGCAGCGGAGTGCCCAGGGGTCAGTCCTGGGGCCTGTTTTGTTCAACATCTTCATTAATGATCTGGAGGATAGTGTGGACAATTTCGCAGATGACACTAAATTGGGGGGAGAGGTAGATACGCTGAAGGGTAGGGATAGGGTCCAGAGTGACCTAGACAAATTGGAGGATTGGACCCAAAGAAATCTGATGAGGTTCAACAAGAACAAGTGCAGAGTCCTGCACTTAGGACGGAAGAATCCCATGCACTGCTACGGGCTGGGGATCGAATGGCTAGGCAGCAGTTCTGCAGAAAAGGACCTAGGGATTACAGTGGATGAGAAGCTGGATATGAGTCAACAGTGTGCCCTTGTTGCCAAGAAGGCTAACGGCATATTGGGCTGCACTAGTAGGGGCATTGCCAGCAGATTGAGGGAAATGATTATTCCCCTCTATTTGGCATTAGTGAGGCCTCATCTGGAGCACTGTGTCCAGTTTTGGGCCCCCGACTACAGAAGGGATGTGGACAAATTGGAGAGTCCAGCGGAGGGCAAAGAAAATGATGAGGGGTCTGGAGCACATGACTTATGAGGAGAGGCTGAGGGAACTGAGATTGTTTAGTCTACAGAAGAGAAGACTGAGGGGAGATTTGATAGCAGCCTTCAACTACCTGAAAGAGGATGGATCTAGACTGTTCTCAGTGGTGGCAGATGACAGAACAAGGAGTAATGGTCTCAAGTTGCAGAGGGGGAGGTCTCGGTTGGATATTAGGAAAATCTTTTTCACTAGGAGGGTGGTGAAGCACTGGAATGGGTTCCCTGGGCAGGTGGTGGAATCTCCATCATAAGAGGTTTATAAGGCCCACTTGACAAAGCCCTGGCTGGGATGATTTAGTTGGGGTTGGTTCTGCTTTGAGCAGGGGGTTGGGCTAGGTGACCTCCTGAGGTCTCTCCCAACCCTAATCTTCTATGATTCTATCACATGGTGTCACTTCAGGGCCGAGTTAAGGTTGTTTGGATATCCTATCTGCATTTCTAGACCTTAACATGCTGGCTTTCTTTTAAGTTAAAGTTAAATTTGTTATTTCCTGGGTTTCTCATGCTGGTCTGGGGGCTACCCACAAGAGCCCTATAAGGTATTTGATCCTAAATGACTCGTGTACTCTCCACCGGCACTATAGGTTAATATAGTTTTTGTCGGGAATATCTCAGGGAACTTCAGTGGAGACTCGAAGTGTGTGGAACCTGGTCCAATCCATGGCAGGCCCACAGAACCACCTCACGGAGCTGGGAAGGGTCCGGCTGCAGTTGGCTGGGACGGTGCAGAATTCTATGGTTGCAGAGGGAAATCTGACACTAGGTGAAACTGGAGGAGCGAGGAAGGGAAAGGTTAAGGGGTGAATCTTGATCCTTACTGTGGTACCAGCCAGCCCAATGCATGAGGGATTTGGCCAACAGCGCCAGGAGAGAGCGGGTAATAAGGAGACAGTTCTGAAGGGTGAGGTGGTCGTGGAATTCCTATGGTGGGGGAGAGAGAAAAAAAACAGCATTAAATCACCATAATGGCATCTCTGGGTCACAGTGGTCAGGCTTGGATGCTCGCTCTCCTGCACTACCGTCCCTGCGTTTGGTGCTCTATAAATCGGTGTGAATGCTCCCACCCCATGGCACGATATTTCTTCCTGGCTAGTCCCGGTAATCTGAGCTGCTATCTCCTGGCAATCTGCTCAACACGGGGAGATGTTCTTCCAGGCAGGATGGCTGGGCACAGAGCTCACTGCAGGAGGAGGAAAGACACCCCCCCTACACACACATGTAACCTTAATGCTGCCCAACCAGAACCTGAAACTCAAAGCTACTACCCAGCTGGCCCCCACTCCGCGCACTGCCTGCCTGGCTGCTGGTTTCCAGGGCCAGGGAAAGCCGTGGGCATGGGAAGTACATCGGTTCAGAGGCTGTGACCTCTCCGTATCGGTTTACCGCAGAACTTGCTGATTTCTACCCAAACAAGCCGCCACATGACCACAGCCAGGGCTTTCCACGCCCTGCCCTGGACAAGATGCAGGATCAGGCTTCTCCTAGGTGTGAGCGAAGCAGGGAGGGAGCAGTGCCCCACAACGGGCAAGTCAGCCTGATGCGCGGGGGAGATGGCAGCAGGGAAAATCCTACTGTCCTGGTTTTGCAGCGGTCAGAGGAGAGGGCACTCGTGGGTACTCCCACATCTGAAATGTGCTGCCGCCCTTGTGGTGAAGAGACACAGGACCATAGCTTGTCCACCAGAGAGTGTGCTTTGAGCTGAATGGCATATCCCAGCTGTACTGTCTCTGGTGCTCTCTGTCACCAGAAACATGCCAGGTGTTCTCCAAAGAGAACAGATAAGGGGCTGACGGTATAAACCATCCCGGGCTGTCTGCTCCCTGTCCGATGCTAGCTGTGTGTTTCGGTCAACATCCTGGAGGTGGCTGGCCTGCATACCGCTGCTTCACTCAACTCCTCTGCTGGGCGTGTTTCCCCCCAGTGTGGGGAGAAGCCGAGGAAAGTTGGGAGTGGAAGCATGTGTACCACATCCAGTAGAAAGGCAGCGTCAGGCCAAGCAATCTAGCCATGGAATCGCCCTCAAACGGCAGGTCAAACACCTTCTGACGAAGGCTGCCCGTGTTGTGTCCCGTGAGGCATGGACAGCCTTCCAGGAATGACCTGACTAGTCTGGATCCTCTCTGAATGGAACGTACACCCCCTACCAACTATGTCTAGCTTCTCTGTGTCCTCAGACGGGCTGGGCCTTGCATCTCCCAAAGCCAACTGCTGCTTCAGTGTCAGCACAGCCGGGACCACAGATCCCTTTTGTGTAGCTTGCGGGATTGGGTGGATTTTCCTTTAAAATCTGCTCCAGCAGCAGCTCACTGTGGGTGATGGTCCTTGAGTCAGAGTTGGTACCAGATGGCATTGCAAGAGTTCAGAAAGTCAAAGCGCCTCTGCAGCAAAGTCTAGAAGGGAAACTGCCCAAAGATTTTCTACGGTTCCCTGCCCCATCTGTGCCTGACCGGCTCACGCTGGGAACCCCCCTCCCTGCCGCCACAGCTCACCGGTCTTTGGGTCGATCTCTGGCGAGAGGTGGGAAGGAGGCGAGCCCGGGGAGAAGTGGTCACTGCTGTACGTGATGAGTGGGGTCAGCGGGTGCATGTGATGGGCATGCTGCACCACTGGCACTTTGTTGGACTGCAAGAGAAAGGGAAGAAAACACCTGTACCTGAGAGACTCCGCCCCCTCCCCCAGCACATTCCCTTCCCTCACATACTGCGGGGTCGGCAGCCTGTCAGGAGTGCTGGGCCGAGTCTTCATTTATTCACCCTCATTTAAGGGTTCGCGTACCGGTTTCTAGAAGTCTAGAATATAGAACTGAACTATTGTTGGATAGAAATTAAATAAGGTTTTTAAAATGTTTAAGAAGCTTCATTGAAAATTAAATTAAAACGCAGAGCCCCCCGGATGGGTGGCCAGGACCCGGGTAGTGTGAGTGCCACTGAAAACCAGCTCGCGTGCCGCCTTTGGCACGGGTGCCATAGGTTGCCTACCCCTGTACTACTGGAGTGTTCACTGTGTTTTTGTAAAGAGAGATACTGTGGGACGCTCCGGAGATCACCTCCCTTCACAGACTCAGCTCTCTGGCATATCAGGTCCTCTGTTTCTAAAGTTACACCCAGCTCTCACAGAGCTGGAGATCTCCACAGTCTAGATATCCTGTCACCCACACCACCTTCACACCGGTAGGCGAGTCACTGGACAGTTCTCACCATCATCACACTCCCAGCTGTCTGCATTCCTGATCTACTCCTCCATCACACTGGCCTGTCTGCATCTCACAGCAAAAGAACGGCCACATTGGGTCAGACCAGGTCCATCTAGCTCAGACTCCAGTCTTCTGACAGTGGCCAGTGCCAGGTGCCCCAGAGGGAATGAACAGAACTGGTAATCATCAAGTGATCCATCCCATCGCCCATTCCCCGCTTCTGGCAAACAGAGGCCAGGGAAACCATCTCTGCCCATCCTGGCTAATAGCCATCGATGGACCGATCCTCCATGAACATATCTAGTTCTGTGTCCCCCTCCCCTGGAGCGACCCCTCGGTGCGTGAGGAATCATCAGCCTCCACTAGTTTGATCGCAAAGAGGTCCATCCCACCTAGATGCCCCTCCATCATGAGACTTCCTCCCTCAAGCAGAAGATCAGGGATGTTAATTCAGTGGCCTACTCCACAACATCTTTCTATGCCTCCTCTGTAGACAGTTCCCTCTCTCTGCCCCTCCAGCTAAACAACTCTGCTCTCCAGATGTTGCCCTTGGGCCCTGCAGGCCAGGAGCAGCTTGCTCCGGGTGCGAACGTATACCACTTGGCCACAAGGCAAACAGCTGTTCATTCTGCACTCCATCCGCAAAGCTTGCAAACACTCCATGAGCTGGCACATCCTCCACTGCACATGTGCCATGTGTCGTTTTCAAGGGGGCATCTCTGTTAAAATCTAAAGCAATTCTTTTCAGCCCAGTCCTGCTCTATCTCACCGGAGATCTACGTCCAGACCAAGTTCTCAGGTTTCAGGCGTGACCCTTCCCCTGTAGCCTGCAGAGAAGTGTGACGTTAGTCAATCTCCTAGAACTCAACATGCCTCGAGGGATTTTACTCAAATGTACAAGAATGAAAAATTCACTTTGGGCAGCGGCCAACCCTGGAAACCGTCAGGCCCAGAGGCAAACGCTTTGCAAAGCTCACAGCGAGTGGGAACCGGGGGTTAGAACGACAGCGGTTTTGCAACCTTAAAGATAGAGGACGGGATAAATAGAGGCTGGCAGGGGAGGGGAATGAGAAGGACGGGAGCAAACACTGCATGGGATGAGGGGAAGTTGACCGAAATACCAGAGTATTTAATCCCTCGTGTGCACGGTGGTTTCCAGTGACAGGCTTTGAATCCTGAACTCTCACAGCACAGAGCAAACCAAGCCTCAGACACCAGGTGAGTCTGTCCAGCTGCGGGATTGAAACAACCATCTTGTGGAGGAAGGGCTGGATTCTCCAGAACAAACAGAGATGGGTATTTCTGTATTCCTCCCGGCTCCCTCCCCAAGAAAATTATATTGAACACTCCTTAAAAGGTCACCTGCAAAGGAAAAAATTAACCAGGGCTTGGCCAGTGGAGAATTAGTGAAATTGGAAGCTGACCAATTGAGAGGCATTGGAAATACCCATCTCATTTGTCTTTGGTGAATCCAACTCTTAGTCCAACCCTGCAGTTATATTTTTAGGTAGGCTGATTAAAACTCCTTGGGTTTTATTTGGTTTTGTTAACCTCGATTTTGTTCCAACACTTAATGAACTCAGGAGGAAAAAAACATCTTTGTTAATTTCAGAACCCCTGGCTTTCAAGGAACAGGTCACTGTTCCCAAGATCTGATGTCTCACAACAAAATTCTCCAGCAAAACTGGGGTTTAGTCTGCAGAAGAGAAGACTGAGGGGGGATTTGATAGCTGCTTTCAACTACCTGAAAGGGGCTTCCAAAGAGGATGGATCTAGACTGTTCTCAGTGGTGGCAGATGACAGAACAAGGAGTAATGGTCTCCAGTTGCAGTGGGGGAGGTCTAGGTTGGATATTAGGAAACACTATTTCCCCAGGAGGGTGGTGAAGCACTGGAATGGGTTCCCTAGGGAGGTGGTGGAATCTCCTTCCTTAGAGGTTTTTAAGGCCCGGCTTGACAAAGCCCTGGCTGGGATGATTTAGTTGGGGTTGGTCCTGCTTTGAGCAGGGGGTTGGACTAGATACCTCCTGAGATCTCTTCCAACCCTAATCTTGATTCATTGCAACCCTTTATCTGCCTTTATTTGTAACCCAGGCTTATCCCTCGATACCGCACCAAGTAGAGGCAACCACAGAAACCTCTTTCTGTTTTTTTTTGTCTGCAGTCTTGTAACCATGTTGGTCCCAGGCCAACATTTTCACTTCCTGTTTGACATATTCACAGATTCAAAGACCAGAAAGGACCTTTACACTCATCTGATCTGACCCCTTTACAGCAGAGGTCAAAGAATGTCACCCAGTGATCCCAGCATCCAGCCCAAGAACTGCTGGGTGAACTACAGCACATCTTTTAGAGATTCCACATCCCTGGGTGACTTCCCCTGGTTAATTACTTCAAACATGGTTTCAGGAAGGTGTGTATGGGTCCAGGGGAACATAACGAGAGAGACCAAACTTGGGGGTGAGCGCTGGATGGAGATTCTCTCTATGATCTGTACCTGGTGCAGCTGCAGGAAGAAAAAGCAAGCTGGCTAGACGACACATGCAGGAAATCCTCCAGCCAACGCTATTCAGGAAGGTTAGCGTACCATCAAGCAGACAAGCACTTACTAAGTGTGCGGGCGATGGAGATCTGCTGTCCTTCAGCGTGGCACCAGCCGGAACGTCAAGAAGCGGCCACTTCATCTGCAGGTACTGGAAGAAACCCAGATTGAAAAGGATGAAACAACAACTCCGTGAGGAAAGGGGACTCCCCTAAGCCCAGCCGCTTCCACAAGAGGGATTTTGTGGGACATGTCAGAAGTCTGGTATTTAAAACGATTCCGATACCGCAGGGCCTGTGCCCCGGCTGTGGTCGTTCACTTCCAAGGTCAGTGGAGGGTTACAACAACACAGGAATGCCAAACGAGCCACGCAACAGCCAACTAGAACCACAGCAGGCCTTGAGGAACTGCGAGTTTGTGAGCATCTCTTAGCCCGCTCAGCAAGGAGCAGCTGGGAGGCAGCAGCCTTTTGCACTAGGGTGATGCACTTCTCTCCCCCAAACCCTCCTCGCCCCCACCAGTCAGTGACTCGGCCACCCTGTTCACAGCATGGAAAGGGAGCGTTTCTCTGCTCCTGAGCCAGCTGTATGGTCCCAGCGCAGAGCAGGCAAATCTAAGCTGCACTCACACCACCTCCCTTCGTTAATTACACAGCCTGCTCCCTTATCACAATCTACCAGCAACAAGTTCCTGTACCAGGGCGGCGACCCACCCCTGCGGCGCCTCCTGCTGGTCCGTCCGGGAATTAGCTCTCCAGCCTCCGGAGCGCCCTCTGCAGGCGGATGTCCCGCTTGCTGCTCTTGCCCCGTGTCCCTCCCGGACCACGGTGCCTTCTTACTGAGGGTGCTGCACCCCTGCAGTACCCCCCTGGTCTTAGGGTCTCCCCTCCCTGGGGGAACCCTCCACCCCCTATCCCCACCTTACCTCAAAATGGGCAACTGCCAGTCACCACGCACCCCTGTTCCCCCAAGGCAGACTGCAGTATCATTGCCACTCATCACAGACAAGGAAGGGGGGTTGGCCTGCTGCCTCTGCCTCTAGCCATGGGCTGGCCCCTGCAACCCCAGTACCCCTTTGTTGGGCCTTCCTCTATGCCCTGCAGCCTGGGGCTCCCCGGCTAGAGCCTCCCCAGCTCCTGGTGCCTAGCCCCAGCCCTGCACCACGCTAGGTACTGCTCAAGCTCCCCGCAGCCTCCTGCCTCCTCTGCTCGAGGAGGAGACTCTCTGTGTGTCTAGGCCCCTGCCTCTCAGCCTTTATACAGGCCTGCCAGTGTTTGGGGCATGGCCTCCCAGCTGAGCCTATTTCCCAATCAGGCTGGGAGTTTTGCTGGCTCCCGGCCACAACCCTTTCCAGGGCTGTTTCAAGCCCCTCGGGCTGGGAGCGGGTGGTCACCCCGCTACAGTTCCCTTCTGGTTCCCCCTAGCGGATCATTCCAGAACCTCCTTCTCATAAGTAACAGGCTGTGATTAGCTACATTCTTGTCACCCCGGGACTGACAGAATCTACAGGCCAAGTGTGAATCACCCGACCAGTTATGTTCTCATGTACCATGCTGGAGTCACAGGTCTCCATGCACCATGGAACTGTATACAACACAGACACCAATTCCCATGTCAGGGAAATCGCACAATCCCCCCAACTACTCCATCTCCATTTAGACGGATGCATTTAAGAGCAGCCTGTAAAATCTGCACGCAAGCCACTCCCTGAAAATCTGGCTGGCGACCTCAGAAGTGGAGTGGAGGGGACTCTCTGTTCAGCAGGCGGGTGGAGTTCTGCGGGAGGTAGTACTACCTGAAGGCTCAGGCATCCTTTGGCAGGGCAGAGCTGAGACAGGGCTGAGCGAATGGTCAGGGACATTGTGTTCCCGTGGGATCTTGCTGCTCAAAAGACCTGGCATTGTGTCTCTAGGAGTCAAGTTGAGTCCTCCGCCCTTCCCACCAGCTCTTGCATTGGTTCTTGCATTTTTATCCCGCTCCAACCCGCAAAAACCTTAGATCTCACAAATCCCGCAAGAGAGAGAGATCCCCTCATGCTACTAAAAAAAACCCCAAACGCTCAGTTAATACACACACACACACACACACACACACACACAATTCAGACAAAATTTTTACCACTAAAAGAATAAAACAAATCTTGCTTAAACCATGTAAAAAAATACTTTAACTCCTGTTATAGACATCAAATCTCTCCAATCCCTCACCTAAATGTAAGTATTACAACCCTGATTTTCAAAAAGAAAAACTGAAATTCTATTTATGACAAACTGACGAGAGATTTAGTGGTTTCCTACAAATTACCTCAGTCTGGGTTATTTGCCCACCCAATCTCGCTCACAACAAAGTACATTGTACCTACTCCAGCTATTATGGCAGGGGGTCCCAGCCCTACTGCAGGGCTCTAGAGCAGGGATGGGCAAACTGTGGCCCGCCAGCCATTTTCATCTGGCCCGCGAGCTGGGGCTGGGGCCCAGAGGCCCCATGCTCCCAGCCTGCTGCGGGTCCCTGCGCTCCCGGGCCTCGCCCGCCCCACGCTCCCTGGCTGGGTCGAGGGCGGGGAGCCGTGGGGCCCCACGCTCCCTGGCTGGGCCGGGTCGAGGAGCGCCCGGCTGAATATGGTAAGCGGGGGAAAGGGAGGGGTCCCGGGGGAGGGCAGCGGTTAGGATGGGGGGGATCTTGAGAGGGGGTAGTCAAGGAACAAAAAACAGGGGGGCTTAGATAGGGGGCGGGGTTCTGGGGCGGCAGTTAGAGTGGGGGGGTGTCTCTAGAGGGGGTGATCGGAGACAAGGAGCGGTTTGGATGGGTTGGAGGTTCTGAGGGGGGCAGTCAGGGGGCGGGAAGTGGGTGGGGGGTTGAATAAGGGGCGGGGTCAGGCTGTTTGGGGGAGGCACCGCCTTCCCTACCCAGCCCTCCACACAATTTTTAAGCCCAATGTGGCCCTCGGGCCAAAAAGTTTGCCCACCCCTGCTCTGGAGTCTAGACCAGCCAGGCAGCAGACAGCTCATTGGCTCCCGCGGATGGAGGAGTGTAGACTGATATCTTTCAGCCTGGGACCCCTGCAGGGCAAAGCTTGGCTTTGAGTATTGCCTAGGGCGGGGCACGTGATCAGAATTTGAATAAGAGACACCCCCATGGCGGACGATTCGGCTGCACCGGTCTTTGCACTGTGTGGAGGTTCTGGCAGCCTGGCGGCTCGTGCTTCATTCCCTGCCCCCCTCCTCCGGGGGAGCGATGCTGAATTGGGTGGTGCTGTTAAATAGCTGTAGGAAGGGTCCCGCCTGGCTCTGATGAGGGAACACAGCAGTGACATGGTGTCCAAGCACATCAAACTACAACCAGCAAAGCTATTGCTTCATTCGTTCTGTCCTTCAACCCTTTCGCTCATTTTGCAAGTTGTCCAAACAGACCACGGTGATTACTACTTCCTTGGGTTTTGTACCTGATTAAGAACTACTAGTAGCAATCCTTTACTCTTCGTCCGTAGATCGAAAAGGGCTTTAGAAAGGAAGTCAGTGTCATTAACCCAATTTTACAGGTGGGGAAACTGAGGCATGGAGCAGAGGCGCGAGTTGCCCAAGGCCACTAAGATAATGTATTGTAGGCTCTATTTATTTGCCTTGGGTGCTTTTTGAGTCTTAGGGTGCAATGGGCTTTTCGCACCAATCAGGGGAGCCAGAAACTTAATTCTCTTTAAAAAAACAAAACCCAACCACCTCCAAATGGAGATTCTTGGTATTCAGGTGACTCCAGACGTTGAGGCTTTACGGCACCAATCAGAAGAACTGCAACCTGCTTATTACAGCTGTGTCGAAGGGTCAGCCCAGAGAGAGGTCCTATTGTGCTGGGTGCTGTACAAATACAGAGCAGTAGGCGAGAGCTAGCAACAGGGAGCTTTTATGAATGGAGCCCGGCCAAGGGGCCCGTTCACCAGTGTTCCCTGCAGTCGTCACTATTCCGACTGGGGGTTGTCACCTCGCTCGCATAGCGGCCCCCGGCGAGAGGACTCGAGAGCCAAAACGATTTCCGGGATCCCTTCCAAGTCCTAATAATAATTGCTGTTTGTGATGCTGCTGCTTGACCCCCTCCCCCCAGGGCTCTGATGGCAGCTGCCACTCTGCTGTGGCAGGCATCCAGCCGCTCCAGGCGGGTGTTCTGCCAAGCAGGGAAGACTGCAGCAGGACAGCACTCATGGCCTGAGCGTACTGGAGCAAACCACTGACAGTCCCCGGCGGAGCACCTGCTGGGCCAGCGTTACCAACAGCAGGGTCTGTGCCGTGCCGTGCCGCGCCGCCCCGCGCGGATTGGAGAAACACCGCCCTGCATGCTGCTTGCTCTCCCTGCCGACGTCCTCCCTCGCTCTCTCCCTGCAAAGCAGGCTCTCACCTGACATGCCTGACCAAGTAAACCTCCACCCCCAGGACCCCCTGCACAAACCACCCTGTGATCAATCTGCCTCTAGAAAGGAGGGCGAGGCTGGTCTCTCCCAAGGCCATCTGACCCAGCGAGCTCACACTCTGGAATGGGCTCTGGCGTTCCCCACTTGTTTGGTTTAGCTGATAGGACGCAGTTTGTCCCAGGGACAGCAGGGGAAGAGATTAGGGTAGATCATAAATCCAACTGCTCCGCCAAGGTCTCCCCTTTTCGGGGCAGATGCCACTTCATTTCCAAGGAGGAGGACGACCCAATGGTTAGAGCTATACAGACTCGGGTTCAAGTCTCTACTCTGCCACAGACTCCCTGGGTGACCCTGGGCAAGTCATTTCATCTCTCTGTGCTTCGGTTCCCCGCCTGTCCAATGGGAACAGCATTTCCCTGCCTCTCAGGGGCGTCATGATGATCGATGTGAGGTGCTCCAATACTATGGTGACAGGCCCAAATACTTCAGATAGATTTTGAGCGCCGTAGCCCCAGTTTGATCTTTAACGTGACCACTACACAACCCTCCACAACAGTTTGGTGGGACACGCACTTGAGCTACCAACACGTGGAATACGTTCCTAGGCATTCACTCCTCCACACTACGCCCCTTCCTTGACGCTCTCATGTCTCCTCCCTCCTACTCACAACCCTTGCTCCGCCTACCTTGTAACAAGACAGACTTACGCTGTCTATACACGGGGGCTGCCGTCTGTTGGTGGGCCAGGGCGAGTGAGGAGAGGTTATTGCCAGGATTTTGTAAGCAAGACAAAGGGCTTGGTTTGCTCAGGCCTGGGAAATTCCTTCAGTCACAAATCGGTCAGCAGTGATTTCAGGGACGTCTGCAGTGGGGTGAAGACATCACCCCTGGGGTGCCTGCAGGGTTCCTGGGGGATGCATCATGACCAGACTGGTACGCTGAGGTGGCAGTGCGGCGTCGGGGGTGAATCATGTCGATAGTTTGTGAATTTTCGTTGGTTTTCACCACGCCTGGGGCTAGGATGTGCCTCTGAACAGCCTGAACGGCAAGCGAACATTTTCTGAGCTGAATTGCCCAGTTTTTACAATAAGCACAACGGTGTATCAACAGGGATGGCTGCGCATGGGGACAGAGTCCACTTAGCATCCAGATCTGAGCAGGGGTGACCCGGTGCTACCACAGCACCCCGGAGTGCCACTCGGGCCCCGGGAATCCAGGACGGAGCTCTGCACCCGCCCTTCAGAAAGCTGCACTCCGGCGGTTGGGCCTTGCCATGTTCTGAGCCGCCCCATACCCGTGCCCCACTCGGCAGGTGAAGTCCTGTGCCCCGGGGGGCTCGGAAGAGGGAGTGGTGTCGGCGGAGAGGCTAAGCTGGCACCATCTGTCATTGCCAGTCTACCCAAATGTGGACCCACCCACATTTCCACTCCTAGCTATGCTGCTGGACAGAGCCCCATGTTCCCCATGCCACCTTCCTGCCCTGCCCCCGCCAGAGCTGCACGGCTCCATTCCATAGCACACTCAGACCTGCCGTCCCCCCTTCCTCCTCTACAAAACACACATGCATAGATTGCCCCCGAAGCGCGTTCACAGGCGAACACGGAAGGGGAGTAGCCAGCGTGGTGAGCGGTAGGGATGTGCGGGCAGCCGCATTGGGTTGACAAGAAACTGGCTAATCTGGAGGGGTGTGGTCTCTGTGCTGGGTGTGGTCTGGGGGATTTGGACTTGTACGTGGGGCACTAGGGATGAAATGCTGTGGGGATCTGGGGGGAAGGAAAACAGAGGAGTTGTGCTCTGATGAGCCACCATAGTCCTCGGTGCTGATGTTCTTACACCCCAGCTGAAGCCACCCTCCTCCGCCTTGATGCACCCATAAAGCTGATTTCCCCCAAGCTCCAATAACCCCCCCATCCCTTCTCTCTGCTACCTGCTGTGAGGGTTGATGGCAGAAACATTGGGTCCTTAGCATGGGATTTCAGGGGCTGAGGGGGGTCTGGGGCTGGCTGACAGGGGCCCAGTGCCTCTGCTTCAAAGGGGTCAGCATTCCCGCACACACAGCAGCACTGTCTCGGGGAGCTTTTGATGCCCCCGGGCCGGTGGTGCTGAGACTGGTCTCTCCCCCTTCCTGGGGCAAGTCAGCGCGCGCGCACACGGTGCTTTGGAAGGGCCAATTTCACAAGCTGAAAACAATTCTGAGCCAAATCAGATGGGAGAAAAAAAATGTAAAGAGAAAAACGTCAGTGATAAGTGGGAACTGCTTAAGAAGATTTTTCTAAATGTCCCCAAAGCCATAATCCCACAATCAGGAACGCTACAGTGTTTTTGTTTAGTTTTTAAATGGCCTGAGTTAAAAGGGAAGAAAAACCAGCAATATAATGCAACAAATGGACAAAGCAAGGAATATAAATTGGAAACTAGGAATTGTAGAAAAAGACACAGAGAAATGTATGGTTAGCAGAGTTAAGGACAATAAGGAGTTTTTAAAACGATCTCAGAAGCAAAACGAACCCTTAAGATGGAAATGGTAGAACTGTGAATAATAACGTAGAAAAAGCAAAAAAGTGTTCAATAATATTTCTGTTCTGTATTTGGGGAAAAACCAGACCATGTATTTATATCATATGAGGCTGTATTTTCCATTCCAACAGCAGTTAAGGAGGGTGTTAGCAGCAGCTACTACAGTTACACATTTTAAAATTGGTAGATTCAGATAACTTGCATACAAGAGTTTAAAAGAGCTTCCAAAGGAGTCTTCTGGGCCATTAATGTTGACTTTTACTAAGTCGTGGAATACTGGGGATGTTCCAGGAGACTGCCAGAGAGCTAGTGTTGTTGGGCCAATTTTTCAAAGGGTAAATGGGATGATGACCTGGGTAATTATAGGCCTGTCAGTCTAACATTGATCCTGGATAAAATAATGGAGCAGCTGATATGGGACTCGATTACTAAAGAATGAAAGGAGGATAATATAACTAATGCCAACATCGGTTTATGGGAAAAAGATTCTATTAAACTTTCTTGATTTTTTAAATGAGATTGCAAGTCTTGTTGATAAAAGGAATAGTATTGATGTGATAGACTTTTGTAAGGCACTTGACATGGTACTGCACAATATTTTGACGAAGAAACTATAAAGAGACAAAATCACCACGGCACACATTACATGGGTTAAAATTAGCTAACTGATAGATCTCGAAAGGTAACTAAAAGGGGACTGGCGTGAGCAGTTTTTCTAGTGGGGTCCCCAGGGGGTCGGTTCTTAGCTCTATCATGCTTAACATTTTTTATCAATGATTTGGAAGAAAACAAAATCATTACTGACAAAGTCGGCAGATGACAAAGATTGGGGGAGTGGTAAATAATGACCAGGCCAGCTCACTGATAGAATCATCTGGATCACTTGCCAACCTGGGCACAAACGAACAGTATGCTTTTAAATACAGCCAGATGTAAACGTCCACATCTCGGAACAAAGACTGCTGGCCATATTTACAGGATGGGGGACTCTACGCTAGGAAGCAGTGACTCAGAGACTCATGGGTCAGAGTGGATAATTAGCTGCACATGAGCTCCCAGTGCAACGCCGTGGCTAAACAGGCGATTGCGATCCTTGGGTGTATAAACAGTTATTTTACCTCTCTATTTGGCATTTGGGTGATGGGTACCACAATACTGGATCCAGTTCTGGAGTCCACAATTCAAGAAGGATTTTGATAAATTGCAGAGGGTTCAGAGAAGAGCCACGAGAATGACCAAAAAACCTGCCTTACCTTGAGAGTCTCAAGGAGACTGGATCTATTTAGCTTACCAAAGACAAGGTTAGGAGGGACTTGATCACAGTGTGCATGTATCAATCTACATGGGGAACAGAAATCGAGGTCTCTTCATTCTAGTGCACAAAGGCTGATCGTAATTAACCACCGGAACATCTTAACGAGGATTGTGGTGGCTTCTCCACCACTCTCAATTTTCAAAATTGGATGTTTTTCTAAAATATATGCTCTAGCTTCAGTGATACTCAGACCTCGGTGGTTCAGGAGCCAAATTAGCCATCAGCATTACCCGGAAGAGCCACAGTAGTGTGAATTCATTGTTTCATTTACTAGAGTATTAGTGATTCATATTTAAACAATATGACCGGGGAAACATTTGGTTTGTTTATGGCACCTGAGAACTAGCAACGAGTTCCACGTCTCCCGCCTTCCCCCTAAACACCCTCCCTTACCACTCCACGAGAGCCCACCTCACTCTCATTCCTCTCCAGAGACCACCTCCTCTCTGGCTCCTTAGGGTCGCTGGGCTGAGCTTAGCAGGGACTTGGGGTTGCAGCAGAGAACAGATGTGTGACAGCCACCATTTTGGCCAACACACTAGGGATCGAACCAGGAACCTCCTGCGCTTAGAGCAGAAGCGGCTATAGGTTGAGCAAAGAAGCCAATTTTCCCTAACGGGAGCTGGAAGAGAATGATATCCTCTGTGGTTGAGCACAGAGGCGGGTCTGTAACATACACTGACCAGTAAGATACAGAGGCAGCTACATGCATACATCTGCTCTTCCTTGCAGAGAATCAATGGCTCACAGGGAGTAAAGGGAAACCGCTTTTTTTCCTTGTTAAACCTGAAAACACAAAAAAACCTCCACACCTCTTGGCCCTGAGCTGTTCTGAGTTTACAGAGACTGTGCTTCTTGGGCTAGAGAAATGCAAACCACCAAGATACCCGGGGGAAATGGCTAATAGGGGCCTGAACGTTATCTGATTGGCCCTTGAAGAGGGAGTGTCTTAACTTTGGAACCCATACTCAGCAACTGAAAAGTAAAACAAATTAAAATCCTTAAATGCAAATCTCATTGCAACCTTTATAACAGAGCTGCCTAGTTCCCCAATGTCTCAGCAGCACTGGTTTCTGTTCTCTCTGCCACATACTGTTCTGCTCGTCTTGCACACTTGGCTGTAGCTTGGAGACAATCAAGGTACATTGCATTGTATTTTTCAGTGGAAGGAGAAGTTCGTCTCACACCAAACAGTTGGACGGAGCATATCCTGTGAAATACCAGGATTTGGGAATGTGGAGTGGATGAGTTGCAGCTGTGCATTGGAATTTCCCAAACATACAAATCTTCATGATGTAAAACAGCTGGGAGGAAATCCCAGCATGCCATGCTCAGAGCCAGGACAACCAATAGGCTAAATGGGAGATTAACCGTCCAGCTTCTTCCTTTGACAGGCAGCGCTGCACAAAGTGCAGATGTATTGTACCATGAGCAGGCTCCACATGGAAATTGCCAGGACATGACGACTCTCCTAAAAAAGCTCGAGCTAGCAACAGCAAACCCATAGCAGGAGCGGGATAAGACCAGCTTCGCCTCCTCAAATGAGCTGCGTGCATCTCTCCACCGGGTCCAATCAGACTCAAACCGGGACTAAAGTGCTGCCCTTTGTCATCCCGTCGAACCCACTGTATGTGCAGCACCGCACAAAGAAAAGGTGAGCCCGTCACCAACATACGCCCAGGTAGCTCGCCTGTTTCCCTGACACCGCTCTATTTTTTAAGAGGGGCAAGAGGTAGAAGGGGCCAACTTGGTACAAAGAGGCTATTTATGAAAAATGCTCCCCATTTATTTTTTTGAATGATAAAAATCGCACCGTTTGCCCCCAGGGTGTAAGGACAAAAATTAAAAGGCAACAATATCAACACCGCATAAGCCCTCTTCAGCTAAACCACAACACCAAATACTTGTGTCCTGCCTCCAAGAGCGAACAGACGTGCCCTGAAATGGCTCGGGTTCCTTCCTCTCTCCCGTAAGGACCCTTCCTCTTCCTCCTCCAACGCTCTCATCTGTGGAGCCCCCCAAGTCTCTGTCTTCTCCCCCACGTTATATAGGAAGCCATCGGGGCCTGCTGAGACAACATGGGCTGATGACGGCTTTAGTGAAAGCGTCATCCCAGCAGGACGGGAACAATTCCTAGGTCTGCACACGCTCCTCATCAAATGGGAACAGCACCATCTCCCGGCTCACTCGGTGCCTACCCAAAACCAGCACCTGGATGGAGAGCAGCTGGCCAGGCTCAGCCTAGGCCAGAGGGAGGTGATGCTGGTTGGCATGGAGAACACTTTGGAAAACTTGCTTCCTCTCCAACATCGCTCATCTGCCCTCAGGTTGTTAGCTCCGTCCATAACCGTGAGCTCCTTTCAGACTCCTCTTCGGACCGAACCGTCAGACCCCACGCTGCTCCAACAGTCCCACTCCTGGCTGGGACTGGCCAGGAGATTGTGTCTGATGGGACAGGGCACAGCCACATTCAGGGCTTCCAGCCTTCAGCATCACAGCTCCACATCGACATCGAAGGATGAAGTCAAATGCCCGGAAAGGCCTTGCAGGGACCGCAGCAGCCTGTCTGCTTAACAAAACCCCAGCAGCACTGCAGTCCTCGCACTGGGTCCCTGATCAGAGCCCCTCTGTGCGATCCGCACTAGTTACCAGCGAGGACCCCCCCCCCCCGCCACTCCCAAGGACATGACCTGCCAGAACAGCTACCTCACACTGCAGCCTCGAACCTGCATCACGGGAGACTAGAGAGAGCAGGAGCCAGAACAGTCACTGGAGACTGACCCAGACGATGGAACTCACTCATTACCCCGACTCCACATTCAGAACTGAATGCAGAACTCCCTTCTTCGACTTAGTTTCCCTTCCCAGACACACAAAACCTCCATGAACTAATTCGACTTTCTCCTTCCGGCTGGGAGTGGGGGAGAGAGAGACAGACTGATTTCTCTTTTCAGTTACCTGAACTATGCTTCTGTTTCTCTCTCAGTGTGGGGCTGTGCCATGGGGCCCCAGCTGGTAACAGAAATGACAACAACAACGAGGAATTGGACTATGGGGAGACCACGCAACGGGGGCAATGGGGAATGTGGAGTGAGGAGAGAGATTTGAAAGTTACCACATTTTAGAGTCATTCTCACTACCGACTACTCTCCTTCCAGCTCTCCCAAGGCATCCCCCGTTGTCTCTCTCTCTCCAGTACATCATGAGCTCTCTGAGCAGCTCCGTGTGCATCATCAGCACTTAACGAACAAATAATGAGAGCGTACAGTATCAGAGATCATGTGCTTTGGAGGGCGGTCACAGGAGGTTCAGCCCTGCTCGAAGATGTAGGGGAATGGGAAGAGCTTTGGGAACGGAGTCCTGTGGTTAGAAGATCCCGAGCCGCAGGACATATGTGCTCTAGCTCTAATCAAACGAGTGCGCTAAAAATAGCCACGTAGCCATATGGGCACGGGCAGCTGCCTGAGCTACTGCAGCCACCCTGCAATTTTTATCACGCTGGCTCGATCAAAGCTAGCACGTGTACATCTACCCGGGCTAGGGATCACACCCCCAGCCTCCATGTCCACGGACCTCGGGAGTCTGCACAGCAAAACACCTTCCCATGGGCCATAACCGGACAGGGAGCTCTGTCAACTGGTCACCGCCCATGCTCCTAGACTTCCAGCACACTCTGGAGCAGGCTGGGTTAGGAAGGAGCAGCAGGAACTCTTGCTAAGCTTGTAGGAGCGTTTCTGTAGAGAGCAGATTTACTCTCAGGGCTGTAAACATCCACATGCCTGGGCCCCTCCTTTAAAAGCATCGGGGGCTTTTTGGCGCACAGATTCAAAGCAAACGGAGGTGCAGAGCCACCCCAATCCCCCCTTCTCAGGGTGGCCTTGCACTTTGCTAGGGCACCAGCCATGAAAAATCCAGCCGCACAATCATTAGCTGTTTATCTGGCTTTGCAGAGCAAGCGTTTTCCGGCCCCAGGGTGCCCAGTGCAGGCTCAGCTGGTAGGTGGTGCTTAGCGGCACTGGGCATGCTGAGCAGAGAAATGAGCATATGCTACCCGAGGGAGGGCCCAGCCTTCCCACAGGCACCCTCCCGCTTGCTTGAGGACACACCAGACTATAAACCAGGGATCTCAAACTTGAATCACCAGGAGGGCCACATGAGGACTAGCGCATTGGCCCGAGGGCTGCATCACTGACATCCCGGCCCCGCCCCCACTCAACCCCTTCCATGAGGCCCTGCTCCTTCCCCATCCCCATTCCAACCTTCCCCAAATCCTGCCCGCGCGGCACCACACTCCTCCCTCTCCCTCCTGGAAAGCACTAAGCACCACCAAACAGGCAGCGCCTGGAGGTAAGCAGAGGAGCAGGGATGCGGCATGCTGGGGAGAGGGCGAGCGTGGCAGGCTGCAGGAAATAACCCTGCAGGCCAGGTGTTTGAGACCCCTGCTATAAACCCAAAGACCAAGAGTTCAAGTCTCTTCTGCAAACTTGTTAGGAAGTTTCCATGCACCTTGCTGCTACGCCATCTTGCATACTCCGATCAGGTTGAGCTAGGATCAGAACCCAAGTCCCACTCTCAGAGCCCCGCTGCCTGTTGGAACGCACGTACCAAAAGCAAGTCATACGTGATGGAGGAGCAGCGTAGCAACTGCGTGCAGCGCAAGAGACAGAGACTCTAGAAAGAAAAGAGATGATGCTTTGGTTAAAGGCGCCGCCAGGAGACCTGGCTTCTGTCCCAGCCTTTACTGAAGAGGGATGTGATTGCAGACAAGTCACAAAATAAGTGGCTAGCCTTCCGAGGTCTCTGCAGAGAACCCCTCCCCGGCCCTGGGAGATTTAGCAGGATGGAGGTCAAGGGGTTGAGGGTGGGACTGGGACCAGTCAGAACTGGGTTGTGTTTCTGAATCTGTGCGACTTTGCCCGAGCTGCTTTATCTTGCTCTCTCTGTGCCTCAGTGTCCACATCGACGAGCTATTTTGGCTCTTTGAGGGCCTGACAGCTACTGTCCCCAGCAGAGCTCAGGAGAGAAATCTGGCTGCTTTTTGCTGCTGAGGTGCCTGCTACCGCTCAGGTGGGACCGGCCCTCCCAGCCAACCCCGGCTTTGGAGGGGTGCCATGAGGCGACGAGTGGGGATGTTGGTTGTGGGTTGGAGGCCTATGGACTAGTGTTGTGCTTGGTGTAACATCTGTTGACTACAGCTGTGAACCCCCCGAGCAGTGGGGCATGAGGGGAGCCCTGCAATCACTAAGAATAGGAAATCTAGGTGCATGCCACAGGCACAAAGACCGCAGGGGCTTAGAATGAGAAGCCACGAACTTCCTTGGGGGCACAGGCGTTACCCCGGTCAGGTCCCCAGAGGGATCTCCCCTTACTTCCAGTTCTGTTGCTTCAGGGCAGAGGGGGAGCCCTGAGCCCCTTCCCTTCAATGGATCCGGATAGTGGCTTAGGCAGTCTGGAGCATCCTTTAGAGGGCAGCCTAGGAAGCTTCCCCACAGTCCACCTTCCTCCCATAGGTGCATCAGCCATGCCCCCTCGCTGCCTCAGAAAACAAGGGAAACACACAGAGGGAATGGCGTGAGCCCTCAGCGCTGCCCTGTGCCCCTCATGCCCTTCCAGGCTGGGAGAGTTTAATTCCCAGAACTCAAGCACTGCCAGCCCAGAGAACAGAGAGTTAAGGGGACACTTCATACCCAACCCAGCATATCCCCTTAACTCTGCCCCCAGCGAGATGGCAACAGGGCCAAGGAATATAACAGCACCTCCCCTCTTCCGCTAAACCCGCCATTGTCCCTGTGCTCCTGTCCGACTGGTGCCGGTCGCTGCGTCCCAAAGCCGACTTGTCGAAGCAAGACTGGTGTCTTGGTTGGGATCTCAGGGACTGACAGCGTTCGGCAGATCTGCATCAGAGACCCGGCGATCCACGCCTCACACTACATGACCAGTGCCGGGAGCCAATACGGGTTGGTTGCTAGATGGATCTTCCCGAGTAGGGTGACCTACTGCAAGGAGACGGGCGATGACAGCCCAGAGAGCTGTGATCTCTGATCCTCCATCGGTCCCATGATCAGTACAGGGCCCTTGGAAACAGTCGGGGCCGGCCCAGAAGTTCTTGCCGGGTGGCATGTGCCTCGGAGGTTCTGCACCAATCTAGCAGCGAGGGACACCTCGAGTCCCTCAATCAGGGACCCCTGTGCGGTGACCGAAGAGGGCTCCACTGAGTCTGCCTCTCTAGTCCTGAGCTGTGATGGCTTTGGGCGGGCGAGCGATGGCGGGACGTCCCTCTCGATGGGGAACGGTGCCGCTGAGGTGGGGAACACACATAGGTCCCAGCACGGGTTTTCCCCAAGACTGGGGTACCGCTAGAGCCGGTGAGGGTGGCACCGGGAGCGTCAGGATCTCCTGAGCTGCCTGAAGGGCTTCGGGCATCGTCGGCACCTGAAGCTGGCCAGGGCCTGTGCCGCTATCCAGAGTGGCAGGCGAAGTGCAGGATGGGCTGTACCATTTGACCGGAGCTGGGGCCCGACTTCCCGAGGGGGTCGTTGAGCTATTCAGCGCGGCTCATGCCCAGCCCTCTCCTGTCCCTTATGGGAGGTAGAAGATCCTCCCCTCACAGTCCTTTTCGGTTTCTTGAGCCATGGAGGGGGGCCGGTGCAGCTCGTGGACGGCGCAGGCGGAGGCCGTGGAGCTCGGCGCGGAGTGGGACTACTGGAGCGAGTGTCAACTTCATCAGGACCGTTCTTACGGGGATATCGCGCTCCGTCTTTGTTCTAGGTTTAAAGAATTTGCAGATACAGCACTAGCCACTTATGTGCCCCTCGCCTAAGCACCCCAGGCAGCTGGTCTGTGGATCGCTGACGGGCATAGGCCGTTTGCAGCGATCGCAGGGCTTAAATCCTAGGGTCCGGGGCATGCTCAAGCTCCCGGCGCAGTCCCATTCGGTACCAACCAAGAGTTTGAGAACTACTACTAAGGGTAACTAAGAAACTACTAACTACGTGCAACTATATTACAGGTTTCAAAGTTTGCAAAAACAGAGAAGGAAACAACGCTAGCCGAAGCCGCAGAAGTTCCAGCACCGTCTCTGGCGGCGAGAAAGAACTGAGGGCGGAAGGCGCCAGTGGCACCCTTTATACTGCATCATGCGGGCGCCACTCCAGGGGGCGCCACAGCCAGTCCGCTACCGATACTGCTGAGGGAAAAACGTCACACCCCTAATATGGACCGGACGTCAGTAAGCACTCCAAGAACTGGTTTGCTCTACCCTTGCACCTTAAAAGAGGAGACGGAAGAGAAGTGAGGCCCAACCCCAGGCTGTATTTTCCAGGCAGCTAAAAATAATTGCGTGGCCCTGGAAGGAAGCTAGAGGTCTGCACACAGGCTGGACTCTCCTGTTGTCTGACAACAACCTATTTGGAGAGCCGCAGCAGGACAAAGGGGAGTCTGTATGGGCCCAGATGAAGCAGAGGAGCAGTGGCACCACCTCAGCAGCTTCGTGTTCCCCCTGCAAGGAGCTGTTTGCAAACCCGCCGGCTGCATTCGCATTCCTCCCTGGGTGCAGAGAGCAAACATTTGGAAATGTGCAGAGCGCGCTCTGCCAAGAGGAAAGCTCTGGAATCTGGGAGGTTCTGGATTTTTTTCTTCTTTGGGAGGAGGAGGAAGAGTTGGAAAGCTTCCCACGCATTCAGCAGCTTAGGAGAAAGGAAGCCGGGTTTGTGTATGTTCGGCATGGAACAGGAAGAGCGCTTATCTCATTCCTATAAAACACACAAACAGTGCAGAAGGAACCCTGAGCCGAAAGTGCGGCCATCTCCCCGGCGCGCCCTGCACAGAGGGGCTGTCTGTGCTGCAGAGCTCGGAGCAGAACCCAGCCAAAACCAACACCTCCAGGGCAGACGGGAGGGGGAAAGGCACCAGAGCCCCTTGCTCGGCGACCGCGGAGGCAGCCAAGGGGAACAGTCCACCGGGCAGAAAGGTGTCTGGACAACAGCCAGGATGTGCCATTTGGTCCCCGGGCATGGGAACGTCACTCCAGCAGCCAGAGCCGATGCGTCTGCATCGACACCCTGCCCCTCACCAACCTCATCCCCACATATACGCAGGGAGGTCAATGCTCCTCCTCCCCCCGGCCCCAGACCTGTTTGGCACTCTCAGCCCTCCCTCCATCAGCTCAGTGCTCTGGCTCCGCTGGCCCAATTGTGGCACAGCCAGCCCCCCAAGACCAAAGCGTGCAACGTAAAATGTTCTCCCAACACTCTGCACCCCAGAGTATGCAACGTGCAAGGCAGCAACAAGGCAGCACCATCCGTTACACGTGCACTCCTACGCCAAACCCCCACCAGGACACAAACACGCAACCCGTGTGCTCCCCAAAATCCCCAGTGACAACCACCCCCAGTCACCCACACTCCCACCTAACATCCCTGCAGTGACACCAACACAAAGCCCCAGTCACACATGCTTCTCCTGTCCTGACTTCCAGCAGTGGTACACCTCAAGTCAGTCTCAGTCTCTCTCTCACACACACACACACACACACACACACGCTCACACGCTCACACACACCTTCTCAAACTGACATGAATTCAGGTCCCTGGTCCACACACACTCCTGCTCTGAATATCCCATATTTCCCGGGAATACCCCCCATAGAGGAAAACTCTACACCCAAGTACACCCTTTCTTCCAGCTCTGTCTCCAAAGCAGGAGGTGACCATTTAAGGATGGGTGAACGCACAGCTGGGGTATGCTTGGCAAAGTCTTCGGGGTCAGGTTCATCCCCACATTGGCCGGGAGGAGGCCATTTGGGCTTCCCCAGCTCAGGGGCTGTGTGGGTAGGTGCTGCCCCTAGTGCGGGTCTGGTCAGTCTTCAGTTGTGCCCCAGAATGGCCAGGGTGCAGATCTGGCTCATCGCTGGAACATGTCCAGCTTCTATAGCAAGAAACCCATTCACTGGGCGTTCCACCGGAAGGTCTGGCTGAGACCCCTAAGTCGCATTTCGGAGCGTTTGTTGCAGCACAGGTAACTTAGCACATGAAACTAAATCGGTTTAAGCACAATTTAAACCAGTTTAAGTGCAACCATGCAACTGGCGTAACTGGATCGATTTCAGTTCCACTGGGGCAGATTGCCCAATATAAGAAAGAACAGCAGCAGTGAATTCATTGTGCCGGCAACACACAGGTGCAAGGGCCAGATTTTCTATAGCAAACACCCCCCATCCCAGACCCTTGAGAACAACCGTGAATGCCACCCCATGCCACATTGAGACCTGAGCACTTCTGAGAATCCAGCTCTGTATCTCTCTCTCTCACTTGACCCACTCATAGCTGATGAACCCAGTGTCTGGCAGGGACCGGGGCAGGGATTCGAGGGTGAGCTAAACTCGAATCCCTGTTTAGCTGGGTAAGACAGAAGCAAGACACAGCCTTTAGTTAAGGGCACGTGCCCAGCCTTGCAGTCTGTGTACTGTGGATCAGCAGCAGCTGTCAGACCATCGTGCAGGAGGGAGCAAGGAAACCTCTCTCTAGCTTGGGCAAAAGCGGAGAATGTGACCGTCTCTTTTGGACGAGGGGACCTTCACAGTTATCCGGGGGCAGCACCTCAAACTGGAACAGGCACCCGTACTCACCCGGAGCAGTGCCCCCCACCAGCCCACAATTGTGAGGACGTGAGGGAGGCATAAAGTCGCCGTTACCCCCTGCCCTTGGCAGTGCTGCACAGTCCTACCCATGCACAATGTTATGATGTATACAGAGGGAGGCTTTGCCACCAGTGGATTATGGGAGAGAGCTGGGCCCCCGCGACCTGCTGTTCATAAGGGCCTTGTCGGTGAGGGATTCCTTATTCCCATTGTGAAGCCCTACGGGGAAGGACAATACAGCTGCACATTTGGGCCCTCCAGGGAGAGGCGGCCTGGGTTAAGTGGTAAATCCTTGTCCGGGGCTGGGAATCTGTAACCAGATCTCACCCTGCAAAGCTCCTAAAAAGGCCAATTGTGGAGGAGGCAGGGAGCCAGGGTCGTCATCTGGGTGAGGAGTATGTTTGGTATGCAGCTGGCCCGGTGACCCCGCACTGGCTCTCCCGGCAGTGACCTGCAGTACACTCTATACTCACACTCCAGTAGAAGTAGTTTCCTACACTGCCGCTTTGATGTTCTCTCCAAACCCAGAGATCAAAGAAGCCGGGCTAGAGTGGGGAAGTCCCTGGATCTGGCTGCTGTACACATCCAATCTGTTTCCAAACACTGAGTGGTGATCTGAGTTCACTCCCCTTTACTGCAGAGTCATTTTAAAGGGAGACGCCCAACACCCACCTCCCGTGGCAGCGGCCACATATCCCACTGGTGAGTCAGCTTCCCGCTGGCAGTGGCTACAGCCCAATCGGCTGCGAACCCACGTGCAGCAAGCCTTCATTTTCCAGCTGGTTTATTTACCGAGCCTCCCCCTCCCTTCCTTTCCCCCAGAACACTCCGGATCACAAAGGGGCTTTCTAATCTATTTGGTAAGTGGAGAAGCTGCTGGGGAATGGGGGACGGTGCCTCTAGGAAGGACGTATAAAGGCTGCTTCTCATTTCAAACAATTTAGAAGGCCGGGTGGGGGGGCTGGACCCTCTCAAAATATACAAAGAGGGGGATCTAGCTATTGGTTCAGTGGCAATGTGGAAAGCTGAACTCCCCCCCCCCCCCCCCGAGCAAGAGACAGTGCCTCTCAGACAGACACTCACTGTACGGCCATGTGCAAAAATGAGTTAATGGCATATTGAAGCTATAAAAGTTTTGAACTAGTTACATTCCAGAGAGATTAGAACAGGCCCTGGTTGCTCGTTACCACCCCCAGCGCTCCCCTCCCCAAGGGGAGGGCGATGAATAAGGTTTTAACCATTTCTCTGCCCACACGCTGTTGCACCGCACACACAGCACAATGGACCCCGCTGTCTGCGCATTAACCTGCCATTCGCCAGACAGCTTCCCCCTGGCTGGGGATTAACACTCACCAATTCAAACAGTCCTGTGGCCCTGAAATCCTGCTCGGGAACAATAGGATGTAGAGAACAGGCCTCGGCCCGCCCTGCGCTGTAATAATCACTCTGCCACTGGCAAGCCAGGCTCTTGCAGGGAGGACGAGCCCACTGCAAACTTGGGGTGGACGGACACGCTACAGGATTTGTTAATGCCCAATTAGGAACTTTATCGGCCGGATTTCCTGCTCCTTCCGCACACAGGAACAGTGTGAAGTCTTTATCCCAACACAAGATGCCAGGGCCCTAAAACCAGGAACGTCTCTGGCTCTTCCACAGCGGGAACAACTTTTCAACAGAGAGATCGCCTTGTGGACCTCCTACTCTCATTCGCCAGCCCAGGGCAATGTGCCTACTGAAAAGTCACATTGTATTTTTAACACCTTTTAATCTATTAGCCATTGGAAACAAGTCATTGCCATGTGACCAGCCAACTCTCTGCAGACCACCAGCAAGCACCACTTTATAGCACTACAGTACTTTATACTCCTCCTGCCCACTTTGCTTCAGGGGCAGGGGCTGTCACCTGTCAAATTCCACTAGCCCTTCCCTCCAAGAGTCGCTTCAGATCACCGGCCAATTCTATTCCACACCCTGCTTTTGTTCAACAAAAGCACCCTTCCAATCATCTGCCCTGCCACTCGCTGCCCGCTCCTTCCTTGTCTTTCTATTGCATTACAGCAGGGGCAGACGGAGTTACTTTTCCATGACCAAGAGATCTTTGCCCTAGATGGCACAGAGGTGCTGGAGAGGCTGAGCGAATTCGCACTGGAGGCAGGAAAACTTTAAAGGGGCCGTAACCGTAGTACAGGCAGGAGCTAGTGAGGATTCAAAATCCAAGGAACTTTAGACTACAGATTAAATGACCGTGTCACATTTTGACACCAGGGACCAGGCATGTAAGTGTTGGGGGGAGTTTTTAAGGAAACTTTGGTAAAATTCCATTGGGCTGTTGTGAGTGACTGAGGCCGGAAGGTGGGGGAAGGGCTCTTCCATCTGTCTAAGTGCCTCTTTTGACACCCATGCACACCAAGATCCCTGTAAACTCCCTGAACTGCTATTTATTTTCAACGTGTATAAGGAGGAAAGTCGTTACTGCTAACGAGATGAATTGCAAGGATCTCCACCTGGCCTTGGGGCAGTTTTTATTCCATCTCTCCCCACAAACCACCATCAAGACTGATGTCAGATTAACTTCCCCACTCTCTTTTCCACTCTGCAAGACAACATTTTGTTTCCTCTTACCTCAGCATAAAACCTGGATGCAAAATAGCTTTCTGGACTGTACGGTCACCAAGTTATTGGAGAAAGGAGAAAGTTTGCAAGGTTGTATCATACACACAAAGATGTAATGACAAAGTGGGATTGTTGTAGTATTTTTTTATGAATAGGATGCCTGCCTCGATTTCCCCTATACACTGCATTTAGTATCCCGAAAGGGATTAAGTTTGCTCTCAGGGCAGTGTAGGGGCTTGGTCTTCACTACCGCCGGATCAGCGGGTAGCAACTGATCTGTTAGCGATCAATTTCTTGCGTCTGGTGAAGGCACGAGAAATTGATCACCCACGGCACCCCCGTCGACTCCGGAACTCCAGCTCGCCCAGAGGCGCAAGCTGGAGTCGACGGGAGAGCGCGCTGCCGCCTGCCGCCGCCGTCAGGACGGCAGGTAAGTCGGCTGGAGATACACCGACTTAAGATGCGTATCTGTAGTCGATCCCCACCCCGTAGTGAAGACCGGCCCCTATATGTCACCTCCCTGTTTGGGTGGAATGAAGAGTCATGGGGATGGGGGGAGGGAGGGAGTGAAACTGACACATATCAACAAAGGGGCCAGAGAGCCAACATAAGGTCCAAGGATTTCCCCACCTCACAGGAGGGAAGCAGAGCAAAGACCCCAGTGTGAGAACAAAAGACACGCTGAAGGGATTCCTCCTACAGACTGCTCCAAAGCTGGGATGTACCACTGAGCCTGTAGATCTAACACACCTCATACTTTGACTTTAAAGTGAACCTAAAAAATGTGTGCCTTTTGCCTCCATATCCCAGTCTGGGGGAGTTGTGGGTAGCCAGTATCTACTTCTGAGGAGCAACATCGGGGAGTGCAGAAGTGCCTTCTCCTTAGTGGACCATGGTCTAGTGCCACTCAAAAAGCCATCTATGCATGCTCTGACCATAAACATCCCCACTGGATGACAATTCCCCACTATCAATTACATATTCTAGGTAGCCATGTAACCAGCCTGTATCTGTCATTTTAAGAGGGTTTCATAGATGTGTTCTTTAGTGGCCTTGAACCTACAGCTCTTTCTTCTGGGGAAGCCCTGGTTTGTAGTTCCTCAGCATCCCATGCAGCTCCAGGTTCCTGTGGAGTGAGGCCCCATGCTTCAGGCTGGGAGAGCTCCCTTGCATTCCCTCTGTTTTGATAGTCTACTCCCTACCATGTGCCTTGCTTCCACGTTTTTTTGAGCTGCAGTTCTCTCTCATGGGCACATGGTTAGGGATGTGCTGACCTTTAGATGCGAGGTTGAGGTCATGTGTGGTTTGGCTGAACTATCTGTTTAGGGACAGCTCAGTCTGGTTTTCTATAGTGGGGATTTTTGGTGCTCCTCTGGGTTTTTCCTTGCATACTTTTGTCCATACAATTCCGTTGGTCGTCAGTGGAGATTTCTGTGGTGTGTGGTTAGCTGATATGGTTTGTTCAGATACAGGACACTTTGGCTATGAGCTGACAGACATGGCTGTGGTTTGACTGTTAGTACATCCCATGTTCCTGGCAACGCGCACCATGCTGGTTACTTACGTGGTCTCCTTGGCCATGTGGTCTGAACCACTAGAACTAAATCACAGGAAAACAACTGGTAGCTAAGAGCAAACACTGAGTGCCTGTAAGAAAAGTAAAGAAAGCCAGGAATACTTGTAGCACCTTAGAGACTAACTAGTTTATTTCAGCATGAGCTTTCGTGGGCTATAGCCCACTTCATCGGATGCATGCTTACTGAGAAGATTTGATTTTGGGGGGGGGAAGGGTTTTTATGTTGCATGCATCCGATGAAGTGAGCTATAGCCCACGAAAGCTTATGCTGAAATCAGCTAGTTAGTCTCTAAGGTGCTACAAGTATTCCTGGCTTTCTTTACGGATACAGACTAACACGGCTGCTATTCTTGAACCTGTAAGAAAAGTGCATCCCAAGAACCCTCCCACAAATGCACAGGGCTGTTAGGAGCCTCTGAACTTTTGCTACTGGCTTTGTCACTGTTTCTCCCTGACACCAAAATTGCTCAAGTAGCTAAAAATGCCTGCTTGACAAACGTCTGCTTCCCCTGCTCTCGGACACAGATCTGACCAAAATGCTTCAACCTTCCTTACTTCTAGACTAGACTTTGCCACATGGTCTACCAGGGACCAGCTCCAAATAACCCAACTCATTCAACTCCTAGAGCAATGGTCCCCTGCACTGACTCTTTGGCCATTTTTAGACAGAGTTCAAGGTGCTGCAGATAATTCTCAAAGCTCTTCATAGAATGAGATCAAGCTCTCTCACTGACTGCTTACTCCTGGCCATGCCACAGCAACTGCAATCAACAGGACACGAGAACTGAAAACTTTCTTGATAGAGGGCTCTGGGCAGTGGAACTCAACACCAGACAGCAGGATGTGTCTGAACCGTGACCACAATTAGAACACAGCAGAACCCATCTCTTCTCCCAGCCCTCTCCAAGCGAGCTGCTAAATATCTGGCACCATTGTACAGAAAGAAAGGGGCCACATTATCTGCTCTGTGGGGAGGGAAGGGCACTGCCTAGCCCATTAACCCTTTACTGCTAAAAGGATAAATCCTCAGATCTACTGGAGGAGGCAGAGGGTCCCTTGTGGAGCTGATCCAAAAGAGCTGAGGACAAGATCAGTGTTGTTTTCATGGCAAACTGTAGGTTGAGCTGGTGGGGAGGAGAGCTGCTACACAGGGGTCGGCAGCCTTTCAGAAGTGCTGGGCTGAGTCTTCATTTATTCACTCTCATTTAAGGCTCCGTGTGCCAGTCATACATTTTAACATTTTTAGAAGGTCTCTTTCTATAAGTCTAGAATATAGAACTAAACTATTATTGTCTATAAAGTAAATAAGGTTTTTAAAATGTTTAAGAAGCTTCATTTAAAATTAAATTAAAACGCAGAGCCCCCCGGAGCGGTGGCCAGGACCCGGGCAGTGTGAGTGCCACTGAAGATCAGTTTGCATGCCGCCTTCGGCACACCAGCTATAGGTTGCCTACCCCTGTGCTACATCATCCCCTGACTGACTGGGCTTGTCTCCATTAGACTTTTTTCACCTCGTTAAAATGATTAACCGGTTTAAGGACACGCCCCAAACCTTTGTGCTTTACCTGCCGGCTCCCCTACATCTCAAATCCCCCTTAGCTAAATCTGGAGGAAAGCACAACATTTGTGGTGCGTCAGTGCAAACTCAGAGAGTGGGGCAATGCTAGAGGCTTCACTCATGGGCTACCTAGACCTTCCCCACACGGGGGGAACTGCGAAAGCTTATGCCCAAATAAATTTGTCAGTCTCTAAGGTGCCACAAGGACTCCTCGTTGTTTTTGCTGATACAGACTAACACGACTACCCCTCTGAAACCCGTCTCTTATGGGAGTTGCATGACAGAGGCTTGGGAGCCTAGCAGAGGACTGATAAGGGAGGCTTGGAATGTGGACAAATTGGAGAGACCAGAAAACAACAAAAATGGTAGTAGGTTTAGAAAAGCTGACCTATAAGGAACAGTTAAAAAACCGTTGGGCATGTTTTAGTCCTGAGAAAAGACTGAAGGGGCTGATGACAGTCTTCACATATGTGAAGGGATGTTCTAGAGAGAACTCGGAGCAATTGCTCTCCAAGGACAAGTAATGGGCTTGATCTATAGCAAGGGAGATTTACGTTAGGTATCAGGCAATATTTTCTAACTATGGGGATAATTAAGTATTGGAATTGGTTATCAAGGGAGGTTTTGAAGAACAAGTTAGACAAAACATCTGTTCGGGATGGTCTATCTAGGTTTATTTACTTGGTCCTGCCTCAGTGCAGGAGGCTGGCTAGGTGACCTCTTGAGGTCCCTTCAAGCCTGCAACATTTCTGCGATTCTGCAATAACCAGTGGGCTTGGTGAGAGCAAGTCTGGAAGCAAGATTAGAGCTGCCTGTCAGGAACTGCAGTTGTTTATGGACCTGAGAAGTGTTAAAGGAGGACCCTACTTTCAAAGGACACCCCCATTTGTACTGTGGCAGACACACTGCTGATCAGGGTTGGTTTGTCCTGTGAGCCGTGTCAGGTTTGCAGGTTTGACAGTCTAGAATTAGGGACAAGGGAGGCAAAAGGAACAGAAGGGTGGCAGAAGAGAAGAAAAAGAGAAATAAGCACCAACTGTCCCCTCAGGCAGGGGTGGGAGAGTTTGGACACAAACAGAAAGCAAGTCGTAGCCCTTAGGCAGCCTGTTTTCAAAGGAGAAGGTATTTAACTAGCAGTCTCACTTCATACACCAGCTGCCTTCCCATGTCTTGCCAGATTCCTAGAGATTACAAACCCCACACGGACAAGTCTGAACTGGCCGGAAAACCTGTCCCCAGTCCCCACTCTCAGCCATTATGCATGGGCTCTCCCACACCTCCCCCCCCCCATCCTAGCCACCAGAAGCCTCTTCTCTCCATTGTGTGTTTACACAGCTGTGAAATTAACTGACAGGTCACCCATTTCTCCTCCCCCCCACCCCAACTCCTCCAAGCCAGAGAGCTAACACCAGATCAGGTGGGATCTCTGCTAAACATTCCCATATTCCTGGAGGACTCCGCACTCCGGCACAGTCTGCAATTTATTTGGGATGCCACACCATTGACAGAACACAGGGGTTTTTTTTTTCTTTTGCAAACACAAGCTAACACCATCTACAGCTCCACGGAGAGATTCTGCCCCCAGGTCCCTGCGCCACAAACCAAGGATCTGCCTTTTAAACACCCCAAGCAAATCGAAAAAGGGAAAAAACTTCTCCCAGCTAGACCGCGTCCACAGGAATGAGAGATTCCAAAGTAAAAGCCAAGTCACCAACGTTCCGGAGCAGCCAGATTGTGCTGAAAAGCTGCAACTCAGAGGCAAGAATCAGAGAGGTAGCCGTGTTAGTCTGGAATAGCAGAGGTAACAAAGTCCCGTGGCACCTTAAAGACTAACTATAAAGTTTTGAAGCATAAGCTTTCGTGGGCGAATACCCACTTCGTCGGATGCAAGCAGTGGAAGGCAATTTGTCTAGACTAGGATTTAAGGAGCATTGTTAGCCCGTTTCTGCTGCCTAACGCAGGCTAACAAACACATCTGGAAAGTCTAATGAAGACGCTGTCATTAGCATATACTAGGCTGAATCAGTTTAAAGGCTTGTCTACATGGGAAAACTATACTGGCATATGCCAAGTTAAGGGTGACCAGATGTCCTGATTTTATAGGGACAGGCCTGATTTTGGGGTCTTTTTCTGATATAGGCTCCTATTACCCCTCACTCCTGTCCCAATTTTTTCACATTTGTTGTCTGGTCACCCTAGCCAGTTGTGAATGTAAACCTCTATGGTTCTGCCACTATAATTGTTTATGGCCACATGCAGTCTAGTACAAGGCCCTGTCTACACTTAACCTGCATCTCCATTGTGGGCTAGAGCAGCGTAGCTACAGCACCATAGATATACTGCTATAGCCTATCTAGTGTAGACAAGCTCTTGCTGTGCCTTTTTTTGGTTTAGTTTATGTAACTTGGGAAGGGGAGTAAACTAACCCCCCCCCAAAAGCCACTCTTGTATAGGAATTAAAGCATGTCCACATGGCTGGTTATACTAGTTATATTAGTTTAACTTGTCACACTTTCCCATGTGGACAAGCCCTAAACCTAGCGGGGGAGCCTGGATTTTAGCTAACAAATGCTAACATCTCACCTACTCTAGACAATGCCTGAGATTGCAAGGGAGCAGAATGGATTGATTTAAAACAGATATACCAATATCTCCAGAAACTAGGTGTGCATGCCACCCCCAAGTGTTCGGTCATGGAGAGAACAGTCCAATATTCATTCCCCCTTCTAGTTTTACTCAGAGAGCAGTGAAGAACCTGTATTTTTCTTTGGGTTGGGTCAGGGGCAGGGGTTTCTCTCTTCACCCTCAACTTTATTTTTTTCAACCGTTCTTGTAGCTGGCGGCGCATTATTCACACACCCAAGCAGTCCCGTCCCAGCACACATACACTGCGCTCTAGGGCAGATAGTACTTACTAACTCACCCACTGCCAACCCTTCTGATCAGAGCTGCAATCATCTCACCGCATCGCCATGCGACCCGGCAGACCTGTCTGGCAGAGAAATGCTGCATCCCAAGGCCAGAACAAACTCCGGCTAGCCACAACAAACAGGCTGCTACGTTGGCATGCAACACAGAGCCTTGGGAAGCTGCTGAAAGGCAGCTGGGCCTCTTGCCCCCATGGGAAAAGGGAATGAGACCGAACACTGGGTCTGCAAATCCAGGCATACCAGGGTTTAACAGGGTGGTGGCAACAAGTGGGTCAAAGGCCAGCCGGCCGGCCTGCTCCGTTTCCATGGATACGTGACCTATTCATACAGTGCACAGAGGGCTCTTCACAGCCACTTACACACAATTGAGCTATTACTCAAAACTCCGCAGGGCTGTTTCTGGAGCACAAGACACTAGACAGGGGAGAGTTTAATGGAGTTGATTAAAATCGCTGTTGGGGAATTAGCGCTGAACAGAATCAGTCCTGGAAGAGGTCAGGGGGAGTCAGACTCTCCTTGTCTTGGCATTCGGCCCTAATCCCCAGAGTCTGCAGCTGCCCCTCTGCCCTAAAGAGAACCCCTGTTCCCACTGCCACCTTCCCTCCCCCCCAAGGGTGATCCTAGATCACCCATCTACCTTCCCCAAGTAAAACCCCAGACCATACAACCCACCCCTTCCTGGAGAGATAGGTTCCAGAGCCTATGTCATCCCCAGACCACCATTCCCCGAACTCACCTCCCCAGACAATATACCCCACTGGATCCCAGACCGCTCCCCTCCCACATTCGTTTCCTCTCGCCTACTTTGCTGGAGAGACTCAACTGCCTGATTCAATCACCTCTGTCAATCATCCATATCTCTGCCCTCCTGAGAGATTCCAAACCCTCCCACCTCCACCCCCAGGGGTATCCAGAAAGGGGTGCCATTCCCTTGCCTTTGCTGAGGTTTCACAAAGCCACTCAAAGCTGTGCACATTTGGATTGAAAGGGGTGTGCTTACTGACAAGCCCCAAGGTTCACAATGGTTTTGCATTTGAACAAGTCCACTTTCCCTCGGCTGAATTTCATTGTGAATCCACAGGCAAAGATCAGGTTTGGCAGAACCAGCAGGGAATCCTTGGAGCAACAGAAATGTGATTTCAAGGCAGCATGTTTATTTTTATTTTTACAGATTTAAAATTTTATTAAAGCTAATGTTAAACATGAAAACATACAGAGATTGATAGGTAAGGTACTGGACATCAGGAGTCAGGCTGGGGTTATGGACACAAACTAAGTGACACCAAGAATTAAAGTTGCCTAAGACTTTCCATTCTAAAGCAACAACTTAGTTGCATAAAGCTTTCTCCAAGCGGTCCCTTTTCTGCTCAATTTGGCACGCCGGCTCTCAGCCAGTATATGATCTGTTCCCGGAAGTTTCATCAAGAAAGGATTCAAGCATGGAAGGGGTAGGGGGGGGAAAGGTGGTGGTTGTTTTTTTTAAATCTATATATATAAAAGTCAAGTGGTGTATGTATGTATGTATGTATGACTGCGAACTCCTCCCACACTGTTTGAGCCAGAGACTTGAAATTTGGTACAGTTAGAGGTCTTGGGGTCTAGATGGTCGTAAGGGTCGAAAAATTTTCGAATCTCACCTCTGACGCCCCCCAGGGGTGAAAGTCTTTAAGGGCCAATCACATCAGCTGGGCAGCTAGGTGGTGATGATGTCATAATACCCCCTCCAACAGACACCGCACTCGCTCAGCTCACTGCCCCTCTCCTCCAACGGAACCCCGGAAATCCCTCAGTTCTCTGCCCCTCCCCCCTCCCAACGGAACCCCGGAATCCATCAGCCCTGTGGCCCCCCCACCCCCCACCTACGAAGGTCCCCGGATTCCCTCGGCTCTGGGCCCCCTCCCCGCCTGCGACGGATCCGAGTTGGGTTTGGTGGGACGGTAAGTGAGGTGGGGGTGTCGGGTTTGGTCGGGGGGTGAGGTGGGGGTGTCGGGTTTGGTCGGGGGGTAAGTGAGCCGGGGGGTGTTGGGGTTGGTCAGGGGGTGTCAGCTGTCTGCCCCCTCCCCACCTCCGACTGACCCGAGCAGTGCCGGGCACTTATGCTAGTTCAAAATAAAAACCGTTCTAGCATCTCAGAGGGAGGGAGTGGACCCCTGACATTTGTCAGTGACATAAGCCATGCTCTTTGGCTTGGGACCATCTTTTAGATCTGTATTTGTAAAGCACCTATCACTGTGAGTTCCTGGTCTACTACCAGGACTCCTGGGGGCTACTGCAATACAAATAATAAAGATAAATGCACACGCTTTGGATCAGACCACAGTCCCCGGTTTGTAGCTCTCCCTTTCAACCAATGCCTGGAGGAAATCAGAATGGGGTTGGTAGGGCTCTGTGATTTAAAACGTAACTATGCACGTATGCACTGAATTATGATAAACAACAAAACTAATCATCTCCCTGTATTCTGTCAGCATGACCCATGCTGGTGCATAGAAACATTGAGGGAAATCTGGGCTAGAACAGTGCCTCCCCTCCCTAAACAAACCTGCCATTGTCTCTATGCTCAGCACAGCTCCAGATCAGCTCTCCTAGTCACACAGTCCAATAGGCTATGCTCTGTGCAACATCATAGATCTGGAGAGATCTTACTGGAGATTGACAGAGGCACAGAGATCTCCCCGAGTTCTCCTTCTTAGTACAGGGATCAAAGAGGGCAGAGTTAAGGGTGTATGGCTGTGTTGGGTGCAAAGTGTCACTGTAATGACACATTTCCTGGTTTGCCAACATTTGAGTTCTGGGCATTAACGTCTCACACTCTGGAAGGGAATGAGGAACACAGGCGAGCGCTGTTTGCCTCCAGTCACAGAAGATATCTGCAATATGTAAATAGATATGGTGCCAGTAGATGGTGCTCAAGAATATGTAGCCCAGTTCCTAGGTTTTGCAGGACGAATACAACATCGTCTTCTTGTGCACTGTGCATTCCCCCCTTTGTGCAGCTCTTTACATCCCTTCTTAACGCATTGCTAGATGTGAACGAGTTTTTACTGATTTAATATTTTGCTGTGGCTGACCTCAGGCATTGAGTCACTTCAGCCATGGCTGTGAGCACATCTCAGTCCCTGCTGTGATGCAAGCGCACAAGGATCCCTGTGAAGACTGGAGATTCTTCAGGGCCTCGTGAATGAACTCAGTGGTTGCAAAACTGGACGAAGAGTTTGCAAACAGAAGCAACAGCCCACTGCAGCGTCTCATCTCCCACAATACGTGGACTCGCCTGCTTTCAGCAGAAGACTTCTGAAGCCAGTAGTATTGGAAAAGGGAACTGAACAAATTAAACAGCATTTAAAATTTTGGGGGCTCAGTTCATGATTTTTCAACATTTGGGGTTGGCAACAAAGGATGAGTGCAGAATAGCACCCAGGCTAGGGTGACCAGATCACAGCAGTAAAATATCGGCACACTTTGGGGTGTCCATCCGACTAATTTTTCCTGTCATGGAGTCAGCACTTCCATCCCGCTTGCCTCTTTACCTGAATATCGGAACAAATGGGGTCCCAATCATACATCAATCGAGGCGTGGGACAAAGGGTTAAATATGGGGACATCTAGTCACCCTAACCAAGGCCTACTGGTAGAAGTACAAGGAAAACTCTACTGCTGCAACTATGGTTTCCTAAGAACAACCAAGGAAGAACTAGTTTTGAGGGACAACCCAAGTGAGACCTTCCCACCCCAACATGAAAGGGGAAACAGGGGAGTTTGGCAGTGGTTGTGATAGAAGTTCATCTATCCTCAGGAACTGGTAAAGGTCATGCCAAAAAAGCTAGCAGCACCGAAATCTCCGGAGGGCAAATGGCAGAAGATGGGACTCTAGATACAACCACAAAGTGGAAAAGCAGTGAAGTTACTTCATAATTTCAAGGACTCTATAATTATACTATAGTCAAGCTTGCACATAGCAGCAAGGACAAACAACACTTTCTACCATTTCTAATTGTCTAGAAGACGCAGAGTACGTCTACACTGCCACAAAAGACTGCACAGCTGTGGCTGGCCCAGGTCAGAGATCCTGCAAGGGGGCGTGGATCTCAGAGTCTGGGCTTCAGCCTGAGTCAGCCAACCCAGGTTCTGAGACTCAGTGCCACAGGTTTTTGAGTATAGTGTAGACGTATGACCAGCCCCATCCTGGCTAACACGACTTGCATATGTCCCCAGCTACCACGTGCACATCTAACCCGCTCTCCATGTTCTACACTGGCTTCCCACAGGATATCAAGTCAGTAATGCATGTCAAGGAGCTCAATGGGCAGAGCTCGGCATAGGGATGAAAGCTCTGGGATGAGGACAGAGGTGGACAGCTCTGCTCCTCAGACCCAAAGGAACTTTCCACCCCAAGAATAAAACTCGTCTGTGCAGAAATCCTCAGGGGCTGGTCCCAGACGGTGGAACGAACTCACATGGGAACCAAGGACCGACGCAAGCCTCCTGCTCCAAATGCCAGGTGTACTTCTCTGACATTAAGTCAACAACACAACAAGAAGGACGGATACAACCACTGAAATTAAAACAACAAAAACCTGTGCAAGCAAAACACTTCCACTGCGCACACAATTCTTCCACAGGGAGAGGATGAAAGAGCGAACAAACCAGGCGACAGATGTTAGTCATATTGCTTAATGCATGACTGGAAGATGCTCAGATGCTCCAGTGATGAGGGTGGTCTAAGAGCCTACATAGAATAGAATTGAAATTACTCAGTTCCCATGTATTAAATGCAAATAGATACAGGGACAGTAGATGACATTCAAGAATAGGTGGCATAGTTTTTCGATTTTGTAGAATCACTAAAACTTTTGTTGTGCAGTGCAGCAGCTCTTAGCATACGATCCTCCCAAAGTCAGACCAGATAAGGGACTTACTTAGGGCTGGTCCTCACTGGGGGGATCGACGGCAGATACGCAACTTCAGCTACGTGAATCACGTAGCTGAAGTTTGCGTATCTGCCGCCGACTTACCTCTCGTCCCCACGGCGGCGGCAGTCGGCAGCGCGCTCCCCCGTCGACTCCAGCTTGCGCCTCCCGGCGAGCTGGAGTTCCGGAGTCGACGGGGGAGCTCCGGGCGATCGATTTATCGCGTCTTAACAAGACGCGATAAATCGATCGCCAGAAGATCGATCCCGCGCCGCGCGAGTGAAGACCAGCCCTTAGTTTTACAGAGTAAGGTCAGCACTCTGTATCTACGTAGAGCATTTTTCATTAAATGTGTTTTCATGAAAGTCAAGACACTTGGGACGCATGCTCGTTTCAAAAGGTTTTGCTTTTCCAATGAAGAACGAAAATACATTTCAAAACCTCAAAAGTTGTCACAAAACAGAATTGTCTTCCAATCAGACTTATTCAATACAACAAACGATTCAAGAGAATGTTCGGCTGGTGTAACTCCCTTCCCTAGCCATCGCAATGGGAGTTCAAACCTCCATGCTTTGGAGCCAGTTCACAATGTTATCATCTTTGCTGACCTAATCCACAACTACTTTCTGCACCCCTTTGTGTTGGATACATGCTAATGGCACATTCACAAGTGAACCGCCCCATTTCAGTACCACAAAGCTCTGGGCCACCCTAATATTCTTGTCTACCATCTTGAGTTCACACACTAGGACCACTCACAGACGTACCTTGTCAATGCTGGCTGCCTGAATTGCTCGCATAAACCCCACGTTCACACTTAAGCAAGTGGTGACCTCATTTGTTCTCACAGTTTGAGCACTGAACTCTGAAATATAAGTTTTTGCATAAAACCCAAATCACTATAGAAGACTCATGAAGTAACATCAGCCTTCCAACAGCCTTCAGAACATTCACTCAGCATAACAGACTGTTGGGCTCAATATTTCTGAGCAAAGAATTTATTTTGGGGGGAGGCAACAGATAAAAACACATGGAAATCTAAAGCTTGTTAAAGTGATGCTTGACTAGATTATTCTTCTGAACACATTGTGGGGTATAATTGTGTTCTCGTTTGTATATAACTACCAAACTCAACATTGCTGAAGAACATGGAGGAAAGAACATACATCTATTCACATTTTAAAACATTTCTTCAAGCCTGCAAACAGACGGACCCAGTAATCCTCCCCCAAACAAGCTATTTAACATGGATCAACGAAGCACCAAGAGACGTAAATGTCACGTAGCCTCTTTGGGATCAACGTCAATATGGAGGGGCGGGGGGAGAACTCACCCTTCCCTTTGTTTGAGTAACTCTCCATTCATCTCTTGCAAGCATTCCGTTTTAGGGAGATCCACCTCCCAGCATAGAACCGTGTGTGGAACAATTGCCCCAAAAGGTGATTCTGGGAAGGAGCACAAAATAGTGATTGTCCACTTCAAACATTTCATTCTCTAGCTAGGCCTCAGAACCCTACTTTGACCACAAAAACCTGGCCTCTGGTGTTTCTGTTATGAGTATCAGATTCCTTCAGCTGGACTTGGCCGTTTACTGCCTGAACAAATTACATTAACAATGCATAGAAATGTATACAGGGCCTTAAATACACTATGGAGCTGGGACCAAAACAAAGGCCTTGGTGTCCTAGCAACTAGCCTTCCCCCCCTCCCCACAGGCTGGGCTGAGGTCCTAGCCATGAATTAAGAGCCATTGAGTTTTGCTCTTTTCTGCAAACAATTAGGGACGGAGAAGTCCCAATTACAGCTGGGATTTACAGCCAAAGAAACAATCTATAAATCACTGCACCCGTCCCCCCTCTTTCCAACCCAGTAATCTCCTCCAGATGTTCAGCAGCAACTGCCGAAATGTGTGGTACATTGTTATCCAACAAGACTAAGATTTTCTCTGCAAAATGTCAAGGGCTGAAGCACTAGGACTTCATACAGGCAGAAGAGGCCTTGCCAGGCTCAAATGATCAACTACAACATGTGGCTATGATCAAGTATTTCCCAGCAGGACAGAAGAAGGCCTTGATTTACTTCCACAGGTCACATCGAATACTCCGGTAGGGATGCACCTTGCTCCTGTTGCGAGGAGAAGAGTCATTTATCTTAGTCTTGCCAAAACATTCCTCTAATCCAATACCTAAAGATGGGAGCTTTTTGTCCTAATCCCTTGGTCTATGTTGTTTCCAAATACCAGCAGCCCCTCTGCCTTCAGCCATTCACAGCAGTCCGCTGATCAAATTTACGGCAGCTGCATTTTAGCTCCCGAGGATGGAGTTGGGTCAACTCATCTGGGGCTTTGAAAACCAGCTGCCACATTCCAGCCAGCCTTAATGGATTTTTGGTCAATTCTTTGTTTAAACTTGCATACGGGTTTAGATTTCTTTTCCCATCATTTCTGTTCCATAAATTCACAGGTTTAAGGCCAGAAGGGACCATATGATCATCTAGGCTGACCTCTTGCAGAGCATGGTCTAGAGACCCTCACACAGTGATTCCTGTATCAAACCCCTAACTCCTGCTTAAGCTAGAGCAACTCTTCTAGAAAGAGACACCCAATCCTGATGTAAAGACTTAAATGATGGAAAATCCACCACACTGCTGGCTAAATTGTTCCAGTGGTTCATTACCCTCACTGTTAAAAGCATGTGCCTCTTTTCCAGTCTGAATTTACCTAGACCATCAAGATATTTGGGGTAAACAGAATCGTGTCCTTTTAAAACAGCCTTCTCTCCCCACTTGTATCTTTCAATGATGTCAGAAGCGCTAGATTCTGATGTTACAACGAATGACTGGAAAAAACTGATGTCAGAAGCACACCCTACTCTATTTGTATAAAGCACCATGGGATCTTAAATGACCACAAGTCATCATCCCCTCCCTATTCTAGTCCTTTCAGAGATATTGACCCAGCTTTAGACAAGCCTCCTGTAGATCAATGTTATTGTCTAAACTAGGCTTTGAGAAGTGGTTCTCAGACTTTTATATTGTCGACCCCATTCACACAGCAAGCCTCTGAGTGCAACCCCCCCTTATCCATTAAAAACACTTTTTAATATATCGAACACCATTATAAATGCTGGAGGCAAAGCGGGGTTTAGGGTAGAGGCTGACACTCGCGACTCCTGCTGAAATAACCTCACGACCTCCTGAGGGGTCCCGACCCCCAGTTTGAGAACCCCTGGTTTAGAGACTTTAATATGGTTTACACCCAAGCTGAGCCGTTGGCTCATCTGGCCATTAACCCCTCGGCAGCAACACAACAGACCAAAACCAATGGCAAAAATATCTGTTCAGTGCCGACAATAGCTGGATAACAACAGAACAATCTAGGAGTAAGAACCTCCTCTCCCACCCATACCTCTGAGCCCACATGCAGATCAAGGGCAGAAGCTTGGATCTGAAAGGTCGGCTCAGAGGGGGCCATCTGTGTTTATGAAGGAAGGGCATTCAAGGCTTGGCTGAGGATAGGTGAGCCCTGTGTCATTACATGCAAGAAGGTGTGACGCTCCTTAGTGGGGGAGCATTAACTCCAGGGGTCTGAAAATTCCAAGTACCATGGAGACAGAGGCATTTAAGAGATCTAGGCCCCAAACCATTTAGGTAATTATAGGTCAAATTATAGTACTCAGCTGCTAGTGCAGAGCTCACGTGTCATATGCTCTGCATGACAATTCCGCAGTAGCTGCAACTCCTGCATGTTTACGATTGAGAGTGCATTGCAAATCTACCTGAAGGGGCCAAAACCTTGAGTAACCACGGACGGGTGTTGCCACATCCACAAGATCATAAAAATACTTTTGGCAACTGCAACCCTGACAATCCAACACCAGAGGCGTATCCAACAAAACTCCCAAGCGGCAAATCTTTGAAATTAATATGCCCAGGCATTTCTTCCAGTTGCTTCCTCCACCAAAAGGCACACAGGATTGAGTTTTATCCAGCCAGTCCTTACCCAGTCAGGCTTAAGACTCCAATGGCCAGATCCTCAAAGGTATTTAGGCACTTAACTCCCAATGGCAGTCAGGCACCTACATACCTTTGAGGGGCTGGGCATAAGTCACTGCATTTTATCACCACATTTGGGAGAGGTAGAAACAGAATGGATTGAACTAATAGTCAGCATGAACCCCCAACCTCCATCCACCAGCAGGAAAAGACCAACCAACACCAGCAGAACATTCTCCAGGCTAGCCTGTGACCTAAAATCACACTGACTGGGGCAAGCAAGCCAAAGGAATCCAAGATCCACCAAAACTGCTCTGCCACAGCCTTCTCGATAATTTCCCTAACGAGGCCATTGGAACCAGGGAAATAAGCGGAAAGCGTGTCAACCTCAGAGGGTTGGATGAGGTCCGATGGTCGTTTCCAATGGGATGGGATGCTGGAATCCACTGCCATTCAATTCCAATAAAGGCCCCACATCTCTCTGTGGGTTCTCACTTGTGGCCCAGGTCTAATTCACAACTTGTAGCATCCACATTTAGGGTGACCAGATGTCCCGATTTTTAGGTCTTTTTCGTATATAGGCTCCTATTACCCCCCCACCCCCATCCCGATTTTTCACATTTGCTGTCTGGTTCCCCTACCCACATTCCCCCAGCAAGTATCACCAAATACCGCAAGCAGAGAAGGCTCAGCATTTATCCCCTAGAACAAAGTATAAGAAATGGTGCCCACTGGAGGTGCAAGAGCTCTTTTGCACGAGGGTGTCACCATCAGCTCTGTCTACATCTGAGGTAGGCAGAGCGTGCGCTCCCTGCCTCAGTTCCTCTCCCTAGCCTGAAATGAAAGAGACAGGTAGGCAAGTGATGCGGGTGGGCAACGTCAACAAATAGAAGCAACTCTCCAAGAACGAGTTACTGGGAAGTAATCCCCTTTCTTCTTCCATGGTCCGGGCACATCCCCACTACTGGGAGATTAGTAAGGAGTGCACCCATCAGAGGCCAGTGGGGTGATGAGTTCTCACTAAATATGGACTATAGTACACAGACAGCTCGGTCCAGTTCAGAAAATAAACCACGCCTGGCTTCTTCATGTAGCAAAATCACTCCCAAGAATAAGGATTTTGGGGATGCTGATTAAATTTTAAGAAATTCAAAAGTTTGGCCTGTTTCCCCCAGATGTAAACGTACAGCAAGTGTGCTTTTCATTCAGTGTGTGGGAGATGATCTTGAGGTTTAAGAGGGACTGTATTTAAAATGAGACCAGGGGCTATTTGTTTGCTCAAAGAGGATCCAATGCCAGAAGGGATGGTTTAATCTAAACATTAAATACTGGTTTTAGCAGAGCAGAGGGGAAAAAAATAATGAAAACGGAGCCCCGCTGAAGTTAAAGGTATTCCATCTCTCTGCAGATGAAGCTAGCCACTAGTGAACTTCTGAATGACAATTATTCCAAGTGTATTTAGATACTCTTCATTGCCCAGCTCTGTGTGTGTCATTTACACCTGTACAAAAGAGGTGTATAAAGGTGCAAATGTTTCTGTTCTGATTTAAGCCTTGCCTACAGGGGGGGGTGGGGGATTTCAGGCTAGCCTAAGGTGTGACAACAACGCCTGGTCCACATCCCAGCCAAGTTCCAAACCTCAGACACTTACAGAGAGGAAAGGTTTTGGTTTTCCCATTGCAACTTAAAACCAGCTGAAGGGGTTTTCTCAAACTCTTAACACACAAAAATGTCACCCTGGGAAAAAGAGACGCCTCTTGAAAACATGAATGTAAATGTTTTGGGGAATTCAGAGTCGTGAAAACAGGAAGTTAGAAGGGAAACCACTTTGGAGACTCCTCTATAGGGGGCACTGCTTGGCATAATCACCAGGGTGACTGCATAATCCAAAGACATAGTAAACCACTTGATCTTCCAAAAAATGATACAAGAAACACCAGGTGGCGAGTTACCCTATGCAAACCTCAGCAAATACACTGAACACGAGTTACACCCAACCTCCCCTCAGGCACATACACCGAAAGCTGGACAGCAAACACCCCAACATATGGAGGCGTGGGAGGCTTGGGAACAACTGACTGCGCCTAGGCTGGTCCCAGAACACTCGCCGAAACTCCATGCCAATCCCTTCACTGTCGGTTTGCTTGGCGACATGTCAAGCCATCTTTGATTGGCACAGTCATTAAAGGCGACGGCTGGTGTCAGGCCTTATAAGCGGAGAGCTGAGTTGGCCAGACCAACCCAGTCTGCCCCATTCCCACCCCACATCTACCTGCCATCCCCCACAACTACCCGTCATTCCCACTGCTTTTCTTGGGCACGGGAGGAACAGCATCCACTCAAAAGCTCCACTGCTCTTTGTCATTTGTCAGCCTCTCCTCGGCTACGGGCAAGTCCCCGCGCTGAAAGTTTTACTGACTGCCCAGTGGCTTTTGTCTGCAGCTTTCAGCTCCTGTCCGTCAACCTGAATGGCTCCATTCATAGCCATTCATCCACAGTCAATATCCAAGCCAACTGGATACAATCAGTCAAGAGGGCTCTCCCCCTGCAAGCAAAAATCCCACCAGTTCAGCCTGCCGTTGATTGTTCCCCTTCTTCCCCGTCTCCCCCACGAACCCTCCCCAGTCTATGGTTAGCTAGACCAGAAAGGACGTGACATGGAATGACCATTTGGAGGCACAGTCACTTTACAAACCATGTAATGAGGATTTAAGAATGAAGTGCAAAAAAGGAGCGAGTGCATATTTAAAAACAAATCTAATCTAAGGACTGCTGGGGGGGGGGGGGGAGAGGAGGAGGCTGTGTCTAATGTAGGCTTAACTGGGGCAGGACTCAACCTGGCTGGAGAAATAAAGCAGGCACATTGTCTTTCTCCTGACAGTGCCAAACACCACAAATTTGGTTAAAGGTCGTTCCTAGACCCAAACATATGTGAATACAATAAAAACGTGAGAATTATTAGGATTCATTATTTGCATTATCCTAGGACCTAGGGGACCCAGTTATGGACCAAGGTCCCACTGTGCTAGGAGCTGTACAAACACAAAACAGGAAGCTGGCTCCTGCTCCAAGATGCTTACAATCGAAGTATAAGACAAGAGACAAAAGATGGGTGCAGATGGGGGAGTACAAGGGAACAATGAGACAATACTGGTCAGCCTAATAGGCAGTGGGTTTTGTACACCACCAGCCAACCAAATGGTGTGGCTATTAAAAACACAGGAAATTCCCCGTGGGAGAATAGGTCATGGGTCTTGTTTCCCTTGACGATCCATGCAGAAATCCATTCATGGCAACAGCCTGTAGGAATGCTCAGCGGACGACGGGTAGAAGCGCCATGTGGATCACCGTCACTCACCTGTACTCTGTAGTGATGTGCAGATAACACGCTTTCCTAATGCACCTCCCACTGTGCTATCTGGGTATCTTTACATGGTTTAAATTGGTTCCCTGTTATTCCAAGTACAAGCAACAAAAACACTTTGCTTCTGTCCTTCTAAGGGCTGGTCTCCACTAGGGGGGGGAAATCGACTGTAGATACGCAATTTCAGCTACGTTAATAACATAGCTGAAATCGACATCTCTACAGCCGACTTACCTCCCATCCTCACGGCGGTGGCGGTCGGCGGCGCGGTCCCCCGTCGACTCCAGCTTGCGCCTCTTCACAAGCTGGACTTCTGGAGTCGACGGGGGAGCCGCTGTTGGTCGATTTATCGCATCTTAACGAGACGCGATAAATCGATCACCAAAAGATCGATCCCTGCCGGCTCAAGTGAAGACAAGCCCTAAGAGAGCAGAGATCTATCTAGTCAAGTGGCTAAATGTATGTCTACACAGCAAAAAAAACCCATGGCAGTGAGTCTCAACTTGCTTGTGCTATGGAGTTAAACACAGTTGGGAACCCAGGCTTTGAGACACAGCAAGAGGGGAGGGTCTCAGAGCACAGACTCCAGCTCAAGCAGGAATGTCTACACAACTATTTTTAACCCCATAGCACGAGCCCGGTGACCCAGGCTTTGAGACTCACTGCAGCAGGGTTTGGGTTTTTTCTTTTTTTCTTTGCTGTGTAGACGTTCCCAAGGAGTCCAGAACTTGGACGAGTTGAAAGCCTGAGCAAGGAGATGCATCTTGCAATGCCACCTAATCCGGTCAGATATAAACTCAAGTATATGTTTGGTAGGAGCAAACTCAAGCGGTGTAGGCCCGCTATGCAGAATGCTCCACTCCCACACTTGGGAGAGTCCGTTCCAGACACGCATGGATCATATAGCGAGTCGGAGATGAAACGGCAGCTCTTTTAGAGAACTTGTGCTGACTATACAGGGGCTTGCATAGCGACCGGCACCTTGAATTTCCAACAGCACCCAACAGATGAAGCGAAGCACGGACGTCCAAACTAAAGAGCGTGTGCAGAGTCCTGCTTTGTCGATATCCTTAGAACATGCTGCAATGCCATCATTTCCCAGAAACACCAGAGTGGCACAAAGGGCCCTTGAATCTGCAGCCAAGATGCCCTCACTGCTAACAGGAGTAAGAGAGTTATTAAGTCTGCAAGATGTCCAACTTGGGGTTCACCAAGGGCTGTGAGTGAGCTACCCATCTGCAGAGCTCACAGACCACGCTCAGACCCAATGGAAAGATGGGGAGCAGAACTGAGAATGCTTGAATAAGTAAGTTGCAATGGGGAGGTTGTAAGGCCCAGGGAAAAGCAGCTTGATGGGAACAGAAGCTCTGTCGCTCCCTCTAAAGGTGAAAAGGGAAAATTGAGGGTGTGTTCCAATCTGCAGCCACGTCTAATTTGCATATGCTTCAGTGTAGTTTCACAAGTGCTCAGAGAAGTCTTGCAAGGAGTTCCTTCATGTTCTCATCTTCAGAACAGTGTTAAAAGTGAGGTGTTACTGCATATATTTGAAAGGACATATTAATCTATAAAGTTTTTTGCAAAAGGAAACCGGGTCACCCTGACTTGATACACAGTGAGTACAGTACAAATTAGGCACATAGCCCAAAACACAATACTCTCTACAAGGGTCTCAGAATTTAGCATAATGTTACAGCTGACTGTGGTGAGCTGCTGCCAGTCTGATCAAGTGGGGGCAGTGGACTGGACCAGATTGGACCTGGTTCTGACATGGTTGAGAAGCAGCAGTGTCTGGACTGGACCTTGCAGCCATGGGCTAGAGGAAAGTGGGGACAGACTGGCAGAGCATACATGATATGTTGTTGAGTGTAAGCTAAGCAGAACACTTATAGCTCCCGCACTGCAGCAGGGCCACCCAGGAGTTGTGGTGAAGCATTGGAAAGGGTTCCCTAGGGCGGTGGGGGAATCTCCATCCTTAGAGGTTTCTAAGGCCCGGCTTGACAAAGCCCTGGCTGGGATGATTTAGATAGTGTTGGTCCTATTTTGAGCAAGGGATTGAACTAGGTGACCTCCTGAGGTCTCTTCCCACTCTAATCTTCTAGGACATAGCAGAGACTTCGGTTTGGGGCTTCAACAGACCATCTGGGGGTTCGGAGTGAGAATGTTAAGATGTGATTTCTAGTGCCTGGAGCCACACTGATGAGTGAAGGAAGGCCCTCTGCTGGCAGGGAGTTTCATGCCTGTAGCACTCAAAGCAGTAAGTGGAGCAGGGCACAGACCACACTGGCTCAGTCAGACAGCAGCAGTTCTCAGGAGTGGGCACTTTAACCCAGCGGTTCTCAAAGTATTGAGAACCGCGACCCTTTTTCCCTTTCCTCCTCGGTGCGGTGGACCCTTCTATGTCCGCCGAAAATCTGCCGAATTGAATACTTCCGCATTCGGCGGCTCTTTCGGCGGACATGCCGAGCGCTCCCGAAATAGCTCAGCATATCCATCGAAAAGCTGCCGAATGCAGAAGTGATCAATTTGGCGGCTTCACAGCGGCGCAAGGAGCTTGCGACCCCCCCAGGAGGTGGCCGGCGACCCCCCGAGGGGTCGTGACCCCCGATTTGAGAACCGCCGCTTTAACTTTTCCTTACTCACCAGCTGGGCTGAGGTTAAGTCCAACACGCTCAGCTGCTGAAAGCCCTGTGAGGGAGGCTCCCCCCTGAATATCGCCCTGCCCGCCACACCCTGACGTCTGGCAGTCCAAGCCCCACATGCCACACCCAACGGGCAACAACCACATGGATGCAGATGGCTCACGCGATGGCACGCTGGAAGCAGGCACCATGAAAGAGAAAATTCAGTGAGGGGCCACCTTCCATGACAGCACCCAAGGCCAGTGCTGTCCTTAGCCCCCTGACACACCAACATCCTGGCTCTAGTCTTTCACCCTCCCCACCCCAGTTGCCCTCCCAGCCTGATCTAAAGTTAACGCACAGTGGCAACAACTTTTTCCCCCCCAACCCTAGCTCCCCATCTGCCCTTCGGAAAGGGACACTTTCAAGGCTACGGAGTTGAATGGCTTATTCAAGTGCTAAGTCCAGGGGTGGGGACTGAACACAACTGACCTAAATATGGAAGGGGAAAAGGTAACTTTTGGGACAATGCAGTATCTGCATGTTGCAGGACCATCCGGCTAGTGTTTATGTAAATATATTAATACATATTCTTATAAAATATACAAATTGAAGCAAAGTATCATCTGCCTACGTGTTTCAGATTTCCAGTATGATCTCTTACAAGAGCAAAAGCCCGGCTCCCCTTATTCCCAGTGTCAGGAAACCACTCTAGGAGTTTGCATTGCTGTATGGAAAAAATCTGCAACAGAACAGAGTGTGACAAACTTCCTGCGCTGACCCATCTCTCCTGTAGCATTGCAAGCACTCTGCGCTGACAGGCCTCTGGGGTAACAGAACACCAATAGTCACATCTGCAGCTAGCCGGATTCAGCGTGTGGTCGCTCCTGGAGAGTTAAGAGTTTGTGGTGATTACTGCAAGATGAGCGAGTACCTTGCTTGGGAAGTGCAACTTGAAGTCTTGTGGCCTAGGAGGCCTCAAGAAAGGAAGCCCGATGCTGCAGCCCTTAGGAGGTCGGCGAGTGGGGGGCGGTGGAGGGGGAAATGGAGAATTCCCCTTCAATTTGCTACCCACAAAGCCACCTGCTAACCTCAGTCCCCACCCACTGTCCTGTGGTAAGGAGGCCCAATGCGATAGGCCTGCTAATGTCTACAAATGACTCATGTAAGCTTCTATAGGTCTTTAGACCTGGCTCCTGTCCTGGGAGTGCATAAGACTGGGGCGCCGCAGCTAAGCTCTGCAGGAAGGGTCACTGGGAAGGGGCCTAGGGAGTCAGCAAGGCAGGAGAATAAAACATCCCAGTGATTCCTGGTGCTCCCCTCCTCCGAGTGGAGGGAGGAAGGGGGCTATGGAAAGTAAGGAATGCCCTCCCTGCATCCTCCACGTGTAAGCATTTAATCCTGCAACAGCTTCACAAATGCCCCCCAACCCCCCCCCACACACACACACACCTTATGAGACACATCAGGCCTGTCCAGTGAGCCTTAAGTACATATACCCCCACCCCTTCATAAGCATTAGTGCACACGCCTGAATCCACAGCTCCCTATGTTCTCCGGCTAATGAACAGCTTTCCCAGCCCTGAACCAGATGACCCAAAATTCCCTAGGCTGTCCCAACCATCCCAAAGCCCCCCCTACCGCCTCCACACACTGTTCAGAGCACGAGAGCGCCCAAGGGGATTAGGCGCCACCCCACACTTCTCAGGGCACAGCGTACTCAGGCCACCTCAACCAATCCCTCCCTAGAATGCAGTCGATGTCAGACTGATTGCACCAAACTGCCCCTCCACTCCCACCCGTGACAGAACTGCCTCAGAGCAGGCCCCCCTCAGTCCCACTGACTGGCTCAGAGAAGAGCGGACTGCCCGGTTCCCCCATCCCAAGGAGGGTGATGTGGCTCCCACTCCACAGCAGGACCGTCAGGGGGCATTCCCCAGATCCATGATGCACCCCCATTCTACTTTGCAGCTCCTCCTACCCTGCAACCACCAGTGACTCCAAGGAGGAAACAATAGTTTAGTGACCTAATCAACAGCAGCTGCTCAGAATACCAGAAGGATGATGAATGCATGTTAAGTCTCCTTAACAAAACCAGGTCTTACCAGGGTTGCCTGGAGCACTTATTTCATTGCTTTAATTTGTGAATCGTGTTGGAAAAATGGGGTGGAGGGAACCTCCTGTAGGTCTCATTTAGCCAAAAACCCCTGGTAATTAGCCGAATAGCATAATTAAGGAGCACACATAAAGGGGCCATTGTGTTCAATGCCCCAACAGCAAGGAGCACCTCCAAGCACTAAACATTTCACTATTCTTTGCAGGGATCAGAGGTTCTGCCCTGGCCTGCCCAGCCAACACCCCCCCTCTCCTCTGCAGAGAAACAATGCTCAGGGAGAGAACTCAAAACTCCTTGCCACAGATATAAGGATGACAAGACCAATCCAGCCCAGGGCTCTCACACTTTTCAAGACACACAAGGGCCTGAGGATTCAATATAAGAAAGACAGGGAGAAGGATCCTACTGCCAAGGAGCAACCTGCTTGTGAGGAAGCAAGCACTACTTTCCTCATACCTGGGTACTGTCTCGGATCCTTCTTGAAGATTTTAGCTTTTCGTAGTAACGGTCAGCTGGGAGCTGTCAGATAAAATGTGACGCCCCACCCTGCCCAAAATCCCAAATATTCTCTTCCTCTGCTCCAAACTCCGCACCGCAACCTTCAGCTATACCATCCCCAGTTTTTGATTCTTCTCCAGGGATTGTGAACTTTCAGCCTCTGAAAATATTTACACGGACCCAGCAGATATTTGAAAGTTTTGGGATACCAGAAACTTTAGGCTCCCACTTCAATCAGTGACTGGACACTTACGTCTTCTGAAAAGTTATAAGGGAAGCAAGGACCTTCTAATGAAGATTAGGAAACAATATGAAAATTACAAATCGCCCAGGAGCCAAGAGGGGAACTGGAAGGGTTAGGATCATCAGAGAAAAGAGTATAGACAGTGGGAGGCATCAATAGGCATTGGAGGTTGAAGAGGAAGGCGTTGTGAACTGGTAAGGCAGTGGTTCTCCACTGGTGGTCCCTGTTGACTTTTTCGGTGGTCCACACAAATATTGTCCAAAGTCTGATAATGTGAGCAGGCGCTATCATTAGGCTGTTTTACGCCATGTTCACAAGCACGCAATGTGTCATCCACAGCATCATCTAGGATGCGACCACATTGTGTTGCCAGTAACTTCTGTCTAATGCGCTGAGGGTCAGTGTAGCTCCCACCATCCTACTGAGTGGTTGTCGTGTCTGTGCTAAATGTATTCTTAGTTTGTTTATAATTTCTGTTGTAAAATGTAAGTTTGCACACAGTTTTCAACTTTATGTTCATTAGTTTATTACACACTTTTTATTTCGTTTGTGGCTTTTTTGTATGGGGACTTTAATGCAGGGGGTAAGACACAAACTTTTATATTTACATCTGTTGAATTTATCAGGTTCACATGAAAGTAATTTGAGTTAAACTGTCTACTCCCAAAATAAATAATACTTTAGCGCTGGTATCGCAGGTTAATAAAGTATTAACATCTGTTTAAAAATAACCCTAAAATATGTTTTTACTCAACCAACTCCAAGAGATAAAAACTAACCGTCATCGTTTATTTCTCATAGCCCATGTAACGTGTGCAGTACAGGTTAGATGGATATTGTAGTTCCAATTTTTGCCACCTGACAACTTAATTTGGGACATCTAAGAGTGATTTATAATTCCTATACAACTCCCAAGATAAATCATCCATTCAAAAAAATCAAAATTTTGTTGTAACCCCACAGATCTGAGATAATGGCAACGACAGGAAGGAATGTCAAGCACAAGTATTCAAAGGACTACATCAAATTTGGCTTCACTTGTCAAGAAAAAGGCATGGATTTGCCACACAGTATTATTTGTTTCAGAGGTTTGGGGAATGACTCAATGAAGCTGGCTAAGCTGAAACTCCATCTCAAAAAGCATCATCCAAACTTGTTGCAAAAGAATGAAGATTATTTTGAGCAGCGGTTATCAGATCTGAAACGACAGCGCCTTGATTCAACAGGTGCATTCTACAAAAATACAAGCAATGCAGGGACCACTTTCTACATTGTTGCATACAAAGCTGCACAGACCAAAAAGTCTCGTACCATTGTAGAGCATCTTGTGCTCCCCTGTGCAAAAGAGATGGTGCGGCTAGTTCTTGGCGAGGAAGCAGCAAGGAAACTGAATAATGTATCTATCTCTAATCCATCTCGATGTGGTGTTGTTAATGAGATATCACAGATCATCAATGAACAAGTTGTGGATGAAATAAAGAAGTCTCCATTGTTTGCCATACAATTGGCTGAATCGACTGATGTTGCATTCTGCTCTCAGCTATTGGTGTTCGCATGATATATGGTTGAGGGAGACTTCAAAGATGAGTTTCTTTTTTGTAGGATTCTTGATATCACCACCAAGGCTCAGGGTGTGATGGAAATTGTTAATTTCTTTGAAGTGCATGGTCTGGATTGGAAAATCTAGTGGGTGTCACCACTGATGGTGCACCTGCCATGCTGGGCTCAAGATCAGGCTTCCAAATGTTCGTGAAACAGCGCGCTCCAATGGTAACTGGAGTTCATTACTTCATTCATAGGGAAGCTTTGGCATCAAACTCTAAACCCGTTTCAAAGGGTTGGTGAAAGTGGTCAATTACATCAAATCATCAGCTCGGAACAGCAGGCTGTTCAATGATTTTACCGGGACATAGGTTCGGACTTTGGTGTGTTGCTGTTCTACACTTCGGTACAGTGGTTGTCAGCAGGGAACGTACTCAACGGAGTTTTCCAATTGAGAGAGGAGTTGGATTGGTTTCTCCAGGCTCAACGGAAAGAGGAATTCTGAAATGTGCTGATGCACTCAAATTCAGAATTTGCGTATCTTGTCGATATTTTTGGAATCCTGAACAAACTGAATCTTCAGCTTCAAGGGAAAGGTGCAAATCTATTCTCTTGACAAATTGGAACTGTGGATCGTAAGAGTTGAAGGCAATAATTTGGTTCAATTTCCATAGGTGGATGCCGTGCTTGGGAAAAAGGAAGCCATTCGGACGCAAATTCTTGATCGTTTACGGAAGCTACGAGACGAGTTCTAACGATACTTTCTGGAGGTAGACAAGACAAAGGATGGATTATCTTTCATCAGGAATCCATTCATAAAAGATGTTAATAGTGTTCCAAAGGATCCGCAGGAGGAATTTTTTGTAAGATTCTTTTGCGACGCAAGACGTGTACCAGCAGTCTACCATAGAGAAATTTTGGGCCAGCATGACCGGGAGTTACCCAAATCTGTCAGCACACGCTGTCAGATTTCTTTTGCCATTTGCATCAACTTGTATGTGAGAGACGGGATTTTTGTGTTTGTTGTACATTAAATCCAAACAGAGGAATTGGCTCGGAGTGGAAAGCGATATTTGTTGTGCATTATCAAGTACCACTCCAAACATTGAAAAGCTTGTCAGTGAGAAGAGAATCCAAACATCTAGTAAGAAATAAATAAATTTCAAACCAACATGTGTCTGCTCTTTTGAATCATGTCTCAACAAAAATATTATAAATAAATTAAAAAAGGAGATGGTCCATGAAAATTTTTTGATTGGCCTGGTGGTCTGTGGACTGAAAGGAGTTGAGAACCACTGTGGTAAGGGAAGCTGGCTTGCCTGAGTTTTGAAACTTCTGGATGGTGGGCAGGGCAGCTGAGCATGTGAGCTCAGCAAATTTGTCAGTCTTTGTGGTGTTAAAAAAACAAACAAACACAGCCCTAGTTCTTATCTAATGCTTTTCATCTATAGATCACAAAGCACTTTACAAAGATCAGTATCACTGTCCCCATATTACAGATAGGGAAACTGAGGCAAAGAGACAGTGACTTGCCCAAGGTCACCTATTCCCCAGTTCCATTCTAGCGCTCAGGTCTCATTCTAATTACTAACCCTGAAAGCTGCACATGCATGATTAGTTGTCAGTGATTGGCAAATATCACTGGTGAGTTTATCAGAATCAACAGGCCTTCATGAAGGAATAAGCAATTGAATGGACTGAAATAAAGAAAATACATAATTCTTCCAAAGCAGAATGCACACAATGCTGACAGCTGTCAAGGAGCAAGATAGAAAGACTCATGCTCATGTCAAAAAATGCAGAGAAATCCATCTAAGAATTTGCATACATTTTTCATTCCATCTGGCCAACTGAAGTGGAAGAGCAGAACACAGGGTTTGAGGATCTTGTGAGACACATTTCTGATACGGTCATCAAAAAAAGGAGCTAGCCATTTAAATTCCAGTTCCCACCCATCTAGCAGGTCTTCAATGTCAGCTTCCTTCTGAAGCATCTTTAACTCCAAAATAGGAAAGAACACTCTGCTTATGGCATAAAAACCAACAGAAAGGTAAAGACTTGAACATGATAAACCAGTTGTGATCTTTTTATGCCAATACTGCCTTCAATGTAGCAAAAAATGAGCAATTTAGAGAGATAATAGAAGCAATTCTCTCTTGATAAACTCCTCCCAGACAGATTGAGACCTATAGGGCCACTACTAGATACTGCAAGTGTAGTAAGAGAGGAAGAATGAAAAGAATGAACACTGACAACAATGCAAGAACGTGCCAGCCATGAGAAATGACCTGACAATAGCTGTGAGCATCCATACAGGAAAAGAACTGCATTCCTATGTAATGCTGTGGATTCTATATCTGCAAGAAGACTGGGTCACAATTTGCTGAAGATGTCAACAAGGAATGCAGGGGGAAAGCATAATGAGGTGTCTACTATGCTGTCTGAGAGGAATTCTCTGGTCCAATCACCCTAAACTCCAGATGTATGACTGTCAACACATTATTTAAACCTTCCTGACAAAGTAGTAACAACTAAACCAGAGGTAATCTATCAGTGGACAGTCAGCCAAATCCAGATTTCCAGATGCTTTTGAACAGAGTCCAAAAATCTTTATTTTATTATTATTACTATTGTTTTCTCTGGAGTCTGGACCTTGACTACACCTTGTTCAAGAAATCTAGACCTTGACAAAAAACAACAAAGAGACTACCAGGTTGTAGTACTAGGGACATGATCATTGTTGTAATTGACTGCTCCTGGTCACATTGCAGAAACTCAGAAATACTTCCAACAACCACTATTAGCCTAACAGATGAAAAGCAAGGGAACAATCCTCTTTCAACTGACACTCAGGAACAGTTGAGCCTAATTAACTTGTCTGCTCTACTGTCCAATCAGTAGAGTGGACAAGTGTGATTTTAACCCATTTGGTTTGGTTGAAACTTGGAAGTGTTTCTAAGTGTTGTATCCATCCCTTGCCTCTCATCTTATAACAAAGTCCCTGCCCTAAAGTGTTTCCAGCGTAAGTATATGGTTGTGCAGTCCCTCGCACAACAGGGCCCAAGCCTTCAAGGTACTACTGCAGTAAACAGTGATGTCCACTCTGTTCCAATCCATCAAAGCATTTTCACATCTGCTTACATTAATGCAAACAGTCCCACTGGAGACAAAGGTAGAGACAAACTTGTGGTTCAGAGGCTGACCTAGCTCATAGGCTTGGACTCAACTGTTTTCTTATGTTTTCCTAACAGAATTGCAAGCTTTCCATTTTGGATTGTGTGCGCCTCTGTATGAAGTTCCGCTCGGCATCAAGGGATGGCAAAACAGGCAGCAAGGAGGAAACATAAAGGGTGTTGAAAGAAGCATACTAAAGGACATTCCCCAGCCTAAGGGGAGGATCCACAAGGTCCGGGATCTCAGTTAAGTACAGGGGGACAACTAAAGATAACAGGGATGGGAGTGAGGTCACAGGGCTAAACGAAGGGAACCGGACAGGGACACTGAGCAGAGAACCCCGGACAGCGCCCACTGCTCCTTGAAGGCATCAAGGGAGCCAGCGGACGCCGCCCAGAGGAACTCTGCCCAGATGCATAAGACCAGGAAGGAAGGGAGATAGGCCCCACAGTCACATCCTCTCGTCTATCATCCTCTTCCTAGTGGTGCAGGTGGCTACTTTGGCTAGGGCCAGAAGGAGGTTGCTGAGGAGGTCTCACAAGTTTGTGGGGCCACAGATGGGGTGTGCAAATATAAACAAGTGTGGAGAGAAGTGCAGCGAGAACCGCAGCAGGAGGTTCTGGAGGAGCCGGAATAGGGGCTGCAACCTGGCACACTCCAGATACATGTGCACCAGGGTCTCCCTGGAGGAGGGTGAACCACGCCAAGAACACACCTGCGCTCACGGCTCCACCAACTGATATCCCTGCCAGGCCTCGGGACCAGGGTGGAGTATAGACTGGCCCACCAGGGTTCCTCACCCTCCAGAGGTGGTAGGAGTTCCCGCCACTTGGTACTTGGCAGGACACAAGGGTGAGGACATGAAGGGGGTGGAGCAAGAGCGTGTACAGATTTTTCCTTGGCACGGTCCGGAAACGAGCTGGCTGCAAGTTGTGCAGCCGGCTCACGGTGAAGGGGTTGGATGGCTGGGCGGGTCCCCAGGGCAGAGGTAGCAGGACTCGGTCGAGGTAGGCCCAAGCAGGAGGCAGTAAAGCGGCCCTCACCTCCTGAAATACGCACTGGGGAGAAAGCAGCTACCAGGCAGGAGTAGAACCTTGCAACAAAGGTACCAGAGGGGCCAACAAGGCAATGTGGACAAAACAACTACTTAATGGCTGAACTGCTTTGTTGGATTGGGGCCTAAGAAAGGACAGGCTTGAGGACATCCTCAGTGGCTGACTCCTTCAAATCCTATCCCAGGGAAAAGCAGACAAGGCATTTTTCTGAATACAAGCGTCATAAGGATGTGCATGGGAAACCGCATCTCTGAGATCAACGGTCTCAGTCCAGTTAGGCCTTTACAGATAGCAGCATCATGAATTGCCAGCCAGGTGTAATATGTTCCTATTGGTCTTTCCTGCTTAAGAGATAAACAGACATATTCTGACCCCGATGACGCATCCAATGGCCTTCTTGGATAGCCTTAGGTAGAGTACATTACATACTCTAGACGTGAGTTGAGTCAAGGGTAATTGTGGAGAGGAGGAGGATATGGTTTTTCTGGCAGAAGAAATGAAAAATGTGTGCATCTTCAGTGAAGTTGCACAAATGAAGAATTCATCCCTATAACCTGGAACTCAGTTAACAATCCCATATGAAAATCTAAGTTAAACGAACATTACAATTGTTTGGTCAAGCAGGAAATGCTAAAATTAAGGATGAACAGTCAACTGTAACCCTGTTTCCTAGCATGAATGTTGCATTATGATACGGGATAAAATTTTCAAAAGCAACTTAGGCACTTAGACGCCTAAATCTCATTCAAAGTCAATGGAACCTATGCTTCTAAACATAAATATCTTTCAAAAATAGGTTTTTAGGAAATTTTACTGCTAGTCTAATTACATAATCCCATACTATTTCTCAAATACATTACATCATGGAACTTTTTCTACAATCTTAGACATTCATGTTTCTTCTTGTACTATTCTGTTATGCTTACCCTAATTTATTATCTAATAGTCTAGTATATAGGCATCCATTTGGAGCTAGATCTTGAGAGCTGTTGAGCATCTGAAAGTTCAATTAATTTCAATAGGAACTTGAGGTGCTCTGCTCTTCTTTTGGCAATTAAAACTTTTATAGACGTTCTCTTCTCGCCAAGGTCTATATATATTTTTTAAAAGTCTTGGCAACCAGGAATGTATGTGTAAGATGATACATTTTCTTTTGCAGATAGACTTTTGTAGAGTAGCAGTATGTCAAGCTCATTCTCAGACAACTATCACCAGGGCAAAAATATGAAAATCTCACGTCATTTAATCTGGGACCACAAACACTAATATACATTAATTGTAACTGTATGGTTGCATGAAGAGGTAAAGCCGTTTGAGTGCCTCCATTGCATTTCCATCTCTTAATATGTTTAGATTTATTTTTTTAAGATTCACCTTAACTCTGAAATTCCTGGGATGATACTGCTTATTGTGGGAATAATTAAAACATCTTATTGGTTTTTTACATCTAAATTTCTAATATGCACTCTCAAATTTACAGTAGAACCTCAGAGTTAAAACACCTCGAGAATGGAGGTTGTTCATAACTCTGAAATGTTTGTGACTCTGAACAAAAGGTTATGGTTGTTCTCTCAAAAGTTTACAACTGAATATTAACTGAATAAAGTTTTGAAACTTTACTGCACAGAAGAAAAATGCTGCTTCCCCCTCCCCTTTTTTTTAGTAGTTTATGTTTAACACAGTACTGTACTGTATTTGCTTGAGTCTCTCTCTCTCTGCTGCTGCCTGATTGTGTCCTTCCAGTTCCAAATGAGGTGTGTGGTTAACTGGTCGGTTCGTAACTCTGGTGTCAGAACTCTGGAGTTCTACTGTAACTCCATTTAAACACAGCTTTTGTCTGTGAAGAGACAAGTAAGAGAGGGAGACACACTATCTGCCTACAGCGCTTACATTTACCATGAAGTTTAGATATTCTCTCCCCACAACCCCTCATCTGAAGAGTTAATTACTCAGAGAAACATCATTCAGTTGAGTACAGCCTTAAAAGTTTTACCAGCATAGTTATGATGGTTAGGTGGTGTGATGATTATTTTATCTTTTAAAAAAACCCTAACAGTTACCCTAGTAAAATCCTTAGTGTAGATGCAGTTACCCCAGTACAAGGATGCTTAGCTGTGAACCACCACAAACTACACCAATGTAAGCACTTTTATATTGATCTAACAGCACCTAAACAAGAGGCTTTTGTAGGTATAGCTATAACAGCAAACCGCCAAAGTGTAGATAAGGCCTACTTCAAGTTCAGAACCTCAGGGACATTTCTATTTTTTGAGAGACCTGCCCTCTGCACTTGGCCTCCCATCATGTTTAGCGTGTGAAATTGCAGAGGTTAAAGAAATCCAGACAGTTAGGTGATGGGATGAAACAGATACATGTTAATCTCCTGGACCCTGCATTCTAGTACACTGCTCTAGCCTTGTTTTCCCCAACTACTCAGAGACTTCCTCTGTAAAGAACCTAGATGGTTGTGTGAGAATGTGGGGAGGGAAGGAGGGCTTAAGTATTAGAAACAGCATTACTCATCTCTGCCCTTAGCAGGGGTACATTAAGAATTTCCAACCTAGTGCCCAGCATCCAAAGCCTGTCTGCACTACCCTCATCAGAAGGTAGCAAAGCAATATCTGAGCACAATGGCATACGTAGCAGAGAAGCAAGGAAATGAAGGCGTATATCACCAGGAAAATGAACACTAGGATTAGCTCTCCAGACTGCCACTCACTCTAGTCTCAACTTGTCCCCTGCAAAACAAGCATCTACTTTGTTCTCCACTTGGAATAAAACAGCAGGTGACGTCCATACTATTCATCACTCGGAGGAGTCCTGTCCTTATTCAGGCATATTGTTCCATTGACGTTGCCATGGCAAAATAAGCAGGCTAATCTATTTTAGCTGTTCAAAAACAAGGCGAGAAAATACCTGAACAATAGAAAAGGCTTTGGAGAGGATGTAACCTGAAGGTGTGTGAGTAACACAAGACATTAAGCTTGCCAAAGCACCTGGGCTCTTGTGAAGCAGGCACCATCTTTCCTCACCAGCAAATGCTAGAGGACTGTACTGCTAAGACCTTCTGCATTCAAGTGAAGATAGCCGCTCCCCCCCCCTCCAAAAACACCATGCAGCTATGGGGTGGCTTGATTTACAGCACTCCCGAAGGAAAACATGTTACATTATTCCCCACCTAAGAAAGCAGCAGAGAAAGAACGTTAGAACTCAAGCAGAACACAAGCATGCAAAAGCTCCTGCAGGCTTATGAGTGAAGTCAACCAGAATTCATATTCGCGGAGAACCTTAATTAGGAATTTCTAAACTCCACAGCGTTTCACTTTTATAACTAATGCACACGCGTGGCTTTTTGTGAGCGAGCCATAATTTAACATGACGTTCATAATTTCCAGTCGGCAACTTCCTTGAATTACCTCGCTGTTGCCTTCTTTACGCCCGTGCGTGGCGAAGGTCCGAATGGGAAGAGAGGAAGGTGATTCCTGTGCTCTGCCATTCTGTCTAAAGAGGGATTCTCCCTCGCCCATCTCTCTACCCTCTGTTCCCAGGGGCCTGCGGCGTTATATCCCCTCTAAGCTACCTGTGTGTGTTCCCAGGACGCAGTGCTGCATCCAATGCGCCTATTCGCACAGTTGCTGGTCTCGCCATTATTACTCTGTCTTTAGTCTCCTTTGTTGATCGTAAGTGAAGACGGCTGAGAAGCTTGTGGTAATACTCGAGTCCTCCACACCATCCCCAATTATGACTTCCGCCCACCGACTGCTGCCTCTCCAGCCCAAGGTCTGATTTTGGCCACGGACAAAGATCACGCATCAGTGCCAATTCCTTTAACTCCATCAACTGGGTTTGATGCTGCTAATTTGCCTGTGAACCATGACCGGGATAGGCTGAGTCATGAGCATCCCTCTCTTCTTTCCTCCAGGACAGGACCCATAAACTTTAGTGACTCTGTGCCCATGGATTCTGTTGCGTAGGACACCAGTTTAGTTACCCCTTTGTTTGAGAGGCTAAGATGGATTAGGTCAAAAGTCTGGCAACGTGCAGTTCTGTATTTCATCTGGTGCAGCTGATTGGCTTTCCCAGGGTCTGGCCAAGATTGGAACTTGGATGACAACAAGCTGCTAAAAGTTAAGCAGGCTGGGGAAACAACCAGCTGAAGTGGTAACTACCTCTGGTTGAGGTACTCTGCCCAGCCCTCTCTTCCCACCACCGCAGGACACTGTGGATGACAGAGACTCAGCGGGACTACTGCAGAGACACAGTGGGATTTGTCCCTTTCTGTAAACAATCCTCTCTAGCCTCAGGATCTTATATTTTTTTATGCAAATTTTCAAAAAAAAAAAAAAAAAAAAGTGTGAGGATGCCAAATGAGCATGGCCAGCAAGGAAGTAGGGGGCACTGCAAGCATCCGGCTCCGCCCACCTGGCTTAGTCAAGCTTGGCGTGTCTTGGATCCACTCTCCTAATAGCAAGCAACCAAGAGAGCTTCTCTGCCATATCCAGCAAGGAGCTTAAGACCTTTCCCCTGAGGCGTGGAGTCCAACCCAGCTACCCTGGCCTTTATCACCACGGCTCAGTTACAGGTGCGTGCTGAGATTACAGCTGAAAATCACTCAAACCTCAGCTGGTGCAAGAAGCGGTCATCCTGTTTCGCAGCGGTGCTTCTCGTAGGCAACATGCGGGATAGCTGGGCTCCATGCACTAAGTCATGTCCGGGGGCAGTACAAGTGCTGGCTTTGATTTGCAAAACCCTTGTGGTTTGGGCCTCACATAACAAAAGACTCACTACCTGGCAGCTGAATGCTACAGATGCCCAATCTAGATTGGTTCACCCTGGCAGTGTGTCCTCAAAGGAAGGCGCCTGATTTGAATTCATGCCCTCATTTGGCCAGAATTCATCCTGCAAATGCAATGCAACGCCCCTCATCATCATTATCCCTCATGTAATGTGTCACTATGATTTTTCCTAAGAAGCTTAACCTCTCCAATAAACTCAAGAGATTGAGCTTCTTTAGTCTCTCACTGTAAAGCAGATTTCCCAGACCACAAATCATTCTTGTAGCTCTTCTCTGAACCCCCTCCAGTTTATTGTCCATGTCCTCACCAAGCCTGTATACAAAGGTAAGCCCAACACCCTGATCTTACTCAACGTCCCAGTCATCTAATCGAAGGATTGCACTGGTTCTCTTACCCACTACAGCACCCAGGAATCTCAGTTTCACCCAATTTCTCCCGCAGCTGCAGGAAGCTCTGCACACTCTTCCCTCCCTCCCCATGCCCATCGCTCCTCAGCTACAGGGAGGGATTCCCCCCTCCGCCCAACTGCTGGGCATCTAGACCCCCTCATACCCTGACCCTCCTGTCAAGCTTCACCTCCACACACACTCAGCATCCCCCAATCAGCCACACCCCTGCTCCCAGCACTTGGACCCCACGCTGAGCCATTCCCATACCCCCCTTCCGAGCGCTATCCCTCCCACATCCAGACCCCCACTCCCCCACTGAGCCCCAAACACCTTCACCTGGACCCCGTCCCATAGACGCCCATCACCATTGTACCCAGAAACCCCCCCCCCCCCAAGCCCCTGTATATCCAGATCCCTCCCGCACCCGGATCCCGCACTGAGCTGCCCGTACCCAGAGTGCCCCACACAGAACCCTCTCAATCACACCTGGACCCCACACACTAATCCCCTCCACACTTGGATCCTGCCTGACCACATCTGGTGCACCTGGCATGGGGGGGGGGGGGAATGTGTTTCTGGGGCAGGCCCAGTTGGGAGTAACCTGACTATGTTCGGGGGGTGGGGTGGGGGGGAGGGAGTTTTACAGTGAATCCCACCTCTGTACAGCCAGTAGCCTGTGCTCCCCACTGCCCTCCTGGAATCTCCACATTTATTTGACAAATCAAATCTGCAGAATTTTAAAATACTGTGAGCAGAATCTTTAATATTTTGGCACCAAACTTTTAATTTTTTGGCCCAGAATACCCTCCGGAGTATTTTAACCATGTTAATTTAAATGAAACAAGAACTGTATCTGTATTTTCAAACTTTCCCTTTTTTTTTTTTTTTTTAGTAGTTTACGTTTAACACAGCACTGTACTGGCTGTGTTTTGTTTGTTTCTGCTGCTTGCCTGATTGGGTCCTTTTGGTTCCAAATGAGGTGTGGGGCTGACGGGTCAGTTTGTAACTCCGGTGTTCATAACTCTGAATTCTTCCCCGTGCAAGTGGAGAAACGGGCTATTTGCCCGCACCCACAGTGCCCCACACAGTGCCCTCTCAACCCATACCTGGACACCCCACATTAAGCCCCTCTACAGTTGGATCCTGCCTGCCCACACCTGGTGCACCCGGCATGGAGGGGGGGCGGGTACTTCAGGTGCATGGTCCAGGAACGATAGTTGTGGACAAAACATCCATTCACTTTCACTGCAGCGGAGGATTTCAGGCCACCAGGACCTTTAGGGCTATCCAAGACTAAACACTCACAACCACTCTCTCATTTCCCTGGGTGGAGGGGTCTGGAATTCAGAAATACTCCTTTTCAACCTCATGGATTACAACTCCTTTACAAAGACTGACCTCAGTAATTGCTTCACACCCCGTTCTCAGAGAGAGATGAGCCTCCGCTGCACTGGAGAAACAAGAAAATGCTCCATCGTCTTGGAACACGTCTAGCGCTTTGACAGTTGTTCCTTCGAGTGGGCTGCTCTGTGAATCTCTTGCCAAAATAGAGGGAGAGTCCTGCCTAAAACATCTTGATTGGCAGAAGCAAGCATTCCAATCTAATAACTACTAAATAGACACCTTGTAATTGGTCCTTGCTAAATTCCACGGCCTGCTTTGAGGAGCCTGGCAACATAATGAAAAAGCAGCTTACACTGAAAGCTAAACAAACAGTATATTCAGCCCCAATCTGTATCTCTTTGCAGGACGTTTTCAGGGTAGGGAGAAGTGTCCACTGTTTAAGAAAGTAAATGGGCCTCAAAACAATTACAAGTGGCCCATTAGCACTGCTTCCTCTTGTCACCGCAGCCTCTCGGGATGTCAGAAAAGTGCCCAGGGATGAAGTGCTACTAAATCCACTAACAGAACCCCCAGGCTGCAGACAGCAGGGTTCTAGTTAGCCCGTTTGGAGTCTGGTTACTGCCTTCTTTGAACATGCTCTACAGAGCGGAGGTCACATTTGCTTACAGATGCTTGGAAGTTTGGGGGGAAATGAAGATGGTGCAGTGGGGAAAGGGTGTTAAGCTCCTGTTTTGTGATCTCCAATCTCTCCTGCCCAGTTCCAGCTATGGGCAGGGGTGGCGAGTTATATCGGTTCCATAGTGTCCATGCTCCAGCAATATTCAGGGCCCGGTTCTGCCAAGGTTTGGGGTCAGGTCTCCCCCAGCCCTGCCTGCTGGATTTTAGCGGGGCCCTAGGAGCACATGCAGTGACAGTTGTGCAGGGTGAATATGCTACCAGGGGGAGAGTCCTTTCTGGGACTGAACTCCTCCTCCCTGGCCCTGCCCGACCCCAGCGCCCGCACCCCCAGCCTGAGCCCTCACCCCTCCCACCCTAGCCCTGAGCCCCCTCCTGCACCATGAACCTCTCACCCTTGGCCCCACCCCACAGCCCTCATCCCCCCCCACACACCTCAGCCCTCTGCCCTAGCCCTGAGCCCCTCCCACACCCCAAACCCTTAATCCCCAGTCTCACCCGAGAACCCTCACCCAACCCCCACATTGTGAAATATAGGGAAATTGTTAAATGCTTACTGTTTCCAGTCCATTTTTAAATATATACTAGCAAAAATACCCAGCGTTGCTCGGGTCCGTCGGAGGTGGGGAGGGGGCAGAGAGCAAACCTGACACCCCCACCTCACCCCCGACCAAACCCGGCACCCCACCTCACTTACCCCTTGACCAACCCCGACTCACATTTTCACCCCCCCACCCAAACCCAACACCCCCACGTCACCCCCCTACCAACCCCAACACCCCCTGACCAACACCCACACCTCACTCCCCGTAGACCAAACCTGACACACCCACCTCACTTTCCCCCCCAACCAAACCCGACACCCCTACCTACCACCACAAACAAACCCGACACCCACACCTCACTTACCCCTCGACCAACCCCGACCCCCCTCCTCACCCCCCCAACCAAACCCAACACCCCCACCAAACCCAACACCCCCTGACCAACTCCAACACCCACATCTCACCCCCCACCCACCCCGACACCTTCCCACCCCACCCCCGACCAAACCCAACAGCCCCGGCTCACCCCCCGACCAAACCCGACATCCCCACTTCACTTACCCTCCGACCAAACCCAACTCGGGTCCGTCGGAGGTGGGGAGGGGGCAGAGAGCTGAGCGAGTGCGGGGTTCGTTGGAGGGGGGAGGGGGCAGAGAGCTGAGCGAGTGCGGGGTTCGTTGGAGGGGGGTATTATTACATCATAACTATGTTACAGAGAACAGCAGCTGCCTAGCTGATGTGATTGGCCTTTAAAGAATTTCACCCCTGGGGGGCGTGAGAGGTGAGATTTGAAAAATTTTCGACTCTTACGGTCATTAGGACCCTAAAGCCTATAACTGTACCAAATTTCAAGTCTCTAGCTCAAACGGTGTGGAAGGAGTAAGGCAGCATACATACACGTACGCACGTATACACCAATTGACTTCTATATATATATATAGATATCGGCTTACAAGGCGGGGGGGGGAGCCTGGATCTGGTCTGGGCACCACCAAAAATTATACAAACCTGCCCCTCTTGCCTATTTCCTCCCACACCCAGCCAGCATGAGGTCTTTGGCAGGGAAAATGGACTGGCCTTCTCAGAGGAATCCAATCTCACAGGGTGTGGGAGGAAAACTGCAAAACAGCGCCTCTTCTTCCAAAAAGGCACCGAACGAATCAGGCCAGATTTTCCCTCTCCCAGCAAGGAAACATCCTGGTTCAATCATGCTGGAAAAATCCACTTCCCCGCTCACCCGCGGTGAGCAGGAATCCTTCCCAGACAAGGCCAGCAGTTACTGCAGAATCTCAGCTTACATTCGGGGGAGGGGGGGAGAAAAAGTTCCCTACCCAGCCCTCCTGGTTGTGAAGAAAGGCTTCCGAACTCGTAGGCAATGCAGAGATGGCTGGCCAGTCTGCAGACACCCCCCTGCTATTAAGGAATGGGTGGATGGAGGGGAAAGGGCTGAATTGCCAGTGCCATTGAGGGTAGCTCTGAGCAGGAGGGCGGCCCAGCTAGAATGGGGAGTACGAAGTTGCCCTCGAAGGCAGGCTGACACCCTTGTGCTCTGGAGCAGATTGCGAGGGGACCCCAATTACCCCAGCAGTGGGGCAGTGAGTGGGCACAGCTGAAGGGGCCAGCCATCCCAGCAGAGGGCTCAGTGGGGAAGAGAGGCAGCATAGGTGGATTCACTGGTGGGGAGCCTGCCCAGCATTGATTTATTGCGGGAGCGATGGCATTAGCTGGTTTATTTAAAGGCTGCGGGAGGAGGCGGCAGCCCAGCATTAACTAATTTACTGGGAGGGCGTCACTGATTTATCAAAAGATCTGGGGGAAGGCACCCACTCACACACACAGTGGACAGCTTCCACCCCTCGACACAAGCTCAGGAGAGGAGCTGAGCAAACAGCCTAAGAGGACGCTGTCCAGAAGGTGGGGGAGGTCAGACGTGGATTGATTTGGGGGAACATTGTTCATTTCATCAGGCTATTGGGGTTAAACTTTAATTCTAAGCTAGTGCATGTCTATGGGAATTTGTTCAATTCCAAGAAGTTACACAAGTAGCAACATCACTTCTCGTGAAAGCAGGCCACGTCGCTCACCCTAGTCCTTACAAGGACCAGCTGAATTCTGGGAAAAGTTGTCTAGCTAGAGAAACCATACGTGAAATCTCGGAAGTGTCTGTTCCACAGAGCCATCCGTCCATGTCCCCGACCTCCAGGTCTGCTAAATTCATCACAAGGGCCTGGGAAGACACCAAACCCCTAGCATTTACTTTGGAGCCCAGGAGTGGGCTGGTAAGCAAGACGGGCTAGCGGATTGGACACTGGACTAGGGTGTAAGACACTTGGCTTCACTTCCTGGCTCAGTCACCAACTCCCTTGAGGCAAGTGACTTGATCTACCCTGTACCTCGGTTCGAATCTGCACCATTAGGGTTGTAGGTCCCTACCTCACAGGGGTATTTGAGAGGATAAAATCCATTATGCTTGCCAGTCACACAGATACTAGTGATGACAGCCACAGAAGTAGACAGAATAGTCCATCAGCCCACTGCTATGTTCCAGTCATGCTCTCCTTACACTGCAGGAATGCACTCATCCAGAAAGCAACAGGATATCCACACAATAGCACTGGCTGCTTTAGAAAGTCACTGGTTTAAGACTAGCTTCTTTCTTCACCTCCTGCTCGACAGTGTCAATCATTCCTTGTCCATACACAGGCATCCGTGCACCCAAATCACATTCTTACAGTCTTTAGTAACATTGAAAAAAAGCCATCCCAGAGTTCACTCACTCCTCATAAACCATGACATGAGTTCTGTGCATTTATTAGGTACAGAAGCAGCTGCAACGTATCCCATCGAGCCCCATTCCACTGCTGTTCTGAAGTCAGAATGTATCTCAGGATTCAGGGGTTGAAGCAGTGACAGTAAATAGGAGAGCATAACAAAAGAGCAATCCACAATATAAAACAGACTTTCAACCTACGTTAGAAAAAAGAAGATACTATGATGACAAAAGAGGTTCAGGCCTTGTCAATATCCACACAACTTTCAGAGAGCTGAATACATTACAAAAAAGTTGAAGCAAGCAAAGCCAGCTCCCCCAAACATACCAGGGAACCTAAACAAGGACTAGTCAGTCCCTAAGCTAGGATCAGCCACGCAGAATTGCTTCTGGCAATCTTTATGAGTTTTGCAAAGGAACTTACCCTTGGAATGAACTTTTTCCTCTCTTTTCTTTTTAATTACTATTCATCCCAAATCTGCCCCAGAGCAAAGCTCAAATCTTCCCTGTGCGGAGTCTTCTGGGAATTCCATGCCATATTTTAACAGTAACAATTACACCTCCCCAAGAGAAGGAGAAAGAAATAGCACCAGGATGGAAAAGGCACCCCAACTCAGAACTACAGCTGAGTAAATACCCGATTTTGCAGTTTGGCCACTGAACCGAAAAGTCCGAAAAGATTCATCTTGTTTCAAACCAAAACTGCATTTTTTTTCCAACTTTTCTCATCAAAACACAAAACCGATAAGCATTCGGGTCGATGCAAAACCACATTTCAAACTTTTTTTTTTGGAAAAAAAAAACCACTGCTTTCCTCATTTTTCATTTGACTGAAGCTATTTGCCAAATTCAACCTGAATTCGTGAATAGTTTCAGTTGCCCTGACACTGCATTTTTCAGCAAATTTACTAGTTGCCAAAAAAATTCCACACAGCTCTACTGGGAACTCGCTTTCAAGCTCCTTTCTACCTTCTTATTCCAGGGATCCTGATTCTTACACTGCCTACAAAAAAGACAAAAGAAAAAACAAACAACAAGAACCTATTTTAAGAAAATGTTAGGGTTGTAAAGTCAAGCACTCCCAAGTCAGCAAATACTAGAATTACGGTTGCTTGTTCAACATTAATTCAGCTCCCTTGTATGTATGCATTATGATACAGGTCTTTAATTGCATGATCATATGCTGGTTTTCTCCACAGAACTTCTGCCTCACGAAGTGCTGAATGGGTAGTTACTTAATATTTTTTATATCCTTACTGTTAAATGTGTGGCCTTAGGCTGTATTTACTGCACACCATACAGAATTCATTTCCACATTGGCTTTGCCATGGCACTCACTGCCATATCTCAGTGCTTTGCAAACATCAATCTACCTTCACAGCACTCCTGTGAGAATATGTGGCATCATCCCCCATTCCATAGATGGTGATTGGAGGGCCAGAGACATTAAAGCCAAACTATTTTAAAGTTCCTGCTCACTTTGGGATCTGTTTCTTAATTTACTCCGAATTTTTAGAGCATTTTGCATGTTCAAGGCACAACTCCCATTGACTTCAGACGCAGTTACGAGTATTCAAAATTTATGCAAATCAGATCCAGAGGACTCTAGCTGCCACTGACTGGGCAAAGTTATGGCCTCACATCGAAACTTGATGGCAAAGGCAGGAGGGATACAATCCGGTTCTCCAAGGCAGCGTTCAGTTGCCTTAATCACGAAACCATCCTCTCTCTTCCTGTAATCTCCTGCCTCATCCATCAAACATCTTCCAGCTTCTGCAACAAATAAGGCAGGGGTCCTACAAAAACACTCCTTCGCTGCACCTGTTTCATCCCCAGAGCAGGTCCATCCTATGCACTGAACGGAGGTCCTTTTGGTCCCTCCTTTGGGGATCCATGCAGAACATGGGGACCAAAGAGATCTGTGCATTGAATGAGACAGTCTATGGAAAAATAGTATGGAATGAGGTATTTGAAGACTGGCGAAACTATTCAAAATTAGATGCAACCAATTCCTAAACAACAAGCTTCTAAGTCTGGATTAGGCACCCAAGGATGAGATTTAAAAGTCTAAATGATTTAGGAGCATAAGTCTTCAAAAGCACCTAACTTAAAATTTCAGACTGCATCACAACATACACGCAGACAGAGGAAATTTTAAATCGGGAATTTCAAGTATTTGCAGTACCTAACTTTGCTACCTTCATTTTCTTGTAACAGTTTTTTGGTATGTAATATCCTAGGTTTTTAACAAATGAAACTAAAAAGAAAAAAAGAAATCCTGTCATGAGAAACCATATTGCTCCCACATTGATGAATCAGCAGCATCATTGAAAACTTCAGATCCACAACACAGACCACTTCACTTGACCTAAACGGATAACTGGTAACAGTAGTAGGCTGTTATCCTCTAGGCTGGATGAGCCCCTAGACAGGGTGAGCCACGTTTTGCCAATGTGCTTCACAGCTATTTGCTGACAGCAGAGGAATGCTGGCCCTCAGGAGTCCCAAATTCTATTCCAAATTCCAGAAGAGTGTTCTCTAGTGGTTACAGACCCTTCTGCACCAGCAGCTACTCCCCTCTGCTCCTACACCCCCCCTCCCCATAAACCTGCCCCCCTCCTTATCCTTCTTTGCTCCTCATACCTCTGCATCCCTCATTCTATATCACACTGTTTGGGCACCAGCAGGACGGAGCACAGGAGAGAATCTCCTTATTCTCAGCCCCAAAGCTTGGTGCCCCAGTGGCCCCCAGCAAGCAGGAGAAGCAACTGAAGGGAATGTCCTGCTCAGTCCCTCCTGCCCTAAGACAGACCACGCTCAGTACACATGGAATGTTCTGAAAACGTAGCTGCCAAACGCAGAGAACTTGGACAGATTTTGATGGAATTTCACAGGGACATGATAAAACGGTTCTGTGGCCCCAGGACAAGCCCCCTGTCAAAATTCAAGCCTCTTCCCCAAAGCACAGAGACATCAGGGCTTCTCAGTGAAACAGCTGAAAGACATTTTTTAGCATTCCCAACACATTTTCCCAAACGTCATCATCAGAAGCACCTGAAACATTTTTGCTGAAATTAAAGGGGAAAAAATCAGCCTAAGGCATGGAAAATTTCAGCCTGAATAATTAATATTTGGCTTTTCATTATCAACAGGCTTTATAATTAATAAACAGGCTTTTACAATGGAAACCATGAGGAAACCTTAACTCTAAAAGTTGCTGCCAGTTCCACCTATAACAAAACGCCCAGCACATGAGCTATTGAGTTTGAGCAAAAACTGGTGTAAAGCACTACAATCAAAATGAATGACAGTCTTTAACCATCAGTAGGGTCTCAGAATAACCTGGTTCAGCAATTACAACGCACTCCCCACTTACTTTTTTATTTGATTCAGATTTTTTTTATTGTTTAAAATGACAATAAGTCTGTTAAAAATTAAATCTGAATTCAACACAAAATATGTTAAGGACTAAAAACTTATTATGATCTCTTAAAACATCTAAGTACAAAATGCTGAATCCATGAGCTGTCAAGAATTTTGAGTTGAAGGTTGCTTTTCTATATAAAGAAAGAATCAGGGGGAAAACATTTAACTTCTGAAGTCAAGTTTTACAAATATGGCACAATAGGTCATGCACTGTATGAAGGGATTGTTCTGGTTAATAAAAATAAATTGTATATGCTGTTTTGTGTGTTTAGTTAAATTCCCGAGGTAACAAAGAGTCCAGTGGCACCTTAAAGACTAACTATAAAGTTTTGAAGCATAAGCTTTCGTGGGCTAATACCCACTTCGTCGGATGTGGGTATTAGCCCACGAAAGCTTATGCTTCAAAACTTTATAGTTAGTCTTTAAGGTGCCACAGGACTCTTTGTTACCTCTGCTATTCCAGACTAACACGGCTACCTCTCTGATTCTTGACATCAGTTAAATTCCAGTTACCATCCTAATGCAGCCTGACACAACATGAGCAAAAAGTTAATTATCTAGTAAATAAGCAATATCATTCATCATTTTCTAACACACTAAACATGTTTAATCTGAAAACATTTATATAATTGCTTAAGTAAATGTATATAGTTATAGCGGATCTTAAGCAGCAAAAAGATGCACCAAATATAGCATGAAGGCTCTATTTAGTTACAAATCAACGTTGCTTCAGTGATGAGAATACACCTTTCTTCAAAAATAACTGAAGTACAAATGGAAAAGTTGATTACAACTGATGATTTAAATCGAGGCTCACCACTTGGTGATTTAATCATGATTTAAACTGCTGATTTAAATCCATCCATCCTGCCACACTGAAGGAAATATCTCACTTCTGAAGTCACTAGCTACTTGTTCAGCTGGGCATCTTCCTTTCAGTACAATTTCTGTTGCAAGAGTAGGCAGAAAACTTCAAACTTGCCCTCTTCAGTGACTGGACATTTACGCCTGTTCTACACAGGACTTTTCTGGGAACTCTCCCACTGAATCACTAATCCCTGTGCAGCTCTTCTGGTGGCATTATCAGCGAAACCAAGGCTCAGACATTCACCGGCGTTTTTATACAAGTGCGACCAATTGAGAAGTTGTACAGGTGATAGGTCTTTCCACGATAGCATATTGAGTAATCATATAAAAATCACTGCCTAGAGAGAACATCCATACTCAGAGTCACACGGCATTGGCTCTCTCGATAACTGGATATTAGAAGACAACTCGGCATCATATTTACCCAAGAAACTAGGCCTCTATTGGTAGCATGATGCATAGGAACAATATTACAGTTTCATATGCCATCATGTCTTTCATACAAACAGTATCCCAAAGTATCTTAGGGAATTAAATGCAGTCAGAAAGCAATACGAGAAGCAGCAGCATCATAATTATGTCCCACATTGAACATAAAATATTTTCCAGTAGTGTTTGCACGACAACCCTGAACGCTGAACTCTCAACTCCTGATCTAAGGATCATGTACTATAGACAAGGCAAAGGTATGGATGTCACTGGAAATATGGAGGAGACATATGATTAGTAAAGGGGGTTTCTGATGAGTAAGTACATAACAGACTGACCCAGAGTCAGAGTGAAAATGGTAGATGGAACCTTATCTCCAAATTTCCTGGAGTTAAATGGAATAGAATACAGACCCAACTTTTCATTTTATGTTACCTCACTTTAATGTGCTGTATTTATCAGTAAGAGGCTGGTTTTCCCTTCAGAAATACAGATTTGACCTTTCTGATATTTTTAAGGTTTTTTAAAAAAATAGAAAAAAAAATGTTCAGGCTTTTTACATAATAAAACAGCAGTAAACAGATAAATAAATAAAGGCAGGAGTGGACAACCCCCGATTTTTTCCCCATTTGCAACTTCATGCTTACGATGGAACGAAGAGGTTTTCTTAAATGTGAGTTCATTGAGAGGAGGGAGGAATCCAATGGAACCAAAATGTTAACAGGAGTGGAAATCTGCATTCCAAATTCAGCCGCAATTATCAGCTGTCTTATTGAGTATAAAATGCACTAGGAGGCCTGAAAAAGGCATCCAACCTCCCAAGTACCGCAGAGATAGATGTAAGAAAGCTAAGTCAAGTAGAGTATCCCCCTCAAGAACCTACAGATCTTTTACCTAAAGTATTACTAATCGTGTTTATTACAGAAGGGCCTATGGGCCAACCAGAAATGGGGCCCTGCTATTGTAGAATTTAGCTAGCCTAGTTTTAAATGTGAAAAGTGATAGGTCGTCTACCCGCTCCGCAATGCAGAACATCTTGTCAGGATGGCTTTCCTGATATTTGTTATGTTCATGGCATATACAGAGAGACGTTAGATACAAACATCTAATGCTATTTCCGGAAGGTTGCAGTGTAACACGACTTTATTGGAATTCAGAACACAAAAAGAAAACAGAGAGAAAGAAAGCAGGCTGCTCCCTAAGGCAGACAGGCATAACTACTCCCCTCCCCTTGCTCTAGGTCAGTGATGGCGAACCCGTGGCACGCGTGCCACTGCTGGCACGCCGAGCCGTCTCTGTGGGCACGCCGTGACTACAGTCATACACTGTAGTCACGGCGTCGGCTCCTGCAGACTACATCTCCCACAGTTCTCTGGGGAGAACCCTCCCCAGAGAACACTGAAGCCACGCCCCCGCTCTATCACCTGACACACTGACGTCACAGGAGCGACTGGGGCAGGACGTCACAGGAGCGACTGGGGCCTCGCTGGAGTCGGGTCACAGCAAGCAGCGTGACCCAGCGAACAAGTAAGCGCGGGGGGGGGGGGAGGGAGAGACCGGGAGGGGGGTCAGTTGTGGGGTTGGAGGAAAGGAGGTTTGGGGGGGAGAGACCGGGCTGAGTGGGTCAGTTGTGGGGTTGGAGGAAAAGAGGTTTGGGGGGGAGAGACCGGGCTGAGTGGGTCAGTTGGGGGGTGGGTGGGAGGGAAGGAGGTTTGGGGGGGAGAGACTGGGCTGAGTGGGTCAGTTGGGGGGTGGGTGGGAGGGAAGGAGGTTTGGGGGGGAGAGACTGGGCTGGGTGGATCAGTTGTGGGGTTGGAGGAAAAGAGGTTTCGGGGGAGAGACCGGGCTGAGTGGGTCAGTTGGGGGGTGGGTGGGAGGGAAGGAGGTTTGGGGGGGAGAGACTGGGCTGGGTGGGTCAGTTGGGGGTTGGGTGGGAGGGAAGGAGGTTTGGGGGGGAGAGACTGGGCTGAGTGGGTCAGTTGGGGGGGTGTACAGTTGGGTTTTTTTTTGTTTTTTGGTTTTTTTTTTTTCAATTAAAATGTTTAATGGAAAGCTCTGTTATTGTGTTTTTCTTTTTAAACAAAAGCTGTTAATTAGTTTGAAAAACTGTACGAATTGTTTTTTCTAAACTAAAACCTCGTTATTCAGGTTTAATTGCAGTGTTGGCACTTTGAAAAAAAAAAGTCGTTTTGGTTTGCAGTTTGGGCACTCGGGCTCAAAAAGGTTTGCCATCACTGCTCTAGGTTGTCTCTTTGCAGACTGGTTGCACAAAATCCAAATTGCATGCTTCTGCAGAGCCCTGAAGCCTGAAACCAGGACCAGGAAATTCCTTACACTAAACATGACAGCTTGTCATTTTAAGTTTTCAATGCATCACAGTATCCCTTTATTTAATTTCATACCATTGTTCCCAGTTCTGGTCTCCATGTATTGTCTGAAATAACTGCTCCCTCACTCAGCAGGAGAGGAAATATTCATTGCCTTTTACACTCCTTAATTGTTTGACAGCCAACCTAGACATATTTGGCTCTTTTAAACACAGCCAATCCCTCCAGCACCTAGATACCATCATTATAGGTATCATATAGAAACACAAGACAGACAGACCAATCCTGATCATTCTCGTTGCTCTTCTCTGATCCCCAATCAGTTTGTCAATATCTTTCTCATAACCTAATGCCTCAACAATGGATGCCATTCATATATGGGAGCTGCTAGTTTCCTATCTAGAGATAACGTCTCTGCAGCTGCAGCCCAAAACTGCATTGCCAATACTCAGGGCTCTGAAAAGTCATTTTTAATTTGCTGCCCATCTTCCTCCCATTGAGTATCTGTTTCCAAACTCCCACACCCACGCCACAGCCCAGAAAAATTAATTACATATTTCCAAGATGAATCTCAATTTGTCCCCACATGGGCCCATTCAAAACAGCTGCTAAATCCTTAAGCGGCCTGATCACATCACCCCTTCCATTCCATCCACTGATTCCCACCCCTTCTCCACTGCAACTAAAATAAGCTTCTTGTATTTAAATCCACTCCCAGTATCCCTGCCCTACCTTTCCACTCTGTTACCTTGCTGCTTTGTCATCTGTTCACTGTTAATAACAGTTAACCTCTATCATGCATGTGCCTGTTTCTCGCACAATCACCTTTGACCTCCCCTCCCGTTTCCCTTATGCCTGGAACATCTTCTCTCTGGGAAAAAAAAATCCATAAAACCCCACTCTCCTTCAAGTCTCATTTTAAGACTCATTTCTAGGGTGATACCCACAAAATACTGGCAGCTTATAACGGCCAGTCAAGACTAGGACTATCCCTTTATTTGCCTCAATTACTAAAACCTTCTCTATACCAAAAGATGCTACTGTTCCTATGACCATCCTCTCCTCCTCACTTATTCAGATCACCTCTTGAATCTTCTCAGGATGAAGACAGTGATTATCTGTCTGTACAGTGCCTAGCACACTGGCTAGGACTGCTAGGCAGTACTATAACAAGTTTTGATTTTAAGGCCAGAAGGGACCATTAAGATCATCTAGTCCGGGGTGGGCAAACCTTTTGGCCCGAGGACCACAACAGGGTTCCAAAACTGTACAGAGGGCCGGGTAGGGAAGGCTGTGCCTCCTCAAACAGCCTGGCCCCGCTCCTTATCTGACCCCCACCCACTTCCCACCCTGACTACCCTCTGAGAATCCCCAACCCCCCCTGCTCCTTCTCCCTTCATCACCCACACCAGAGACCCCATGCTCCTAACCACCCCCTGGGACCCTTATCTAAGCCCCCTTCTCCTTGTCCGCTGACCGTCCCTTCCAGAGATTCCCCCACCCCTAATCACCCCCACAGGACCCCACCCCCTATCTGTCCCCCCTGCTCCATCCCGACTGCCTCAACTCCTATCCAACCCCTCGCCCCCTGAAAGACCCCCGGGACTCCCACACCCTAGACAAACCGCCCCTCCCCGTTCCCCAACCACCACCACCCAGAACCTCTGCCCCATCCAACCGCCCCCTGCCCCTGCTGACCGCCCCCAGAACCCCCTGCCCCTTATCTAACCCCCCAGCCCTCTTACCATGCCACGCAGCATGTCTGGCTCCGCGTGGCCCACTTAACGTGATGCTCTCACCCTGGCGGAATACCAGAGTCGACGGGAAAGCACTGGGTGGTCAATTTATCGCTTCTAGACTAGACCCCCCCCCCCGCTGGATCGATCACTGCCATCGATCCAGCAGGTAATGTAGACAAGCCCTTAGCTACAGCATCACACAGAAGTCTTTTCCATATAGCCCTGTTCACCAGCCTTAGTTATAGGACCATCCCTTAGTTCTTTTTTGATTGAGTCACATGCTACTGTTACATTATTTTGTCTGAGATCGATGTCAGGCTAACAGGCCTATAATTACCCAGGTTATCCTGTTTACCCTTTTAAAATATGGCCACATTAGCTCACTTCTGGTCTTCTTGAATTTCCCCAGTATTCCAAGATTTATTAAATAAAAATATTAATTATTTTACGGCTAATGTTTCTAATCTTACTCAGTCCCTTTTTATTATTTCTTAGTCCTCGCTGGTATTTGCAATTCCTCCCAATTATGTATCATCTGTTAAATTTATTAATACAAAGAACGGTGGTGACACACTGCAACTATAACCTTTACTCATCACAGAGTGTCTTCCACACAGGTATATTTGTATAATCATGCCCTCGAGGCAAGTATAGTCTAGCTGTTAAGATCTAAATGAAAGGCCAAAAGTTCTAATGCCTAATTATCGGTAACCGTATAATTAAAATACAGTTATGTCGTACGGCTGAATGCAGTATTGACCTGTGTTAATGAACAAACAACCAAATGGCTAATAATTCAACCATCATTTAACACTAAATGAGTGTTCAAGCCAGCTGGTTTTAGATAACATACTTTAGAGATAGGTGTAAACAAGTTAGCATTAATTTAAGTCACCGCTTAAAGGAACTGCATCTTGTTCTTCGTTCTCTTTGTAGGAATGCATGTTAAATCGTCCTATCAATAATTTAGCAAAGGCAAGTGTGAATAATGGATTCATTAAAACCTGGCCGAACAGAGGACGTCACTAAAAGAATTTTGTTTCACAGCAATAAAACATACAAGAATCCAGATGCCTTCAATGCTAACTAACCCTATTAGTTTAGAGCATTATTTGTCCAAGTCCTCGTGCCCGTTGCCTTCAGGCATACAAGGAAACAAGCCATCCATGCCCCAGGTATGTTTTAATGCCACAAGTGAATAGAGCAGCTTCCAATTGCTGAAAAGCACAATGACAGCAGAATTAACCAGTTCTGCTGGGAAAGTTTCTCAGGCTTCCCTTAATCATTATTAAGAGCCAACCAGGCATCACATTTATCTTGTTCAGGCCCTTCGCCTTAAAAGACAAAAAGTTCCAGAATTAAATCAGAAGCCCAGCGGAGGGCACTGATCATTGATAAGGTGTGCGCCTCCCCAAGGAAAGGATAATAATAGGTGCCTGTTTGGGGATAAGCATGCAGGCAGGGAACCTCTAATGGGACCGGAACACAATGGGCTCCTGAGGGCAGTGGAGGATTTGGGGATGGGGGCTTGGTTTGTGTTCTTGGGAATTCCAATTTGCTCTCATTTGCACTCTGTCTAACGCTTGGTAAATTTGCTTAATCGCTTCTTTAAACGCTGATGGAGGGACAGACAATGTCAGCCCATTAACGGCTTTAAAAAGTCTAAGAGATCTCTTTAAATGAGAAAAGCAGGGCAAACACAAGAAACCCATGGTCAGGTTTCTCAGGTTTATACATGTAACAGGGCTCGCCACTGGATTCTTTATTAGTTTTCCATCCAGAATTTACATTCAAGTTCTAAAGGGCAGGAGTCAGAAATCAGACAGCATGCAAAGATAGAACTTAAAGTTATTGCAGAATCGACTGCTCCACCCCGGCAGATAAGAGCTGCGGGTCTTGCACTGAAACTAGTTAAGTAAAACAAATACACCAAGTGAAAATCTTGGATTTTCCCCTCAAGTATCCATTAAAGAGACACTGTCAAGTCTATCCCTTATTTTTTGTGCCTGTGTGGTAAAAAAAAGTTTACACAAAACTCAGATCCAAGGGAAACGACTCCATGAAATTACAACACACACACCATGGCCCTGACCCTGCAATTTGTCACACACAGGCAGACTGCTGCGTCCACATGGGCCGCCCACATTAAATACAATGGAGGTCTGCGCAGGCACAGAAATCCACGTATGACCAACAAATTGCAGCACTGGAGCATTTAATTTTGAAGCAATCGTCCCTGAGCAATGTTTGCAACACAAGCATCAGAGCATAGTACTAATGCATTGTCAATTGTATTACAACAGTCCCCAAACGGCCCAAATAGGACCGGGATTTCCATACAGAGGCCCCAACCCTGCAATCAGCTCCGCACAGGAATCTGTGTGCCATGTCAGTGAAGTCACTAGGTCTCTGCACAGGCACAAGGGTCTGCTCTTGCCCATTCAATTGCAGGACTGGGGCCACGCAGTGAAAAAATGGGCTTCACCCCCAATGAAACCGTGAGCAAAACAGACTAGAAACCAAGTGTAAGCAAGCGAAAGGGGGGTTGTTTTCACCTTCCAAGTTGAGAGAAATGCGAAGAGTGAACAAACAGCATCAAAGAATGAAAAGTAGATTTGATATTCTGGAGTTCTAGTCTCAGAATCTAAGGTGATATTAGTCAAATAAACTAGGACATGTGTGTTTGCTTGTATAACTTCCTGAAGAGCAACAGGGACAAATTTGGGCCCCAACCCTACAAACTGATCCTCATGGAGATGGACCCTGTCTTCAGTGAGGTTCTACAAGAGTATTACAGTCTGCCTGCATCAGCTTGAATGATCGACCCGGGAAGGAGGAAGAATGAATCAGGGAGCAAAACTCTGTCACTTTCCTCATCCCCACCAATTCTTTAGAGGTCTTGCTTTGCGAAGGAGAACATATGCACCCCATGGAAAGGAATGAGGATCAGAAAAACTGCCCAACTCATCTCTTCAGCTTCCAAATAAAAAAAAATCTAACTTCCCCACAGGGACAGTGTCCCCAGCACTCATATTATTAGATCCGTAGGATGAAAATGCTGCCCCAAGCCACTTTACAAAAGATCACTTTGATGCAAACAATGCCGCAAACAAGAGTCAGAGCAGACATTTCTGCTCCGCAAGACAGCAAAAGCCCCCGCCGCTCACCCCCAGACCACATACACTGTCCCTGGTCTCTCCTCAGCTAGGGTGAAAGGACAGCTGTCTGTGGGGAGAAAGGGGTGCTGGTGACAGCAGACAGGCCAAACCAAAGTGAGCAGCACTTACTGTGCGAGCACCGCCAGGGGACAGGGCTCCGTTGGGCAGGTAGGGGCTGCCCAGCTCTGGGATCATCAGGAAGGGGTAACCTGGATAGGGGGGCCCCTTAAAGAAACCTCCATCTTGCTGTCTTCTCACTACTGGGGAGAAAAGAAAAGGTTCAGCCAGGAGCATTCAAGGGGGTGGGGCTGGGAGCAGGCCAAGAGCCGGGGAGTGGGAAGATGGTAGAAGGGGCTGAAGTTGTTAAAGCGGAGGTGGAGGGAAGGGAGGGGGGGGATAGATCTTCACTGCAGAGTTAACTCGAGTTATCTACTCAGGTTACTTCCCTGGAGTAAGCCTAGCTCAGGGAGGAGGGGGGCCGAGAGGGTCTGAGGGCGGGGGACCGAGGTGGAGGAAGAAAACAAAGAGGTTAAAAGTCTTGCTAAGCGTCTGCAAGTATCCCAAGGATGTAAACACCGAGGAGAGCTGCACGGCGGGGGAATCCGCCGGGACTGGGACCCTCAGCCGGGACCGATCTGGGCAGGGACCCAGGGAAACCGTCCGAGGCGAACTACCAGGGTGGCGACCGAGAGGGGAATACCGGGGGAAAGGGAGAGAGGACGGAGGGGGGCGCGCTGGGGCGGTGAGGGAGGGAGCAGGGGAGGGAAGGAGCAGAAGGGGGGCAAGTGGATGGGGGGGCTGGGGAGGAGAGAGAAGGGGGGCTGGGGAGGAGAGAGAAGGGGGGCTGGGGAGGAGGAGGGATGGGAAGAGGGCTGAGCAAAGGGGCGCGGGGCGGGACAGGGGTCGGGGGAACAGGCATGGGGAGGGCAGGGACCCCAGAGGGAAGCCCCATGGGGGGAGTTGGGGGGCAGAGGGCGGACAGGAGCCCGGGGGAGCGGAGGGAGCAGGGACCCCAGAGGGGAGCAGAGCGGGGTTGGGGGGCCGGGGAAGGGTCGGTACCTTCGGCGAGATAGTCCCGCGGCTTCTGGAAACTTTCTCGGGGCTGCGGCGGCGGGCGCTCCGCCTGCGGGGGAGACACAAAGGGGAGAGGGGTGAGCGCGGCCCCGGGGCCCGGCCCCGGCCCCGGCCCCGCACCGCCCGGCCCGGCCCCTCACCTCCGAGTCGGAGCCCGAGGCGCTGGCGCGGCGGTTCTCGGACTCGTGGACCAGCGAGGACTTGAGCTCGTCCAGGTCCCCGTGGGCCGAGCCGCGCCCCGCGCCCTTGTCCTGCTCGTCGCCCTCGTCCTGGAACGGGATCAGCTCGTCCGGGGCGCCCAGGTCGTCGCCGCCCGCGGGCGGCAGCTGGGGCATGGTGCGCCCGGCCCGCCCAACTTCGAGGCGCGGCGCCGGCCGAGTGCGGAGCGGGGAGCGGGCGGGCGCGGCTGCCTCCCTCCCTCCGCCGGCGGGGCCGGCCCCTCGCTCGCTCGCTCCCCGCCGCCCGGGGAGGGTCGGGAGGGTGGAGCTCCCGCTGCAAGCTGACACCGGCCGGAGCGGGGCGGGCGGGACCCCCGGCTCCTCACAGCCCCGCCCCGGGACCCCCGGCTCCTCACAGCCCCCCGCCCCGGGACCCCCGGCTCGCCCCACAGCCCCGCCCCGGGACCCCCGGCTCCTCACACTCCCCCGCCCCGGGACCCCCGGCTCCTCACAGCCCCGCCCCGGGACCCCCGGCTCCTCACAGCCCCGCCCCGGGACCCCCGGCTCCTCACAGCCCCGCCCCGGGACCCCCGGCTCCTCACACTCCCCCGCCCCGGGACCCCCGGCTCCTCACAGCCCCCCGCCCCGGGACCCCCGGCTCGCCCCACAGCCCCGCCCCGGGACCCCCGGCTCCTCACACTCCCCCGCCCCGGGACCCCCGGCTCCTCACAGCCCCGCCCCGGGACCCCCGGCTCCTCACAGCCCCGCCCCGGGACCCCCGGCTCCTCACAGCCCCGCCCCGGGACCCCCGGCTCCTCACACTCCCCCGCCCCGGGACCCCCGGCTCCTCACAGCCCCGCCCCGGGACCCCCGGCTCCCCACAGCCCCCCGCCCCGGGACCCCCGGCTCCTCACAGCCCCGCCCCGGGACCCCCGGCTCCTCACAGCCCCGCCCGGGGACCCCCGGCTCCTCACAGCCCCGCCCCGGGACCCCCGGCTCCCCACAGCCCCCCGCCCCGGGACCCCCGGCTCCTCACAGCCCCGCCCCGGGACCCCCGGCTCCCCACAGCCCCCCGCCCGGGGACCCCCGGCTCCCCACAGCCCCCCGCCCGGGGACCCCCGGCTCCTCACAGCCCCCCGCCCCGGGACCCCCGCCTCCCCACAGCCCCCCGCCCGGGGACCCCCGGCTCCTCACAGCCCCGCCCCGGGACCCCCGGCTCCCCACAGCCCCCCGCCCCGGGACCCCCGGCTCCTCACAGCCCCGCCCCGGGACCCCGGGCTCCTCACAGCCCCCCGCCCGGGACCCCCGGCTCCTCACAGCCCCGCCCCGGGACCCCCGGCTCCCCACAGCCCCCCGCCCGGGGACCCCCGGCTCGCCCCACAGCCCCCCGCCCCGGGACCCCCGGCTCCCCACAGCCCCCCGCCCCGGGACCCCCGGCTCCTCACAGCCCCGCCCCGGGACCCCCGGCTCCTCACAGCCCCCCGCCCGGGGACCCCCGGCTCCTCACAGCCCCCCGCCCGGGGACCCCCGGCTCCTCACAGCCCCGCCCCGGGACCCCCGGCTCCTCACAGCCCCCCGCCCGGGACCCCCGGCTCCTCACAGCCCCCCGCCCGGGACCCCCGGCTCCTCACAGCCCCGCCCGGGGACCCCCGGCTCCCCACAGCCCCCCGCCCGGGGACCCCCGGCTCGCCCCACAGCCCCCCGCCCGGGGACCCCCGGCTCGCCCCACAGCCCCCCGCCCGGGGACCCCCGGCTCGCCCCACAGCCCCCCGCCCCGGGATCCCCGGCTCCTCACAGCCCCCCGCCCCGGGACCCCCGGCTCCCCACAGCCCCCCGCCCCGGGACCCCCGGCTCCTCACACTCCCCTGCCCCGGGACCCCCGGCTCCTCACAGCCCCCCGCCCGGGACCCCCGGCTCCTCACAGCCCCCCGCCCCGGGACCCCCGGCTCCTCACAGCCCCCCGCCCCGGGACCCCCGGCTCCTCACACTCCCCTGCCCCGGGACCCCCGGCTCCTCACACTCCCCTACCCCGGGACCCCCGGCTCCTCACACTCCCCTGCCCCGGGACCCCCGGCTCCTCACACTCCCCTGCCCCGGGACCCCCGGCTCCTCACACTCCCCTGCCCCGGGACCCCCGGCTCCTCACAGCCCCGCCCCGGGACCCCCGGCTCGCCACAGCCCCCCGCCCCGGGACCCCCGGCTCCCCACAGCCCCCCGCCCCGGGACCCCCGGCGCCGCACACTCCCCCGCCCCGGGACCCTCGGCTCCCCACAGCCCCCCGCCCCGGGACCCTCGGCTCCCCACAGCCCCCCGCCCCGGGACCCCCGGCTCCTCACAGCCCCGCCCCGGGACCCCCGGCTCCTCACAGCCCCCCGCCCCGGGACCCCCGGCTCCTCACACTCCCCTTCCCCGGGACCCCCGGCTCCTCACAGCCCCCCGCCCCGGGACCCCCGGCTCGCCCCACAGCCCCGCCCCGGGACCCCCGGCTGCTCACAGCCCCCCGCCCCGGGACCTCCGGCTCGCCCCACAGCCCCGCCCCGGGACCCCCGGCTCCTCACACTCCCCTTCCCCGGGACCCCCAGCGCCTCACACTCCCCTGCCCCGGGACCCTCAGCTCCTCACAGCCCCCCGCCCCGGGACCCCCAGCTCCTCACAGCCCCGCCCCGGGACCCCCAGCGCCTCACACTCCCCTGCCCCAGGACCCTCGGCTCCTCACAGCCCCCCGCCCCGGGACCCCCAGCTCCTCACAGCCCCGCCCCACAGCCCCGCCCCGGGACCCCCGGCTCGCCCCACAGCCCCCCGCCCCGGGACCCCCGGCTCGCCCCACAGCCCCCCGCCCCGGGACCCCCGGCTCGCCCCACAGCCCCCCGCCCCGGGACCCCCGGCTCGCCCCACAGCCCCCCGCCCCAGGACCCCCAGCTCCTCACAATCCCCTGCCCTGGGACCCCCAGCTCCTCACAATTCCCTGCCCTGGGACCCCCCAACTCCTCACCCCCCAGCGCTGGGGCCCCCAGCTTCTCACATGGCCCTGCCCATTGGGGCTGGGGCCCCCAGCTATTCTCCTGGCCCCCCACAGCCCAGGCACCCCAGTGCTGGGACCCCCAGCTTCTCACATAGCCCTCCAGTGCTGGGACCTCCAGCTCCTCTCACAGCCCCCTACAGTCCCAGCCCCAGGTCAGGACCCCCAACTCTTCACACAGCTCGACTTGCCAGGGCTGGGACCCCCAACTCTTCACGCAGCCCCAGTTGTCAGGACTGGGACCTTCAGCTCTTCATGCAGCTTCCCTGGACCCCAGGGCTGGGAAGGGACCCTCAACTCCGCTCACAGACCCCTGCAGGTCCCCTCCATGGGGCTTGGTTCCCCGAGCTCCCCACACAGCCCAGCGCCACCTGGCTGGGTCCCCCAGCTCATCACAGAGCCCCCACAACCCACCCCACAGGGCTAGGACCCCCAGCTCCTTGCACTGCCCTGCACCACCCCGCCTTCAGGGCTGGGACCCCCAGCTCCTTAAACAATCATGCTCCCAGGGGCTGGGACCCCGTCCCGTCCCCCCCCCCCCGCTCATCACACAGCTCCACGCCCAAGACTGGGTTCCTCGGCTCCTTTCACAGCCCCCCAGCTTCCCTCCTCAGGGGCTGGGTCCTCTGGGTCCTCACACTGCCCTGCCTCATGGGGCTGGGAGGAAGCCCTAGCTCCAAGAACAGCCCCCCACCCCTAGGGCTGGGACTCCCAGCTCCTCACAGAGCCCCCCACAGCTCTGCCCCCTGCACTGCTCCCTGATACTGCTATCACACCCCACTCTGCAAATTACACCCCCCACTGCCAGGTCCCCCCACACTGCTACCCCAAACTCCTGCAACTGTCCCTGTGTTGCTACTGATCCCCCAGCGTTGCTTCCCCCGTTTCCTATGAGCGCCTCCCCAACATTGCTACCACCACCACCACCCCTGCTCTTATAAGTGCCATCCACCTAGCAGATGACATCGTCTGCAAATGCCCCCTCTTGCCTGCCCTGCACCAATTTAACCTCCCTGCACACCTCCTCCCCCTCACTGCTACTCCTCCCCTGTCCTAGCTACCTACAAATCTCTTCCCCCACCCCACCCCACCCCGCTCCATGCCAGCTCCTCTAATTACCCCCAACACAACCCCTACTAGTATTCTCTCCCTGCTCAGTTATCCCCCTCATATCGCCCCTGCAAGTGTCACCTTCCAACCAGCACTTCTATCTCTATCCCCCCACCACACACACACACCCCTCCTGCGAGTGTCCTTCCCCACACCTCACTACTACCCTCTGCTTGTGCCCCCTTTCCGGCACTGGTCTAGCTCTGTTTCTCCCCTGCACAACTCACACCTCTCAGGTGTACTGGATTTTGCAGCGTGTTCCACATTTCGGCTGACTCAGGCTGTCTGTGCCCCCCGAGGCAGGCTATGTGCAACCTGTAGCCTACAGCAACGTGCACTGAACCGGAACCCAGGTCTCCATGAGTTCTAATCTATTGGGCGAAGCAGTAAGGCAGTCTAGATGAACTTACTATAAAATGGGTGCACAACTGATTGAAAGACCATGCTCAAAGAACAGTTATCAATGACTCACTGTCAAACTGGGAGGGCATGGGATCAGAGATCCACAGGGATCAGTCCTGGGCCTAATACTATTTAATGTTTTAATTAAATACTTGGATAATGGTGTGGAGAGTATGCTTATAAAATATGCAGATGACACCAAGCTGGGAGGGCTTGCAAGCACTTTGGAGGACGGGGATAGAACTGGAAAGGACCTTGATAATTTGGAGAATTGGTCTGAATTCAACAAGATGAAATTCAATAAAGACAAGTGCACTTAGGAAGGAAAAATCAAATGCAGAACTACAAAATGGGGAGTAACTGGCTCAGTGGTAGTATGGCTGGAAAGGATCGAGGGGATTATAGTGGATCACAAATGGAATATGAATCAGCAACCCTATGCAGCTGCAAAAGAGGCGCATTATTTTGGGGTGTATTAACCAGAGTGTAGCATGTAAGACATGGGAGGTAACTGTCCCACTTTTCTTGGCACTGGTGAGGGCTCAGCTGGAGTATGGTGTCCAATTCTGGGCACCACACTTTGGGAAAATGTGGAGAAACTGGAGAGAGTCCAGAGGAGGGCAACAAAAATCATCTCGTGTAGAAAATCTGACCTATGAGGAAAGGTTAAAAACACTGGGCATGTTTAGTTTTGAGGGAAGCAGACTGATAACACTCTTCAAAAATGTTAAGGGCTGTTATAAAGAAGATGGTGACCAATGGTTCTATATGGCCACTGAAAGTAGGGCAAAAGTAATGAGCTTAATCAGCAGCAAGAACGGTTTAGGTTAGATAGGGGAAGAAATTCTAACTATAAGAGTGGTTAAACTCTGGAATAGGAAAGATGTTTGTAGAATATCAAGGTTGGTAGGGATCTCAGGAGGTCATCTAGTCCAACCCTCTTCTCAAAGCAGGACCAACCCCAACTAAATTAGAAGGTAACTTCAGGCAGAGGTAGGACAAGAACCCAGGTCTGTAATAGGATAACTCCAAGATTTAGCCACTTTAAATATATAGCTATAGGAATTGCCAGACTGGCTCAGACCCGTGATCCATCTTGTCTAGTATCCTGGGTCTGACAGGGACCAGGAGCAGACTCTTCAGAAGAAAGTGCAAGGCACAGTTGAAAGATGTGGTGTAATCTGTCCTCTAGAAAAGCCTGGTTCCTAATCTCCCAGATCATTAGAGAGGAGTTTGAAGCTTGATACACGAGGAGGTATATCTCTTCTAAAACTCTTAGTTTGCATTAACTGTTATAATTCTTGGTGGTGGTATCCATATAAACATCCAATCTGCCTTTGAATCTAACTAAATTCTTGGCACCCATGATAGCCTGTGTCAGTTAATTCCACAGTCTAGGGGTGATTTGAGTGAAAAGTATTTGCTCAGTTTTGAATCTGTTGCCTTTCAGTGTCAAATGTTTCCCTCCAATGTGCATTACTTTGCATCTATTAACATGGAACTTTATCTGCCATCATGTTACCCAGTCACCTAGTTTGGTTTGGTCTCTCTCAATTTCCCCACAGCTCTTTCTGATTCTGACTAACCTAAATAACTTTGTGTCAGCTGAAGATTTTGCTACCTCACTTGCTAACTAATAAATATATTAAACAAAACAGGACCTAATACAGTACCTGGGGTCCCCGCTATTAACCTTTTGCCATGTTGAAAATTGGCCATTTGTTCCTACTCTTCGTTTCCTCTCTTCTAGCCAGTTTTTGATCCATGACAAAAGTTTTTTTCTCACCCCATGATGACATAGCCTCCTCTGATGTACTTTGTCAAAGGTCTTTGGATTACATCAGTGGTTTTCCTTTACCTGACTTCTAACAGACTATTATTTACATCCCCATAGCACTGAACAAAAAAGCAGTCTTTGCTCCGAAGAGCAGACAATCTGAGACAAAATTTCCCTTTACAGAAACCACACTGGTTAGACCCTATTGTATCATAATCTTCCAGCTGTTTTAGTCTTCTAACTATAATTATAATTTCAACAAGATTATCAAATACTGGTCTGTCATTCCCCAGCTCACCCCTAGAGCCTTTCTTAAATATAGGTACAGCAGAATCTCAGAGTTACAAACACCAGAGTTACAAACTGACCAGTCAATCACACACCTCATTTGGAACCAGAAGGACACAATCAGGCAGCAGCAGGAACAAAAAAAGAAAAGAAAATGAAAATACAGTACAACACTGTGTTAAACACAAATTACTAAAAAAGGGGGGGGAGCGGCATTTTTCGTCTGCATATTAAAGTTTCAAAGCTGTATCAAGTCAACGTTCAGTTGTAAACTTTTGAAAAAGCCACCAGAATGTTTTCTTCAGAGCTCCGAACAACCTCCATTCCCAAGGTGTTCCTAACTCTGAGGTTCTACTTTACAGCATTTACCATCCTCCAATCCTCTGGTACAGAAGCTGTTTTTATAAGCTATCACATATCTTTGCTAGCAGCTCATCCACTTCATACTTGAACTCCGTCAGATCATACGGCTGCATCATCTGGGTCTGGTGCTTTGTTACTTATTTGTTCAGCGCCACCTCTTCTTCTGACACTTCGGTACAGCACCTCATTGAACCACTACACTATTGTGCCAGAATCAGGGCTAGACTCTTGGAATCCTGAGCTCCAAGATTATCCTGCTGTCTAGCAAACAGTTCGATAATCCACTGGCAAAGTGTGTGTCAAGTCCACCTCTAGTGTCTGGTTCCCATAACTGGCAATTACTCATGTATGAAGCAGTAGAGTAGTACATTGGGATTGGAAGCCCAGAGCTCAAGGCCTGAAATAACCCATGGAGGGGAGCTGTGATAGTTGGCTAGAATATAAGTTGTTTTCCCAGTTTTCTTTTTTTAAAGAAACAGGTTTATAATTGGTTTAAGATTAGCAGCCGTGTTAGTCTGTATCCGTAAATAAAACGAGGAAGACTTTGTAGAAACCTTAGAGACTAACCAGTTTATTTTGCCATAAGCTTTCGTGGGCTATAGCCCACTTCATCAGATAGCTTATACTTGTCACAGTGAGAAGATATCCTTTAAAATGGGTTTTATAATTAAAAGAAAATTACAATCAGTTAAATAGGGCATGAGGCACAACCAAACTCAAGAGTTCCACATATATTGGTTCCTTTTTATACATTACAATTGCTGGCGTCACATCCTGGCTGGGTGGAAGATTGAGAGGTATGCTCGCCCGCCCTTCTACCACTCAAGTTAATGATGCTCTCTGCATGGGTATTCCATAGTCCCTTTGGCCTACACAAATTGCCACCCCACTCTGTGCTTCAGCTCCCCCATCTGTAAATGAGGGATAATAACACCTTCCTACCTCACACGAGTGTTGTGAGGATAAATGCATTAAAAATTGGAAAGTGTTTTGAGATCCACCGATTAAATGCACTATATGAGAGCTATATGCAGTGTTGTAGCAGAAGCTGGTCTAATAAAAGAAATTACCTCACCCTATATAAGAGCTAGGCATTATTATTATTAATTATCATTCTTATAATTCCCTACATCAATGTCAGAACTAGCATTGGTCAACATAATTTTTGTTTCGGCGGGAAATGTCCCGCTTTCTCTGCTTTCTCTCCCTTTTAGTGAATAAAAGTGGTGTTGTTTTTTAAAGTGAAAGGAAAGGGAATTTTCTCCCACAATCATTAAAGAAAGATTTTCAGATTGTTTTGTTTAAAAATATGAAAAAATTAACATGATTTTTTCCCACAAAATGTTACTCAATGAAAAAATAATTGAAATGATTTCAACCAGTTCTTGTCATCATCAACGTATACCAGTGGTCTAATTCTTCCTTCTTCCCCAAATCAGTGGGGACGCTGGCTTTTTTCCCCTCCTTCTCTCGTCTTCTCTTTCTACTTTACTGTTATCATTCGTTATTTGAACGGGGGTAGCGCCTGTGAGCCAAAGAGGCCAGAACCTTTGTAGAAGTGGGATGGAGGGGCAAGGCCAAAATATCCCCTCCATCTCTGCGCCTGGCTGCTCCAGCAGTGAGCCAGCTACCCTCGGACACCACAGCAGCCCCTGGTGGTTCAAAGGTGTAATTGCAGTGCCTCCCTGACAATGTATTATTCTGGGGGGAACGGGGGGGGGGGGGGAGAATTTGCAGGGGACATAAATTCTGCACTAATGTTTCTCTTGTTAAAAAGGAGGGGCATGGCTGCTAGCCCCATTTGCAGGTCAGGACCCCATTGTGGTAGGCATTGTACAAAGAGAACAAATAGGTGGTCCCTGCCCCAAAGAGCTGACAATGCAAACAGAAGAGAAAAGACACAACAGAGGGACAGAGACAGATGGGGGAGTATAAGGAAACAATGAGACAATATTGGTCACCACACTAGGCAGTGGTCTCAGTACTTGTCAGATTTCTACTCCTTGGTTGCTTGTCCGATTGTGGTTGTGGAAGCTGAAGAAATAATTTAACACTTTGTTCTTAAGACAGTGAACTTCATGGTCTTCTCTCCCTCCTGTGGGAGAGATTTCTAGCCTGTCGTGCAGTCATGCGCCATTCTCTTTCAGAACACAGATATAGGTTTTGAAATGGAAAGTGCTGAACTAATAAAGGTGGTGGATCGAAAGCTCAAACGCTTTTTTGTGTGCACCTATGTAACTCAAACTATATCAGGGAAAGTATATGTCAGGGGAGCGCCCTGTAAACCTCATATTCATCATTTATATATAACTGTGATATTTCACAAAGGATGCTATGTGAAGTATTAGGGGAAACGTTATGATCTGCTGAAAGCCATTGTTCTATCAAAATATGTATATCATTAGTGCATATTGTAAGAGATCGCCTTCTCGCCCACACTCCAAACACAGGCAGGAGACTCTTCTTTGGCTCCAAACAGTGCTCTTTATTTACAGTGCAGCTTGTGCAGACCCCACCACCTACTATACACAGCTCTGCAGCTTAGCTCTTTACACAGCTCTACCTTTCTCTATCTCTCTCTCTCACTCCTCCATGCTACCACACTACCACCACCCTGGGCTTCCTTCCTGGCAGGCTTTTATCCCCTGAGGGAGGCTGCCAGGTGCAACTCATCAGGCCTGAGCCCTCTGCAGCCCAGGTGGCTAATTAGCCTCATCTGCAGGGAGGTTTGCAGAGGCTTCTGCTCCCTCTTAAAGGGCCAGCAGGGCTGGCTCAGGCACTCCTGGCCAGCACCCTGCCACAATATAAAGTTCTGAGATTGTGTTGTATGGTTGTCACTAAAATATGCTAGGAGTTTGGCGCCCAGATATTAGCTCTCCAGAGACAATGACATGGGAAGTATCAACACCCGGGTGGGTGCTGAACAGACATAACCAGCCATTGTCCAGCAAGGGAGCTACAATTCAATGACTCACTGGTACAAGGCCACACCAGAGAAATTGCTCAACCTTGCCTGGGGACATAGCAATGCCCCCCAGACATGTCTGCACTTGTGTTCTCCAAGCGCATGGGACTAAGGGTATAAAACAGAACACAGTGGCCCCACGCTTGGCCCTTTCTCTTCCCCACACCTATGCTGCAAGCAACAGGGACACTGAGAAGACTAAAGATTCCAACAGAGGGAACTGGCCCAGGTTTCAAGGGTGAAACCTGTGTACTATGAACTGCAGTATCCAGTGGGTTGAGAAAAACTGCTTCATTTAGATGTTGCCCAGTCAAATATGGTGGAGAGTTTAAGATTGTGTGCTTATATTTTCTTTTCTTTTGGTAATTAACTCTGACTTTTTGCCTATCACATATAATCACTTAAAATCTATCTTTTGTAGTCAAAAAACTTGTTTTACTGTTTTTCTTTACCAATGAGTTTGCCTGAAGTGTTTGGTAAATCTGCTCAGGTTTACAAAGGCCAGGAAGTGGTGAACCAATTAATAAACTTTCACTACGCTGCAAGACGGTATATTTCTGAGGTACCAGGTTGGGAGCTGGGGGAGCTGGGGCGATTCAGCTGGTACCTTTCTCTCTGTGGCTCTGGGAGCATTTGTGCAATCTATGGGGGTGTGGAGCTCCACATACGGTTGTGCTGAGTGATCACAACACCTGGAGGGGTTTGCTGCTGGTCACTAGCAAAGCATTATGAGAGACAGTCCAAGGTGCAGAGTTAAGGGGGCACAGCGGTCCCACAGTCCCAGGATGCATCCTGGGGATCCCCTCACAATAGTTTTTACTTAAATGTGATGAATGCTTCAGATGCTCCCATCTTTATCAGTTACTGAAGCAATGTAACTATCAGTGTTTGGCACAAAGAAGAAGTCACATGTGAAAATGTACGTGGAATATGGAACTTTGAAACAATCTTCAAAGATGACTCACATTTTCTTCCCAAAATAATTTCCACTAATGAAAGATGTTTATTACAGAGATCCATCTCATTGGAACAAACCATCAAGGGAAGTGGTGGATTCACTATTTTGTGATGTCCTCAGATCAGTGGGTGCCTTTCTGGAAAATGTTTTAGCCAGATACAAGCTATTGGGCCCACTGCAGGTGGAAATGGGTGAAATTCTATAGCCTTGGCTATTCAGGAGGTCAGATTATGATCTAATGGTCCCTTCTGGCCTTAAAATCTATTAATCCACGTGCTCTAGATGCTAAAAGTCCATCATACTAACATTATACGAGAAGAACACAGGGATTATCAGACTAGATCAGACCCAAGAACCATGTAGTGCAGTATTCTGCCTCTGACACTAGATCTTACTGACGAAGCTGCAGGGACAAACTGGTGCCTGGAAAAGTTGCTTCCCAAAACCTATTAGGGTTTAAATTCCTTCTAAACCTCTTCTTGTTGTTTGTAATCCTTCCTACTATAACTCTGAATCCTCTCATTATCCATAAAAATGGCTATTTAAAAAATCCTATTAACTCTTGACCTCTGTGGTATCTTGTGGCAGTGAGTTCCACAGTCTAATTTTGCATTGTGTGGAAAAGGTATTTCCTTTAACCAATTTTGAAGTAGACAGCTTTCCATTTCATTGACCATCCCCTTGTTCTTATGTTATGAGTTAGGGAGATCTGGAGCACTTGATCTTCCGTCCCTAGATCTGCTATTATTTTGTATGTTTTTATCAGGTCTCTTCTTCTGTCTTTTCTCTCTAATGTCAACAGTCCCAATAATTTTCAGCATTCTTCAATAAGATGGTTTTCCCTTGATTTAATTTCACAGATTCATATATTACACAGTGAAGGGCCATTACAACACCAGAACAACTTACCAAGGCCTGTGGTGGAGTCTCCATCAGTGGAAATTTTAAATCAAGATGGGATGTTCTTCTCAAAGATCTGCTCTAGTTCACACAGGAATAAATTCTGGGAAGTCCTACAGCCTGCGTTAGACAGGAGGTCAGACTTAATCATCATCATGATCCTTTCCGGTTTTAAAAGTACTTCCAAACGTACTGGGAAGTCCAATCCTCAGCAGATGCTGGTTGTATTATAGCTTCCTTCCTAGATACCCCAAGTTTATTTCTCTTTTATACATTGGAAATATTTGTCTCATTTAGCAAGTCAATACAATACCTTTGAATTGCATTGTTTGGAATCTCTCTCTCTCTTTCCAAGTCAGGATAGTGACCCTTCACTGTCTCTTCTCCATGGAGTGAATACTCCAGGCACACAGTTCTGGAAGTCTTGAAGTCATATGGCTCTCAGATGCAGGAGAGAAGGTGTCATGTTTATAGGGTTTTCCCTTCCTGAGGTGTGAATCTGCTATGTGTTTAGTATGTCTGAAACAGGGAAGCAATTAACACTCTTCATTTTGGCCATCTCTGATCTGCCCGTAGATGGAAACTGCAGTCCTACGGCCCTTCTTTCCAGGGTGGAGTATAATGGATAGCCTGCACCCAGATGCCCCCAGAATCTGGCTATTAGGAGCTGGAGTTGCAGAGATTGCCTGGATTTGGGTTGGAACCGGTGTCCTCTGGCGAGAGGTGACGTGGAAACCTTTGGGGCTGCATGAAGCATGCCAGAGCCTGCAGAAAGAGTTGTTCCCAAATGTTGTAAATATGGCAGAGATCCAGAGCCAACACACTGTAGCACCCTGGAGGAAAGCAGTGCTAGCAGGCTCCTGGCAGCTGGCTCACTCACTGTCTCTGTGCTGGGGCCGGGCCTGAAACAGGCTCCAGAGACATCCCAGAACATACGTGGCACTTCCCCAGGAGCGCCGGGGAGCTGGAGACATTAGGCTGGCCTCCTACACTGCAGTGCTCGGAGTGCGATGAAACAAACCAGGGAATCCCTGGGACTCACAGCCAGGTCTGAGAGGAGAAGCAGAGGCCAGAGGAGATAGCAAAGCCCAAAGGGAAGTGGAGCTATTTCAGCACCACCAAACCCAGCCATTCACAAATCATCTGTCAGGAGCAAGGGCCAGCAGCTCGCCTGGTTCCCTGCCCGCTCAACCCCCCAGACAGTCTAACGAGGGCAGCTGGCCCCAATTTAGCCGCCTGCGTGGCTCAAACTCCTGATTGGCTGGAGGGATCAGCAGACCTGGTCTTAAGGCGAGCATCACAGTGCTGCCTGCTTGAAGCATTTGCGCATGGCCACAATAACGTCTGTGCCTGCTTGTGCCCAGTCCAGAGGGCTGATTCATGCTCCAACCACTAGGCATGACTGCTCATGTCCCAGATCTTGAAAACCCCTTCCTCCCCCCTCCCCCCAAAAGAAGACTGGATTAAATATCATGAGATTTTTTTTAACAGGTACGATTGTGGGTTGTTTTAATGCTCAAAGTAGTAAGGACCAAAGCAGACTGTGAAGAACTTCAAAAAGATCTCACTAAACTAAGTGATTGGGCAACAAAATGGCAAATGAAATTTAATGTGGATAAATGTAAAGTAATGCACATTGGAAAAAATAACCCCAACTATACATACAATATGATGGGGGCTAATTTAGCTACAACCAATCAGGAAAAAGACCTGGGAGTCATTGTGGATAGTTCTCTGAAGGCATCCACGCAGTGTGCAGCGGCAGTCAAAAAAGCAAACAGGATGTTAGGAATCATTAAAAAAGGGATAGAGAATAAGTCGGAGAATATCTTATTGCCCTTATACAAATCCATGGTGCGCCCACATCTTGAATACTGCATACAAATGTGGTCTCCTCATCTCAAAAAGGATATACTGGCACTAGAAAAGGTTCAGAGAAGGGCAACTAAAATGATTAGGGGTTTGGAACGGGTCCCATATGAAGAGAGATTAAAGAGGCTAGGACTTTTTAGCTTGGAAAAGAGGAGACTAAGGGGGGATATGATAGAGGTATATAAAATTATGAGTGGTGTGGAGGAAGTAAAAAAGGAAAAGTTATTTACTTGTTCCCAAAATAGAAGAACTAGGGGCCACTCAATGAAATTGGTGTGCAGCAGGTTTAAAACAAATAAAAGGAAGTTCTTCTTCACACAGCGCACAGTCAACCTGTGGAACTCCTTACCTGAGGAGGCTGTGAAGGCTAGGACTATAACAGGGTTTAAAAGAGAGCTGGATAAATTCATGGAGGCTAAGTCCATAAATGGCTATTAGCCGGGATGGGTAATGAATGGTGTCCCTAGCCTCTGTCTGTCAGAGGGGGGTGATGGATGGCAGGAGAGAGATCGCTCGATCATACCTGTTAGGTTCACTCACTCCGGGGCACCTGGCATTGGCCACTGTCGGTAGACAGGATGCTGGGCTAGATGGACCTTTGGTCTGACCCAGTATGGCCGTTCTTATGTTCTTATGTACCCTCTAGTTTCTGAGCCTTTAGGGCGCGCTCTGGGTCACGTTTTCAAGCTTTGTTATGCCAGCATACAGCCTAGAAACCTTTGTATGAAATGAAGGCTGAGAGTCTCACCTAAGCACCTGAACCCAGGAAATGGGGCTTTAAGCAAAACAGCCCCTATCATGGGGCTCAGATACAAACGTGAGTTGGCAACGCTGGGCGATTCAGCTCTTTTAATATCCTTGCCGTTTCACACTGCCTTCCTCTCCAAGCCCACACATGAATTACTGACTTGGACAGCCCTCTGCTCTCTCAAGTTCACCATGGAGAGGCGGCCAGGGATCCAGAATTAAGGGCTTCCACTCATTTTCCTTTACATTTTGTCCCCCAATCTAAAATCCACACCACCCTTAAAAAAAAAGTAAAAGCAATATTGACCTCAAAATTTAGTGTAAGGTCTATGGGCAGTTTTTCTTTATACTACTTGTGACAACAGAGAAGTTATGAGACCTTAGAAATGATCAGTGTTCATTAGATCACCTACAGGTGCTTTCTGCTATGTAGCATGAAACCAAAAGTATAAGAGATTAACATAATTTACTGGACTCCTCAAGCTGAGATCTGATGCTCGAGACCAGCATATTCTAATTTTAAAAGTGATTACCTTTTAAGTAAGAACATGCAAATGCTTATTGTGGCTTAAATTGGGGCCCCAATGATTGCTTGCAGACCCAGGGTTTCGTATTAAAAATGTAACTCTCTAGAGACAGACGTCAGCATATAACCCAAACAACTTGGGAGAAATCTTCCACCAGAATGAAAGTTGAGCAGAAAAGCTGTGGGGAGAGATAGCTCAGTGGTTTGAACATTGGCCTGCTAAACTCAGGGTTGTGAGTTCAATCCTTAAAGGAGCTATTTAGGGGATCTGGGGCAAAAAAAAATCTGTCAGGGGACAGTACTTGGTCCTGCTAGTGAAGGCAGGGGACTGGACTCGATGATCTTTCAATTTCAAGGTCCTTCCAGTTCTATGAGATAGATATATTATTATATATTTATATAAAGCTGCCTGGCAATTGAAGCAGCTGGGAAAAAGAAGTGATCAGATGGGAGGTGCCCTGAACTGAACCTTTTTGCCAGAATCAAGCTTTAGAACAGAGAGATGTTGAGAATTCAGATTCCACGGATGGGGTGGAGTCCACTGGTGGAGATGTGAAGCACAGACCCAAATGCTGAACCTCACCATCAGTTATTAAATGCTAAAACAGGTTGGTACTTCAAGCTACTCTAATGTCCTGGGAGCTCTGACCCTTTGGAAGTTCACAGGGGTGCTGAGAGTTTTCCCGACCTCTGTCTCAGCTCCGATGTGCTCTATTACACCTGCCAGCACAACCTCTTATGCACAATAAGGCCTCGGGAGTGGCACACTTCTCCTGGGGACTGTCTAACACACAACCGGAATGCCAAGGCGGGGGACCCCAGTGACTTTTCAGATGCACTTTTCAGATGCACATCTACAGGCTCTTGCACCTCTGGCTGACAGATACACAAAGGGCATCAGGTCCTCTGTGCACAGAGCAGTACTTGGAACTTGGACCATGGGAAGTCTTAAGGGTGCATATCCAATGCACAGGCAGATGTGCACATTCATCGATTCCAAGGCCAGAAGGGACCAGTGTGATCTTATCTATCTAGCACAGGTCAGAGACCTTCCCCCAAAGAATTCCTAGAACAGATCCTTTAGAATATCAAAGAAGCACTTGGAGAGTCCTAACCCGGTGAGCCTTGTCTGGGACTTGTGGTTGGTAACCCACCTGTTACACCAGCGGCTGCATTTCCTGGCTTACACACGTTCTAATTTCAAAGGGATTTGTTCCCCTTTTGTGGTCATTTAACCCAATGGGACCCAGGTCCCGGCCACATTTTGCCCCCACATCTGCAGGTGCCAGTGAGCCCTGTGGGAAGCGTCACCCTGAACCACCGCTTCTAGATGTCAGGAAAGAGGTGTGAGGCCGTTGATGCCCCAAATCCTGACTACACAGTAGAGCCAAGCACAGAGCCCTAACACTGCCAGGCCGTGAATGAGATGCCTCTGGGAAAGTTTCCTATCTGTTCCTCCAGAGATGGCTCGCCCTGATTCTCTCACCGAATGGAGCAGGGGGGTTCATGCCTCAGCCAAGCCAATCATCAGCTCATGATTGTGACATGTTCCCAGACAGGCTGGGCTTCCTCCCTCTCCTGGGCCTATCTCTGATCTTTTTTTTCCAGGGTGAGGGGAGGATCATATCTTTGAGCCTTTGTTTGTCTCAGCCGCATCCAAACCCGAAGGCTGAAACCATCGAGAAAAAAGTATTTGGTGCTAGTGTTGGTGTCAGGAGCCACTTTTGATTGACAAATGGGGGGTCCCCGTGGAGCTCATTAAACTCGACCTCAGCCCTCCTCCGGGAGGCCTCAACACAAGACTGATCAGCTTGAGTTTAGACCCCTGTTACTCTGCCATTAGACTACGCCGGCTCCTCTGCTGATGAGTTGACTGTGCCGGTGTTTTCTGCAGCATTAATTCTGTTTGGAGGCACAGATGCTTTTCCCGCTAATGACGAGCCTCGGCACAGGGTCAGCAGGAAGGTGGGTCAGTCGGTGCTGGAGGAACCCCCCAGGCACCTGACAGCGTGATTATTCATGAAGGCCTTCCTGCCTGCAGACACTTTCCTGCCTCCTCTCTGCTCCTGTCCCCACTTCCAGTTGTTTTCTCTGGCTTGCTTGGGCAGTCCTGGAAGAAAAGGTTGCTGCCACAAAGTGAAATCTGTTTTCCTCGGAGCCTACAACTTGCCTGCGCTGCAGAGATGGAGCAAACACTGAGCGGGCCCAACGCCTGATGTTGGGTCTGGCAGGAGAGGGAGTGATGTGGCACGAGCCAAATGATCCGGGGAGATGCCTAAAGATGGGGATGCGCAAATGGGCTGGATAGAGGCTGTGGCCTCAGAGAGAGGAGCCTTTCGCCTGTTTCCAGAACTGAGAGCAGCCAGCTGAAGCACAGGCAGACAAGGTGTGGACACAGGCAGCCTCAAATAGAGGATGTTTCCATTCACCCCTCCGCTGGCTGTTCTGCCAGCTGCTCCAGGATTTCAGAGAGAACTGAAGTAGAAAACACAACTGCATGCACACAAATTCCCACACATGTGCACCCACACATGCAAAATAATGCACACAAACCTGCACACCAATTCACACGCCATTACACATGGACACATAGGCACAGGCTCTGAAGGGTGCACATACATGCCCATGGGTGCTCACAAATTCACACCTTCCTACACATGTATGTGTGGTGTGCCCACAAGTCAGCTGAGTTTGGAGGAGAGTTTGAGAAGTGGGGAGCAAGAAGGCAAGAGATGAATGAGGGGAGATTTGATAGCTGCTTTCAACTACCTGAAAGGGGGTTCCAAAGAGGATGGATCTAGACTGTTCTCAGTGGTAGCAGATGACCGAACAAGGAGTAATGGTCTCAAGTTTCTGTGGGGAAGGTTTAGGTTGGATATTAGGAAACACTTTTTCACTCAAAGGGTGGTGAAGCACTGGAATGGGTTCCCTAGGGAGGTGGTGGAATCTCCTTCCTTAGAGTTTTTTAAGGCCTTGGCCTGGCTGGGATGATTTAATTTGCAAGGGGTTGGACTAGATGACCTCCTGAGGTCCCAACCCTGATATTCTATGATTCTATGTGGCAATTGGGTCCGGGTTTCAGACAGGCCGTGGGGGCTCTGTGGGGATTAATAAGCAGAATGTGGAGTGGGGAGACCAAAGAAGGGGGAGCACTGCTCAATCTGCTTGTACTGAGGCAGGCAGGTGAGGGGAGGACACAGCAAAGACATGGCTGGAATCAGTCTGTTACCTCCAGGTGCCTCTTCTAGCATACTGGGCACTGGTCAGTTTTAGGTGTGGAGCAGAAATTACCATATGTAAATGATTCATTAGCACACAAATTGGGACAGGTGGCTTCATGGCCTTGCAGCCATGCGCATGCTTTGCCAACAATCTCCCGAGCCTCCTCTGCTATTGTAGATGCATCCCTGGGTGCCCCTAGATTCACTGCCAAAGCAGTGTCCACAAAACTTTGCAGGCTGAGAGCCTGGAAAGCCAATTCCTGAGCACAGCAGGGGTTGTTCCCCATCCATTCAGCTGAATAGCTAAAGCCTTGTCTGTATTAGGATTGCTTGCACGGGGGTTGCTCAACCAATGTCGGTGCAAATGCCTAATGAAGACACACTCCTGCACGGTTGTCATAATGATACCAGCCTTTTAGCTGCCGCTTTCAGATCAAGGTCAGAGGAGCCCTGTATCATTATTGCCATTTTACAGATTTGGGAACTGAGGCACAGAGAGGAGCTGTGACTAGCCCATGGTGACCCAGCAGTGCTAGGAATGGAACTGGAAAGTGCATGACCCTGGGCTGAAGTCCCGTATGGCATCCACACCGGGGCAGTTCTCTCTGGCTTCAAACTAGGGTAGCAAGCCCTATTGCAGGTCCCTTTTTATGCCAGTCCAGCATGTCTACATTCGGGGTCAGCATTGGGGCAGCTACATCAATGCAAAACTGTCCCACACAGATGATGCCCCACCCAGACCATGTTTGGGGCAGCGGAAGAAGAGAAATTGCTGCGATCCTCCAGACAGCACCAGAGAGGCACTCGAAGCCTCCTTCAAACACCAGCAGCTACCGCATGGCATGGCTAAACCCATTCAGAGGAGGAAGATACAGGGGAGAGTACGCAAGGAAATCCCCTTCCTCCACCCTTTGCCTGGAGCCCCTAGAAGGAAGCACTCTGACTCAAGAAAGCCTCTCCCACTAGCCCATCAGGAGACAGATGCAAGGGATAAGCGGCCTTTATTCCACAAGCCGCAGGCCCAGCAGGTGTGGGAGCAAAACCTCTTGCATGCCTTCTAGAGGTGAAGTGGGAGAACTGAGGGAGTCTCCTACCTGCTGCCTACACGGCTCTTTGGCACCCCTTGTGGCCAATGGGGAAAACAGGGGTCCATGTGCCTGGCGGGCACGCGGGATTTGCATCCACCCTATAGGATTTGCATAATGTACCCCACACGGCAGAATCCAGGCCCATCTCCTGGCTCAAGAACTCAGGCTCAAGCGTCCAGCTCGTGCCCTGGCAGGAAGGGCTCTCCCAGCAAGCCCTTTCCATCTTCCCACGAGAGGAGAGCTGCAAGGAAAGGTGGGATTTTCTGCCAATCAGGGCTCTGGCAGTGAACCAGTCAGCTCCTCCACTGGCCCAGCAGCAGAGTTGGGAAGGCTGGCCGCGTGGAGTGGAGGACACACACCAGCAGGCAGAAACAAACGTACGTTTCCGTTTTAATAGCCCCCTACGGACAGCTCCTGGCAGCTCCTCAAGGACGGGCACCAGGGCTCCTTGCTTCCTTCCTTAATAATGTTTGACTAAACCCCACCCCAGAGCAGCTGTCTCCGATTGTTCTGAAGCCACCACTGTCCCAGTGGGAGGAGGCGGCGCTGCACTGGGAACCTCAGAGCGTGTTAGCAGAAAGACTGCATCGTTTCATGCAGCCATCACAGCCGGCTTGTCTGAGGTCCCCAAGCACCCCTGTCCTTTGGAGAACTTAGTGTTGACCCTCCTTTATAGAGAGGGAGCTAATTAGCCTGCTCTGGCACCACTCCTCCATCCCAGGAGCCAGTGAAGGGCTCTTTGGTGAGTAAGGAAGGGGTGGGCAGTTTGGGGCAGGTGCAGAATGATACTTCCAAAGACACCATCCCCACCAAGGCATGGGTCCTAGGCCTCGAGTGGGATGCTTAGCTAATGGAATGAGGTAGACCTTTGGAGCACAGAACTAGACACACATACTATATCCATCAGTCAGCAGGCACCCATCCTTCTCCTTCAAAGGGACTGGTAAGTCAGGCAGAGGCAAGACTTAAAGATATTCAACCTATCACAGACTCTGCAAGAGCAGGGGGAGGATTTGAACTCAGGTCCTTCCGCCTTCGGAGCAAGGGCGAAACCTCAGCACCAGAAAGATGCTTCCTGTCTAGCCCTTCCTCTCTCCTGTGGAGGAGCTTGTGCATTTCTAGGCAGGCAGCATTATTAATTCCCAAGCAAAGGGTATAATTTCGCTCAAGGGGCATGTGGCATCTCTAATACTCAAGCCAGACTCACTCTCAGACACCAGGATTTGGAAAACAGACGCCAGGTAAGAACAGGATCTGTGAGGATCCGGCCTTCATGACACCTACCATGAGCCCTTGACCGAGGTATCATTAGCCACCTCTATCATTAGCCTTTGAGCCCTAAGCCTCCTGCATTGTAGCACTGCTCCAGGAGATGAGAGAGCTTTTGATTGTAGTGTCGATCTCAAAAAGGGATGTCGGCCATTGGAGCCACATGCTGATCTGTGCAGGGAGGAGCCCAGCTCCCGCACTCCCGTGCCACTACAACTCCTCTGGCAGTAGTAGTGGATTGCCTGTGCACAGTGTGCTGCAGTGAGACACTGGGACTGGGTTAGGGTGCCCAGACAGCAAGCATGAATAGTCGGGATGGGGGTGGGGGTAATAGGAGTCAATATAAGAAAAAGACCCCAAAATCGGGACTGTCCCTATAAAATCGGGACATCTGGTCACCCTAGACTGGGTGCACATACATTTGGGGCTGGGGGAGGGAGGCTGAGGTGATGCCCAAAGGCCAAATCCAGCTATATTACCAAAACCACAATGAGAAACAGCAATTTTCAGCAGTTTATAACTTGGACAAATCCAAAGGGAGTTTCATGAGGCTAGCAGGATGTACCTCACTGGCCCCAGGGCCATCCCCACTGAAGGTCAAAGGCCTGCTGCCAACAACACACACATACGACCTTTTAAATTTTGTTTTAAAAGTTGCAATAATATTGTATAACAAAAAACGTTAGGCAGCTTAAATATAGGAGCTGCTTCGAGCTCTCCTTGCATCTGTGAAGAGACTCACACGCCACTGGCACTAAATAATAATAATTAATAGGTACTTACCATGCCAGGCTTAATTAAGTTTCCCAATTCTTTATGAAACCCTGCATGGCATTACTGTCATTCTGTTGCCACCTAGTGGCTACTCCAAACATTGCAACATCTGAATAATATTTAATATTTCGCTATTATATATATATAGTGCTTTTCATAAATAGATATCAAAACACTTTAGAAAGATCAGTATCATTATCCCTATTTTACATATGGGGAAACTGAGGCACAAGGGAGTGAAGTGCCATGTTTAAGGTTACCCAGTAGCAGGGCTAGGAATAGTTCATGAGTCCCAGGTCAGTGCTGTAACCACTAAGCAACACTGTGGTGGCAAAGGAATGATAATGTAATATTTGTATCTGCATTATTTGTTTATTATTATTATTATTATTTGAACCCCACTGTTCTAAGTGAGTACAAACCCAGAACAAAGAGACAGTCCCCTGGGATGAAAGTTTATAGTCAAAGTTTATGAGAAGTCCAGAGGGGTACTGTCAAAACATAAGTTACAAAGAGTCCTGTGGCACCTTAAAGACTAACTAAAGTATTGAAACATAAGCTTTCGTGGGCTAATACCCACTTCGTCGGATGCAGCCACTGCATGCATCCGACGAAGTGGGTATTAGCCCACGAAAGCTTATGTTTCAATACTTTAGTCAGTCTTTAAGGTGCCACAGGACTCTTTGTCACTTCTGCAATTCCAGACTAACACGCCTATCTCTCTGATTCTTGTCAAAACATAATATATTGAATGGAGAGAAAGAAAGAAAGAAACAAAGCTAGGGGAAGGGAAATGGTTGGATATGAAAGCATCTTGATTTCCTTCCAGTAATATGCTTCCCCACATTGTCTCCACAGCAGACAGTTACATGCCCCTCGGACAGCAGTGGGTTAGGACATTAACACAGAAAGAGACTCAGCTGTGAAACAAAGGGAGACATGAGCAGGGTCACAAAGCCCACATGTTCAAAAACCATGAGTTAGGCCCCAAAACTCATGAGATTGACTTAAAAATAACATTCTGATTATTTGCTTTCTGGGTTTTGAACCTTCAGATTTACATTTTCAAGCTTTTCTCTGCCACCACAGGGGACAGAAGCTGACTTTGTATTTAAATGAAGGCTGAGATTCTCATGTGATCACCTGACTCTAGGAACTGGGGCTTTAAGAGAAACACAAGATATTTCACGGTTCATGATAAAATCATGAGCTTGTGACACTGCAAGAAACGTTCTCTAAATAAGGGACGGTCCATGGGGAAGTTATTCCAGAACGGGGGGGTGTGTGAATTTAAAATGCAAAGAGCTATTCCAGGATAGCTCCTTGTTGGATGTTCAGATTCCAGAATAAGAGGTTCACACGGGGAGGTATTGCAGCATAGCACACTCCACAATAGCTACTCAGGTCAATTTCCCCATGCAAACATTCCCTAACTTGGGAATGCTGAACACCTGGGACAGATTGGCCACTGGAGTTGAAGCATGATTTTTAATTGGATTGAGCTCATATTCTGGTGCAGTGGATGGAGGCAGGCAAAGATACCTGAGGGGAGAAGACCATGAGGCAGGGGGGTTGAAGCAACAGATGATCAGCCGAGGACAGAGATAGACCAGTCAAACGGTAGAAGATGTTATCAGAATCCATACTCCTGCAATTGCTTTGCAGCTTCAATTTTTGGTTGGCTGGCTCCTTGGTGCTGGTTCTTTCCCAAAGGCCATATAGCTGGAGGTGGAAAGAAATGATGTAGGGGTCCTAGCGCTGCCAGAGGAGGGGTCTCCCCTGCACAGTTCTTCTAGGCAGGAGCGGTAGCACTGACACTGGGCCCTGTTCTACCCTCCCATGCAGTAATACTTGGTTAAGCTGTTTTGACAGTTTCAGTTTCTGGCAGACTCTTCCCTGAGGTTTATTTCTCTTAGCCCACATGGTTAGGGAGAGTGGAGGCACTGCAGGGCTCCCAATGCCCGCAGGAAGAGGGTCAATGAGATTCCTAGTTCTACACTGAATGCTATACCAGATGCTGAATCTGACTCAGGTTTGAGCCCAAGTCCCCCCTCCGTCCACACACAAAACAGTCTGACTCAGGTCAGAAAGCACTCAGGACCTGGGTCCTAGGATGCTGCTACAGGGTGGGTCAGAGCCTCAATCCTGCGATGTCTTGGGTCCAAGCCCTGCCATTTTGCAGTGTGGACGCAGCTCCAGCTGCAGACTTGAGTCAGAAGGTCTGTGTACTGCACTAGGGTTGAGTTAACACGTACATGAGACCTGGATCCAGCAATTGTACACCCAAGTTTACAATCCAGTGTAGACATACCCCAAGAAGAGGCCAGCCCCAGTCAACAGTGACCCCACACCTTTTCCAAATACTGATTTCAGAACCTAACACACAAAAGCCTAAATAACAAAAGTGATTACAACCAGACTTGCCAGTGGTTCTGATTTGGCCAGGACTTCCCCTTATATCCGTCCAGGATTGTCTCTTCCTGGGACAACACCCCAGTGCCCCTACAGGAGCACACAGGGGTCTGAGACAGCGACTGGGGCAACGTGTTGAAGTGGTAGGGGAGCTGGGACTGACTGGTGTTAGCCAGGTGGGTGGGGAGCCTGAGAGGAAGCCAAGTGGAGGTGTGGTGGGTCACAGAAGGCGTTTGCTGCGAGGAGATTGGTACCAGGACTGCATCCCTTACCTGGAAAAGGTGTTGTTGCTGCTGCTCCTCCCTGCCTGGGATTCAGAGAAGTTGCCTGGCTTTTTTTTTTCCCCAGCAGCCCCAGGTAGACTGAAGGTGTGAGGGTAATTGCATGCCTGCTGCCTTCCTGCGGCCCAGCCGGCTCAGGTGATACTAAAAGAAACCAAACACATATAATAACCACAGCTTCCAGCGGTCATGGGTGGGCCAGGTCAATGTGACCTAGTCTGGACCCTTTGGCAGGGGTCAATGCCCTGCTTTGGCGGCTCTGAGGTTCCTCGCGCTCCACTCTCATCTCCCAGCAACTTAAGGGCTGCGACGCGGTAAGGAAAGTCCAGCAGGGCGAGCTGGCACCATGTGGGCGCCAGCAGACAGCAAGCTGCTTATGAGCGAAGCCTGCTTCCCTCTCCCCTTCAGCCGAACAACTAGGAGTCCCTGCCTATATGGCCACAGGCTAATTCCTCCACTGGAGTGGCAAGAGAATCGGAGGGCCAAGGCGCCTGTGTAAGCGACGTACTCTGATGGAGAAACCATATTATCTCCGGGACCATATGTCTTCCTGAGTCCGGGGCAAAGACAGAACTCCACGCAGCAGAACTGTCAGCCCCCAAGATATATACCGCATTTTTCGGCATATAAGACGCCTTTTTAACCCCCAAAAATATTTGCAAAATTAGGGGGGGCGTCTTATATGCCGAATACATGACCTCACCGGGGAGCTGGGGCGGCTGCAGGTGGCCCGGTGGGCGGGGTGGGGCGGCGCTTCCCCCCGAGCCCACCCACATGTATTCGGGGCCGGCGGGGAACGGGAGCAGCTCGGGCCCTGGGGCCCCTGGGAGCGCCCGCCCGCGCAGCGGGGACGGGAGAGCGGCGCGCTCCCAGCAGCCCGCCCGCGCGGCAGGGACAGGAGAGCGGCGTAAAGGTGTTGGTGGTGTCCGGGGGGATGTTGTGGGGGTGTAGGGAGAGTATCTGGGGGTGTAGGAGTGAGGTGTCTGGAGAGATTGTAGAGGCAGAGGGGATGTGGTGTCGGGGGATCTTGCAGGGGTGTAGGAATGAGGTGTCTGGGGATGGTGTAGAGGCCGTGGTGTTTGGGGTGTAGGGGTTGGGGTGTTGGGAGGGTATATGGGGTGTCTGGGGGGATGTTGTGGGGGTGTCTGGGGATGTGGGAATGAGGTGTCTGGGGATGGTGTAGAGGGCGTGGTGTTTGGGGTGTAGGGGTTGGGGTGTTGGGAGGGTATAGGGTGTGTCTGGGGGGATGTTGCGGGGTTGTCTGAAGGTGGAGGAACGAGGTGTCTGGGGATGGTGTAGAGGGCATGGTGTTTGGGGTGTAGGGGTTGGGGTGTTGGGAGGGTGTGTCTGGGGGGATGTTGTGGAGGTGTCTGGGGATGTGGGAATGAGGTGTCTGGGGATGGTGTAGAGGGCGTGGTGTTTGGGGTGTAGGGGTTGGGGTGTTGGGAGGGTATAGGGTGTGTCTGGGGGGATGTTGTGGGGTTGTCTGAAGGTGGAGGAACAAGGTGTCTGGGGATGGTGTAGAGGGCGTGGTGTTTGGGGTGTAGGGGTTGGGGTGTTGGGAGGGTGTGTCTGGGGGGATGTTGTGGGGGTGTCTGGGGATGTGGGAATGAGGTGTCTGGGGATGGTGTAGAGGGCGTGGTGTTTGGGGTGTAGGGGTTGGGGTGTTGGGAGGGTATAGGGGGTGTCTGGGGGGATGTTGTGGGGGTGTGTGGGGATGTGGGAATGAGGTGTCTGGGGATGGTGTAGAGGGCGTGGTGTTTGGGGTGTAGGGGTTGGGGTGTTGGGAGGGTATAGGGGGTGTCTGGGGGGATGTTGTGGGGGTGTCTGGGGATGTGGGAATGAGGTGTCTGGGGATGGTGTAGAGGGCGTGGTGTTTGGGGTGTAGGGGTTGGGGTGTTGGGAGGGTATAGGGTGTGTCTGGGGGGTTTTTGCGGGGTTGTCTGAAGGTGGAGGAATGAGGTGTCTGGGGTGGGACTGAGGTGACTGTGGGGGTTTAGAGGGGTTATGTGTGTGTGTGGGGGGGGGTAGGGACTGAGGTGCCTGTGGGGGTTTAGAGGGGTTATGTGGGGGGGAAAGGACTGAGGTGCCTGTGGGAGTTTAGGGGGGTTATGTGTGTGTGTGTGTGTGGGGGGGAAGGACTGAGGTGCCTGTGGGGGTTTAGAGGGGTTATGTGGGGGGGAAAGGACTGAGGTGCCTGTGGGAGTTTAGGGGGGTTATGTGTGTGTGTGTGTGTGGGGGGGGAAGGACTGAGGTGCCTGTGGGAGTTTAGGGGGGTTATGTGTGTGTGTGTGTGTGGGGGGAAGGACTGAGGTGCCTGTGGGAGTTTAGGGGGGTTATGTGTGTGTGTGTGTGGGGGGGGGGAAGGACTGAGGTGCCTGTGGGGGTTTAGAGGGGTTATGTCGGGGGGAAGGACTGAGGTGCCTGTGGGAGTTTAGGGGGGTTATGTGTGTGTGTGTGGGGGGGGGGGGAAGGACTGAGGTGCCTGTGGGAGTTTAGGGGGGTTATGTGTGTGTGTGTGTGTGGGGGGGAAGGACTGAGGTGCCTGTGGGAGTTTAGGGGGGTTATGTGTGTGTGTGTGTGGGGGGGGGGAAGGACTGAGGTGCCTGTGGGGGTTTAGAGGGGTTATGTGGGGGGGAAGGACTGAGGTGCCTGTGGGAGTTTAGGGGGGTTATGTGTGTGTGTGTGTGTGGGGGGGAAGGACTGAGGTGCCTGTGGGAGTTTAGGGGGGTTATGTGTGTGTGTGTGTGTGGGGGGAAGGACTGAGGTGCCTGTGGGAGTTTAGGGGGGTTATGTGTGTGTGTGTGTGTGTGGGGGAAGGACTGAGGTGCCTGTGGGAGTTTAGGGGGGTTATGTGTGTGTGTGGGGGGGAAGGACTGAGGTGCCTGGGCGGGTGTTTGGGGCCGGCCCGCGGCTCTGCCCGCCCCCCGCGGCCCCTCCCCAGCGCGGCGCGGCCGGGAGGAGCCGGAAGGCGGCGGGGCGGAGGCGGCTCCATGGCGCTGAACCTGAGCAGGAACGGGCCGGCGCTGCAGGAGGCCTATGGCCGGGTGGTGGCCGCGGGGAGCCCGACCGACTGGTGAGGGGCCGGGTCCCGCCACCCCCTCCCGCCGGGATCCCCATCGCCCCGCCCCCCGCCGGCCCCCCCCATTGCCGGGGACCGGCCCCCCATTGTCCCGCCCCCCGCCGGCCCCCCCCATTGCCGGGGACCGGCCCCCCATTGTCCCGCCCCCCGCCGGGCCCCCCCATTGCCGGGGACCGGCCCCCCATTGTCCCGCCCCCTGCCGGGCCCCCCCATTGCCGGGGACCGGCCCCCCCATTGTCCCGCCCCCCGCCGGGCCCCCCCATTGCCGGGGACCGGCCCCCCATTGTCCCGCCCCCCGCCGGGCCCCCATTGTCCCGCCCCCCGCCGGGCCCCCATTGTCCCGCCCCCCTCTAGTCCTCTGGTCCCCCCATGGGTCCCCCACCAGCCACGCCCCCCACCCCAGAACCGGCCCTGCTCCCTCCTCCTGTCCTCCCCCCATCTCCATGCGCCAGGCCCCCCCCTCCCCGGGACTGACCCTGCCCCCACCAGGCCCCCCCAGTCTCAGGGAGCGGGACCCCCACCCCGTCCCATCCTCCCCATAACGACCGGGGCCACCCCAGACACCCCCCCAGCTCAGAGTGGTTCCCCTTCTCTTCCTTTTCAGCAGGGCAGGGGCTGGGATAGGGCTGGAGGTGATAGCGATGGACCTGCCTGGGCTGGGCATGGGTTGTGGGGCCTCGGGGTGGGGGGAAGCACGTGTGTGTCCCATTGGGGAGGGGTGGCACCGGACATAGTGGTTGGAGACGGGTGTGTGTGTGTACACCTGGGTTGGTGTAGGTGACAAGCGGTGGGGAAGTGGATGGCTGCCAGGATGATACAAGAAGGGATGGGACGGGGTGGGCGCTGTGTGGAACTTGGGGTGACGTGGGAAGACAGGCGGGAAACAGTCAGGATGGTGACAGGTTTCAAAGGGGGAGCCGTGTTGGTCTGTATCCGCAAAAACAACGCAGAGGCCTTGTAGCACCTTAGAGACTAGAAAATTTATTTGGAGCATAAGCTTTTTGGGGGCTAGAACCCACTTCATCAGATGCATGGAGTGGAAAATACAGTAGCAGGTGTGTACACACACACACACACTGTACACACACACACACACTGTACATGTAAAGATGGGAGTTGCCTTACCAAGTGGGGGGGTCAGTGCTAACGAGACAATTCAGTTAACAGTAGAATACCGAGGGAGGAAAGATGGTGGTGAGGAGGGGCCCAGCATCCACTCTGGGGAGATGGAAGAGCAGCAGGAGGCTGGGCTCGTGAGGAATAATGGTTGGTTTAGCATTGATTGCTAAAATGTCACCCCTACGCTTTATTTCAGGGCTTTGTTTACCTACGAAGGCAACAGTAATGACCTGCGAGTGGCTGGCTCTGGAGGTGAGTACATCTGGGGAAGGCCACTCCCTACATAGGGGAGTCGTGCCCGTCTGGGGTCAGGATGGGTCCTTGGTTGCATAGAAGGTGGTATGGTTTAGCTTGACAGGGTCATGATGTCTGTTCAGCTTCGCTATGCAGTGCTGGCGGTTGGGGTCCAGTGTTTGTATGGGATAGCTCTGGAGATGGAGATTCTGCCTCCTCTTTCACCCCAGTTGTTTAACAAAGGACATTCCTTTCTGGGGCTGCGGTCTCAGCCCATTGCTGCTTGCTCTGGCTCACAGAAGATGTTGTGAAGAGTCCTGGGTTAGATCCTGGGACACCTAGTAAGGTGGAAATGCACCTTAGCTTTTTCAGCGATCAAGTAACAGTGCCTGGGGGTGATGCTTTTCCAATGAAGAGGTGCGGGGTAAAGCAGAAAGAGTGGCACTAGTAGGGGACTGTGATATCAAGTGTAACATGAAGGCGAGTTTCAATCCCTCTCAAAATAACCTTGGCTTATTTTCTTTTCCTTCCCCTTGTGTGGGTTTTTCTGTTTTGTTTTGTTTTTTCTAAAGAAATTTGAAAAAACAATTCCTGTACCTCTTTTTAACTCTTCACAGTTCAGTTTGTTCCTGTTGCATTTTAACAGTACTAGTGTTAATGCAACAGAAAGGTAGCAGAGTCACGCACTCAAGGTGACTTGTGGCAATAATTCTAACTTATTATCCATATAGAGTATTTTCTGATTCAGGTTTCCCCATTGCATGTAACACTTAATATCTTGCTGATTTTCCCATGAAAACATACTAATTTACAGCTAAGGGTGCTAAACTGTAGGTCCCACCAACACACATCTTAAAAGCAAGGAAATAAGTATTTGTATCATTTTGTCTGTGTTCTATTCATCAGTTTCCTTTCCCAACCTCATATTTTCCTTTCACCTCCCCCATGTCGCCACACACAGCAGCTAATGGGCACCCTTGAATGCCAACCACGTTTGCTGGTTATATGTTTATATGCCTGACACAGGGTTGGTGTGACCTTGAGAAATTGTCCTGTATGTAGCTATGTGTGTGGTTTTGAATTGGATGCAAAATGAAGGGCGACATCACTTTACAAATGGTAGCTGGAGGATGTTTTTTTGGTCGTGTTCAGGAAACCCGTGAAGGGGTAACGTGTGGCTGTTTGTCGTGTTCCTGGTGTAGTATTTTGATGTAGACATTGCAGAACTAAAATCTACCTTGATATAGTGTATTTATGGGTAGCATTAAGGCTATATGTGGTTGCTGAGGATGTGAGCGGAGGTATAAGGGCCGTGATGGTCGAAGAGAGGTATTTGAAGTTGAGGATTAGTGGAGCAAAGATAGTGTGTTGAATGATAGAGCCACTTATTTTCCCTGCTTTTTAAAGTTAATGCAACTAGGAACTTTAACTCCAAATTCATGAGTATTTTTGTTTCGGTATTGGACAGGTTTGTAATAAACATGTATTGTTATGGGTAGTTATTCACATAGCTGGCTAGCAACGTGACCTCCGCTGATTGGGAACGTGATATCTCCTATGCCCTCCACAGAACTGCGCTCCTTACCTGTGTTTTCTCACACGGGCATAGCCCATGCCGCCCTGCTCCCTCCCTACCACGAGTAGACTTCTAGCAGACTTTAAACATTGACACATTAGATACATTCATGCCCCTGAGGCCCGAGGAGAGTCATAGCAGTCCAGTCAAGCAAGCCTCTTACAGTCTGCCAAACTAGGACTCCCCTCTGGAGAACAGCAGGTTTGTCTGGGGGAGAAACTGCTCAGCTGGTAATTTTTGTCCCTGCTCTGTTGGTGATAGCAATAGGGGCAGGAAGAGAGGGATACTTGTAGCTGGAGGTCCCTCAGTAGAGGAGCTAAGAGCTCCTGAGTGAGAGAAATCTGTCATACTGGGAATCTCCTCCATAAGTTTTAACTGCTAGGGATGGGCACAGGTAAAGGAAGGAGCCAAGGAATTTGACAGCACACTCCTGGACCCCCCTTTTCCAAGCCTGATTTTCAGATGCCCTAATTTTAGGAGTCTCCCCATCTTGTTAAATTGCTTTCCAGACAGAAGGATAATTATCTTCATTTCAGTGAGTGAAAATATTCATAAGGCACTGTAATGGTCTATTTGGAATGGGGCTAAGGAAGTAGGGCCTCTGGAATGGAGAATCTGGAAGGTCACTTAGCCTGTACTCCAGCCAGCCTTTGTGCTTGCTCCCCTCATGTCTCTGCCCCAACCCAATAGCTGAATTTTGGGCCTAGGCTGCACCCACATCTTCACTGATTTAGGCTCACAGCTGATGAACCACAGGGTGCTTTCTGTAACTCTTTGTTACTAACAGGGTTAGTGGGAGAAGAGGAGAGGAAAGCTGGAATCCAGACCTAAGATTGGAGCTCTCTTACAGAGGCAACTTGACCCCTTTTGCTTTGAAAATGGAAGTTGCTGACAAAGCTGAGTGGCTCTGTTGGCTTTCCTTGCCTGATGACATGAGGTGGTTCCAACTCATGACATTTGATTTTAAAAGTTCAGCGGTGTTCTGGATCTGAGAAGCTACCGGAGCATGTGCAGAGTCTGGTGGTTGTGGGGACAAGGGTTGTGTGTCAAGAGGAAACTCCCCGGAAGTGAGATTGTCAAGATGGCTGCAAAAGGGAGAATTTCTAAACTTTTCTTCTGCAGAAGCTAGTGAGTATTTTTCTGAAAACATCACATGGAAGATTTATTTGTCATCTGAAATGACTGGGCTAAATTTGGAGACTGAGTAAAACTATTTAAATGTGGGAAAAACAGGGATTTCAGTCTTGCTTCAAGTCCAAATCTAAATGCAGCCTTCATTCTGGAATTGCTACCGGTGCCTGATGATTAAAATGCAACTCGTACATTTTGTGGTGGTTAAATGTGGTTGAGCCAACTCTGCAGGAGGAACCTTGGATGGTGAAATTTTACTGACATGTGAGCACTTGATTACTACCCCAGTGTTAATGCTGAACTCATGGTAGTTTTAGCATTTAATTATAGTGGGAGGGGTATCTTGAGCAATGTAGCACTTTCCATTCTAGTGCCTCTGTTCACTCTCATCCCTTTCAACATCCAGGTGGAGATAGTCAAGGCTTGGCCACTGCCTAAGGGTGAATTTTCTTTTTCCTTTTAAAGTTTGAATATCAGCTCTTGGTGGGTGGGGAAATGCGCTTTCCTCATGGTGTAACTTCTTGACAAGATTTTTTTGAGGCGCTGTACACACAGGGGTGAAAGTAACTTAAAGGGCTTATCGGTACTTCGGAGTCCTGTGGGCAGGGGGTGGAGCCTCCACCAGAGGAGGCGGGGTCTTTAAATCCCTGGGCCCTTTGACTCACTGACTGAGCCCCAGGGGCTTCTGGCTGCCGCTGCCACCCCAGGGCACTGGGCTCTGACAGAGCTTTAAAGGGTCAGGAGCTCCACTGAGGCAGCTGGGAGCCTCTGGCCCTTTAAATCACTGACAGAGCCTCGCTGCCGCTACCCCAAGGCTCCAGCAGTGGGGCTCGGTTGGCTATTTAGAGGGCCCCGGAGGGTAGTGGCAGTGGGAGTCCTGGGCCCTTTAAATTGCCACCCAAGCCCCACCGCCAGAGCCCTAGGGTAGCAGCAGCAGCTGGAGGCTCTGGCAGCGATTTAAAGGGCCAGGGCTCCCAGCTGCCGTGACCACAGTGGAGCCCCGGACCATTTAAATTGCTGCGACCCCCCCCCGGGATTCGGCAGTGGGGCTTGGGCGGCGATTTAAAAGGCTCGGGTCGGTAGCAGGAGCCGTGGGCCCTTTAAATCACCGCCCGAGCCCTGCTGCCACGACAACCCTTTCAATTGCCGCCGGGGGAAGCCGGGGCCCGGTACGGCACACTGGCTCTTGCGGGTACGCCGTACTGGCTTACTTGCACCTCTGCGTACACTCGCAACAGCTGGGGGCAGGGAAACTGAAGTTGAAATTCGGCAGGGAAGGCCTTTGCAAGTCCTGTGAAAATGAGCTTTGAAAAACGTGCTACACAAGCTCAGCTGAACTTCGCCCACATTCCTGCTAACCACATAAAATGGGAAGTTGAAGACGACCACCCTGACCCCACATGTGCAGCCAAGTCAGCCCTGCCTGTGGTTCTTGTAAGGTGAACAGGGAGAAAGGGGGAGTTCCCATGCATAGGAGAACGCCCTGCTTGGATGCACCTTAGGAGCTTTGCTGCTGAGGGGCTTCTTCCCGGTGGCCTCCAGTGAGCTTGCTGGGGTCTAGGTCAGTAGTTCGGATGCTCAAAATTCTCTTGAGGTGGATACCTGGATATTAAGGTGCCAGATAGTAACTTGCACTGTTAATGAAGCACAAAGGCTACATACACAAGCCAGAAAAGGACAACGTTAATGTTGCCCACCTAGTTTTAACGCCACCTCTTTGCGTGTAAACTGCATTCTGACACTGCTCAGTTAGTCCAGAGCATCTCTCAAATTGTACCATGGCATAGGCTCATCCATCTTTTCCCTGCAACTTGTGGGTAATATCTATAGCGCTGCTCTGTGTATGGCAGACTGCAGACACAGCCGTTTTTGATAGGAAAAGTACCTAGCAAACTCTTCTTACACAACAGGGTGACCATAGTAATGGTGAAAATCTGGAGGTGTGTGGAAACCACCTATGTTTGCAGCTAATTTAGCTGCATAGTGGAGTGTCTTGTGCCCTGTTACTGCTGTGGGTGCTACTGGCTGACACGAAACAGGTTGTGTTGACCAGACGCCTGTGCAGGGAGCTCTGGGGAAGCTGGATTTCCTGTTTGTGTGTGTACATGTTCTCTTATTTTGAGCTTGCTGCAAAAATGAAATGGGAGGAAGGAACATGCAGCTGGAGACTTTGTCAAGCTGGTCTCGTTTTGGGTTAAACAGGACTCCCTTCAATAGGCCACTTCCAAAGAGGTGAGCGGTGTTCATTCCTGAGCCTCTGTTCCTGCGACTTTTGCTTATGTATATTACTTGAAGGTATCTGGATTCCATTGAAATGGTTGATAACTCCCATTGACTTTAATGGGACCAGGATGTTCCCATTACTGTTTCAATACAACTTCATGTAAAAGCTTGTGTGTAGAGTTTAGAGCCATCTGCTGCAGCTTTGAAAACAGTCCCTGTATTGAAATATTTAATTACAATGAAGTGCCTTGGAATCTATGGCCATTTATGGTAAGAGTGGTTTTCAGTTGACATACTTTTTATTTTAGTCCCTGTAGGACTCCGGCCGCTTTCCAGAGGAAGGTACATTTGTAAGGATGGCAGGGCTCTGAAGAGGTCCTACCTCTTCCATATAATCCATAAAATTGCACACTGTAGCGGAGCTGCGTGGATTTGTTGGTTTAGGTGGAGGCCTCTCTCCAGGAGCTGAGTTTGTTCTGACTGCTCATGGCCAAGCAGTAGGAGAAAGCCACCGAGAGCTGAGTCTCAGGAGTGAGGACTGGACACATCCACAGATAGGACTGTTTCTTAGTTGGATGCTTTTCTGAGGGACGCTGAAGGGTAATTTTTCCTCTTCTCGAGACTGCGACGGTTGGGTCATTCGCACTCTGCTCATCTCTCTCCCTTTCTCCCGCGGTAGATGGCGGCTTGGAGGAGCTGGTGGAGGAACTCAGCAGTGGTAAGGTGATGTATGCGTTCTGTCGGGTGAAGGATCCCAACTCTGGCCTTCCCAAGTTCGTCCTCATCAACTGGGTAAGTAGAGACGGACTGTTTCTATTCGAATGTGAAGCCTTAGGTACATGTTTGATGCTCTCTCCAGGTGGAAAAGGATACACCCAGCATCTAGAAAGCTAAGACTACGATTATGTCACGGAATCCATGACTTCCATCGACCTCTGTGACATTTTCTGCCCCAGGGCTGGAGCTCCCAGCCAGCCCTCCTCCGCAGCCCCTGCCCTGCTAGGAGACACCCCACCGATGCCCAGCTGCAGCGGGTGGCTGGGGGGACCCCGCGGGCAGGGGTAGCTCCCACTCACCACAGCGATGGGGGACCCGGGAGCCCCTGCAGCAGTGTATGCTGAATCTGCCTCCCCACTCTGTCACCGATATTTTTAGGAATAAATCAGGGACAGGTCATGGGCTGAGTTTTTGTTTATCGCTCGTGACCTGTCCCTGACTTATTCCTAAAAATATCTGTGACAAAAACTTAGGCTTATAGATAGCTAATGCTTGGAATGCCTTCGGGACCAGAGTGAGACTCCCCCCCCCAAAACACATGCAGATGTGTAGTGCACTGCAAAATGCTAAGAGTTCAGATGAACAAAATGGGAGACGTTCCTAGGCCTTCTGAGGTGCTCTGTTCTTGTTAATAGGATAAGACCTGACATACTGGGTCAGACCAATGATCCTTCTCTCTAGCCCATTGTCGTGTCTCCAACAATGGCCAGTACCAGCGCTCCAGTGTACAGAACAGAGCAGTTGGCGTGATCCACCTGTCTTCCCCTCCCCGTTTCTGGCAGTCAGAGATTTAGGTGGGCTTGTGCCCCTGACCATCTTGGCTAATAGCCATTGGTGGACCTGTCCTCCAGGAACTTATCCAGTTCTTTTTTTAGCACAGCTATACTTTGGCCTTCACAACATAATTCCACTGGTTAATTGTATGTTGTGTGAAAAAGTATTTCCTCTCTATTGTGTTCAACCTGCTGCCTGTTAATCTCATGGGGTGACCTCTTTTGTATTGTGGGAAAGGGTAAATAACACTTTCCTATTCATTTTCCCACACATACCATTCATGATTTTATAGAGCTTCTATCATCCTCCCCCCCCCACACACTTTAATTCTCTCTCTTTAAGATGAACAGTCCTAATATTTTTCTTGTCTCCTTATATGGAAGCCGTTCAATACCCTTGATCATCTTTGTTGCCCTTCACTGAATCTTGTCCATTTCCACTATATCCTTTTGAGATGGGCTGACCTTGAATACTGTGTCCAGTTCTGGATTATTATGGTAGTTAAGTTAGCAGTTAAGTTTTCGGGTCGTTAAGGCTGTAAATACCTTGAAAATAACCTCTCTGGAGCATGATCGCTAGAATAAAATGTTTGAAAGTGAGGAAAACTTGGAGTTGAGGTTCCACAAACAGAGCATGCACTGCACTGTTCTTTATTCTGTATAAGTTATTATACTGCCCTCGTCACTAGTATCGGAGCGCCTTCCAGCAGTACAGTGGAAGCCATGTGACTGACATGCCACATGGTATGTGTTCTCTCAAACCTCTCTCTGGGGGAGAAGTGTGTGCAGGGGAGTGTCTTGTTTTGGGAGGGTTTTAGGTTTGTTGAAATGTATGGGTTGCTTCGGCCAGTCAAAGAAAGTGCCTGCGCTTGGAGCAGAAGGTGGTGAGTTTTGTGATGGTCCTCAGTGCAGGTATATCCACCGATCCAGGTGTGTTACAGGTCCCCTGATCTGGGGGAAGATGCGAGTCTGCTGCAGCCCCACCTTTGGCACTGTGGCTGTTCAGCTCAAGCTGTAGCAGCTCCTGCTTTCAGCCACTGAGGTTCTCCGTTCAATCCCTGGTGTGTCAGCTAAGAGGGCAGCCAGGTTTATAGGCCCAGTCTCTGGGTGTAGGATCCTGTTCTCAGGAATCAGGCACTGGTAACTCTAGAGAGGGTTAGCAGAGGGGTCTGCCACTTGGATGTTTGTCTTACATTCCTCTCCTTCCCTTTAATTAATGCTTCCAGAACTTTGCCTTTTGCACACAGCATCTCTTCCCCTCAATATGGCCTCCACATCACCCTAGCATCCCTGATAGCTGTGGTGTCCTGTTTCAGAGAGCCTGGGGGGGGCTTGTCTCAGTTGGGTGTTACACAGTCCTTGAGTACCTAAGGTTCTAGGTACTAATGTTTCTCTTTGCAGACTGGCGAAGGTGTGAACGATGTGAGAAAGGGAGCTTGTGCCAACCATGTCAGCACCATAGCAAACTTTTTAAAGGTACAGGCATGTTTTTATGGTGTTTTCCCTGGACCCTCCCTTTGCTGTTGTTTGCCCTTCCTGTTATTCCAGATCGACAAGCCCTGGCTTTTTGTCCTTCCTGCTGGGAAAGGACCGAGGGAGGTACAGCAAGTATTGCAGGGCTCTGGCCACTCCGTATTTACAGTCTGGGATCTTGGAAGCGTGGGCTTCTCCTGGAACATAAACACACCAGAAAGCCACAGCAGCTGTTGGCACTCAGTGGAGTCTCCTTAATCACCTGTGAAGTGAACCTGTTGAGTAGCCCGTGGGGGTTGTTGCTAGTAGACAGGCTCCTCTAAGTTTCTTTGAGAACCAATGTGTGTTAGGGGTTTTCCCCTATGGAAAATAGTTCCTGATGGAAAGAGACCACACGGGAGGGGAGAGCTACAAACACCCTTTCTCTCTTGCTATATTTTCCTGTTAGATTAACAGTTCTCCCTCAGATCTGGCAGCCCTTTGAGCTGCAATTTGTGGGCAAATGGCCTCTTTAAACTCTGCTTTCAGTTGCCATTATTCAGTTGGGAGCTCTGTGAAGTATCACTTTAAAAGGGGACTTGGAGTTGCCAGAGGCTTCAGACTGTTGCGGAGGGGTGGGTGTGTCATGTCTCCTTTTGTCCCCTCTCAGTCCCTTGACACTGGGGTTCCTTTAGCCTTGCTGTTTTAGATTTAGTATTGAGTCCAGAAACTTTAAGGAGCTCTAAAGTGGAAAGTTCAGGTCAGCCCATCCTCCTCAGGGAGCTGGAGGAGAATGGGTGACCGCAACAGCCTGACTGTGACACTTCACACTCCATGAAGTTGTGGGACCAGATCCGAACAGCTCTCTCTGCCTCTCCCTTCCTTCCCCTCTGTGGGGGTCGTACCAAAACGCAGCCAGAGGGATTGGAGGCCTCTGCTCCCATAGGAAGTGTCTGCCCCGCATGTGCGGTGGTGAAATCATGCCAGTCTGCTCTCGGGTCACTCCGCGGCAGTGCGTGTCTTTGGGCAGAAGGATGTCGTCCATTAGCCCTCGGAGTCAAGTTTCTCCTAACTGTGCTGCTCTTTTTCTCTGCCCAGGGCGCCCATGTGACGATAAACGCTCGGGCGGAGGAGGACGTGGAACCTGACTCAATCATGGAGAAAGTTGCCAAGGCTTCCGGCGCAAACTACAACTTCCATAAAGAAAGTAGCAGGTTCCAGGATTCAGGCCCTCAGACTCCAGTGGTGAGTTCCTGGGGCCTTTCTAAGTAACCTTTGCACCCCTGGGCTGCAGGGACAGCAGGGATCTCTCTGCCAGTGACTCAGCTGCACGGAAATAGGGCTGCTCAACTCTGATCCTGGTGTGACGGTGCACTTGTTCAGATGCTAGCCATGGTATTCTTCATGGCTTCGCCCTCTGTATCTTAGAATCTCTTTCTCTGGAGCTGATGGCTAGTGCCGGGGCGAAATAGGAGACCAGCCTCAATGAATTCCCAAGTCTTGTCTTGCTCATAGTGATTCCGAAGCAACAACATTTGAATTTCTAAAGCACCCGCCCAAGATGTCCGAGTTCTCGAGTGTCAGCCCTCAAGAGTTAACGTAAGAGTGAACTCTTTTCAGTCTCAAACGTCCATTTTTGTGCTTTCACTTTTCAAACACTGCACAAGCATCAGTTCATCTAAACACTCGAAAAGATCCACACACACAATGAGTCAGGGTCAGGTTGTGACGGTCTCAGCTTGGTCACCAAATGGCACTTCCTTGATCTTAATCATCCCTGTCCTGGTGCTGTTTCATTGCTGTTTGTGTCTGTTTTCCTTTTTCTTGTTACTGAAGATCTTGTGTGATGAGCTCTCAGCTCCTTAGCTTCTGCCACATGGCAGGGTGCGGCGGGACAGGACTTATTCTTCAAATATCTATATATTTACCACTGTCTTTTTCCTTATGGGTAATTTCCCTCCCTCGTCCTGCCAATTTTGCCTGTCTCTAAAATGCAGCTCTCCGATTACAACTTCCTGTCTCTCTCTGGGCTAGACTTCAGGGTCTGGCTCGTGGAGTCATAAACTGGCTTTTCACATTCCATTGGACTTTCCCGTTCCAGGGCCCCCTCCAAGGTTGGGGGAATGTGGAGACCGCATGGCCTCTTGTACAGAAGCAGGCACTTTTCGTGGTCCTGTTGAACGCTTCTGGGCATAGTATCCCGGAAGGGGAACCTGAAAGACGCTGGGCGGTAGTGCCAGTGGGCTGCAATCACTACCTCCTGATTAAATACAGACCGCCTCAGCTGTGTGCTTCTCTTGTCCACCTCCAGGGCTCTGTCTACCAGAAGACAAACGCCATGTCTGAAATCAAGAGGGTCGGTAAAGATAACTTCTGGGCCAAAGCAGAGGTGAGTCCCGGAGCACTGGATTGGTGAGGGAGGCTTGATTTGGGTAAGATGCTTGGATTTTACCTGAGCTTTTTTGTCACTAACAGCCTCTTCCTCCCCTTCCTAAGGCTGGGCTGACTCCTGGATAATGGATTCATGGCATGGGAAGGGTTTGTTCTGCTTTAGTGGGGGTGGCTGTTTCCAGCTGCCGTGGAAGTGACTGGATGGTCCAGGTTTCTGTCAGGGCTTCTGTGACTCGTGCTTACATGAGCAAGTAAGGTCTTTGAGGGAGGATTCTGGGCCTGCCCTCCACATGGGGTCCTTGGAGGTTGAAGACACCTCCCAGGAGTGTGTGGGGTGGTGTTAGAGCAACCCGGGCTGCAGACGCTCCAGCTGGCGGTGCACCCAGCTGTAGCGGACAACACGGTAACAAGCTGTAAAACTCCCGCGATGGTTGGTGATTACAGTCTGAAGACACGGTAAGAAGAGAGCTGTGGGGATTTTTCTCCCGGGCTGGCAGCTTTAACCAGACTTGGCCCGCTCCTGTCCTTAGAAAGACGAGGAGAACCGCCGGCTGGAGGAGAAGAGGAGAGCGGACGAGGAGCGGCAGCGACTGGACAAAGCGCACCATGAGCGGGAGCTGCAGGAAGCAGCTGGGCGGGAGCAAAGGTTTAAAGCGAGAGCCAGCGAGATTGACGCTCAGAAGTGAGTCTCTTCTTTGCACCGAGAAGCTCTAACCGTTTCCTTGCCTTATTCCTAAATGGGTCTGTCTGGTCTCCTTCCCTCTGACCCATGGGCTGCTTTATTCAAGGCAGTATGATAGCGCGTCACTCCCTAACGTGTCGTAGTCTTGATGAGGTCAGAGTGAAGGCTGAGCTCTGGAGTCCCGGTCCGATGGGCCTAGTATGTTCTGGTGGATGGGGCTCCTGTCTGGTAAATCATCCAGGCGGAGAAGGTGTCTTCTCCACGGCCGAGCTATAAACTCTGCTTGTTGACCAACTTCAGCTGAAGTCTTCCTGCCCCATCGCTCTATGTCCTGTCCCCAATTTGGCATGGAGGCTGGTCTGACGGGCAAGACTTTGCCTCCTCCACCTTGGAACTGCCTTCTCCCTCAACCAGCCCTCTCAGACTCGAGAGAGGAGCCCCAGCTAACAGACCTTGCTAGGCCTATCAGACCAGGGCTCCGATGGGTGGAACCATAAGCCCAGCCTTAGAGGTGAGTCTCTGTCATCTTTATATCTAACCCTACGGCCATCCATGGTGTTGTACAGCACAACTACAGGGGTGTCTGTGCCGGGACTGTGTCTGTGGTTGGTCGCTGGCAATACATCTGCTGCCCCAGCACATGCAAAAATCTCAGTTCTGTAGCTGCTGCCTAAAAACAAACGCCAGGCGTTGAAACCATGGCTGAAAACACAGCTCACCCATTCACAGAAGGTTTCCTGAATGCTATAGAAGCCCTTCTTAGAATCATAGAATCTCAGGGCTGGAAGGGACCTCAGGAGAGCATCTAGTCCAACCCACTGCTCAAAGCAGGACCAATCCCATTTTTTCCCCATATCCCTAAATGGCTCCCTCAAGGATTGAGCTCCCAACCCTGGGTTTAGCAGGCCGATGCTCAAACCACTGAGCTATCCCTCCCCCCAACCTCTTGTGTCCACCATTTGCAGTCTGATACTGTCCCACATTTAGGGATCTTCCTCTCCCACCCCCCAAATACACACACCTACAGCTCTAGGACACCGCATGGGTTCAGCTGCCAGGTGCTTGCTGCTGATAGGAGGAAGCCTGGGAGTGGGTCCTTCTGTGGGCCTGCTGTGGCAAGGATGGGGATTGTTCAGATGACAAAGGGGAGCCCCTAAAGCGCCAGTTTTAGGGGAAGGAGTGAGGGCAGCACCCTGCGGTAAGGTTGCCTCTGCCAGGGCCCTATCCAGTTTGCAGCAGCAGGGAGCTCCACCCAGCTGGGCTGCCTGGCATCCGTCTCGGCCTGGTTATTGTTTAACTCCAGTTTATTTACAACGGCAGGAAATTCCAGCAGCAGCAGGATACCCAGAGCAGGGACAAGGAGAAGCGGCAGTGGGTGAGTTTTGACAGTCGCCCTCCCTTCGACCTCTTATTTGTGACTCCTGCAGAAATCGGGGGGAGAGTTCAGGGTCTCCTAGAATAGCGCAGTGTGGACTGTCTGGGGGAGCGCCGGACAGATAGATGCCCGTTAGCGATGCTCTCCCTAGACAGGCTGAGGTAGTGTCAAGGCTTCCCGTGTGGAACATGTGTAGGGGTCAGGAATGACCCGTCCCCCACCTTCAGAACTGTCCGTCTGGCCGGGTGCGTTGGACAGAGAGTGGCTTTGTCAGAGCATCAGCTATCGGCCGCTCTCATAGCCTGGCACACTGGGTGTGTCCTGAATTTGGCTGTCTGGCTCTGTAATGACCATCCTTCTGATGTTGCTCCTGGTTCCCGTCCCCCTGGAGCCAGGGGAAGCCACGTTTTGGGGCGGGGTTTGGCATGGGGGCTGGGTGAGAGAGCCTGGTCTCTGTGACTGTGAGAGCAAAGGGTTGTCTTGTGCCGCAGAAGGAGCAGGAAGAGGAGCATCAGGCTGCCCAGCGGAGGGGTCTCCGGAGGAGCGAGTCTGTGGAGAAAGCTCAGGTAGGTGCGAAGAGGAGCTCCCGTGACCTGCTGCCAGCACCTCCAGCCACGGCTGCACCAGCTGGGCCCACGGGGCAGTCGGAGGCTGGTCAGTGAGTTCCTTTTCCTGGCGCTTCTAACTGCACACGGAAGGAACCGACCCTTCCTTTGCCCCCTTCCCCTCAGAGGTGCTGGGACGTGGCAGGGACTATTCAGACGCAGCAGTCCCATGTATTGCCTCACCTGGGTGCTTGTCTCTTGGGGACTTCGCGTTACCTTCTAAGGCCCCACACAGCCGGCTGTGGGTCTCCTGCGAGCTGGTTGGCCCATTCCCCGACTTGCTGTGGGTCTTCTGAGGGACATGGACTCCTATCTGCCTCCTCACGGCCATGCTTCTCTTGGTGGCCTGGGTGCTTGTCCCTGACGCTCCTGGGGTCTGGGGAGCTTTCACTGCCCTCCCTCAGCCTATGCTGTGGGTGCAGGGGCTTGTCCAGGCGTCCACTGATGCCTGCTGGTCCGTGGGGGCTGTGGTTGTTTGTCCTAGTGGCTGGGTCTTTTTCTTTCCACAACTTTCCTGTATTTCCAAGGGGGAGGGGGTTGGGAAGGGGTGGAATTTAGGCTTCCCAGTTGAGTTCTCAGTCATAAGTGAGTCCCGTCTGCTGCTCCTGTGGAACTTCCCAATAAAGGGCTTCAACAGAACAAGTGAGATCCTTCATGTGCAATAGCAGTGATGCCTTGTTCTCCAGCTGCCTGTTCCATGCAGGCAGAGGGCCAGTGCTGAGAAGGAATCGCAGGGCAAGGTGGTAACGTAGGCCTTGGTGCCATCAGAGGGTTGTGGCTACGTCCCATGATACCACCGTATCCATTCTACCACAGGCCAGGAAAGGACCACTGTGATCATCTAGTCTGATCCGTATCACGCAGCCCAGAGATAGTCCCCACAATAATTCCTAGGGCAGATCTCTTAGAAAAACACCCCATCTTGATTGAAAAATGAGCAGTGATGGAGACTCCACCACGACCCTGGGTAAATTGTTTCAGTGGCTAATTGCTCGGTTGCAAACGTGCACAGTACAGGACCAGCGATGAAACCCTGGCCTCTCTAGGACTCAAATCTGATGAGTACAAGGGACCTCTTAGCACTGACTTGTACCTAGCTGAAGGGAATGAACAGAACCATTTGAAAGCTGTTTCAGGCTGGTAGGTGAGCAGTACCCAGGGATCTAGGAAATGAGATGGGTTCTTACCTTGAAAACCAAACCATCTGCCAGCATTGTGGAGCCAGGTGACAATCGATTATCTAGCTGTGAGAATAACATCTTGTGTCTTACGTAGATGCGTGTGTGCACTCTTGTTCCCTCACAGGAAGCAGCGTCGCTGATAGCGCAAAGATCAGTCAACCCCCGGGACATCTTCAAACAGAAGGAGAGGTCTATGCCCTCAGAAACGGCAGCCTTCGGTTCCCAACCAGGTATAAAGCAAGAGTGGAACCTCAACAGAGGGAGCTGATAGCCGGCTCAGGGGTTATAACGCTCCACAGGAATGACACGGTCAATGCCATGGTAACATACAGCTTACAGGTAAATACATAGGGAATGTGTGATACGAAGGTGTTACCAGCATGTGTTTGGGATAGGCATGCTACTCCTGAGTGCCAGAGGCAGCCGTGAGTTACAGGGGTCATTCCGGTTCTGGTAAAACTCCGATCACACCACCGTGTGAGCTGCATTATAGGTGGAGCGATGGCTAGAGATAAGTTGGTCAAACACTTCCCATTACAAGCCTCTCTTTGTCAGCAGCTAATAACTTCACCCAGTTGTTGAGGCTGAGTTTTTCCATGCTTGTCTCCTGAATTTTTCGGCCAAAATAGGTTTGTGAATGTTAAGTCTAGAAGAGACCCTTGTGATCAGCTAGTCCGACTTCCATGATTTTTACTAGCTTCACCACCCCAATTTGAACCGGGGACCTTCAGTGCTGCAAGTGAAGACCACTTAAAAGGAGGGATGGCGATGTAGCTAGGGTACTAGGATGGAAGAGCTGGTTTCATTCCCCAGATGCCGTGTATGGCCGTGGGTAAGTAAGCAAGCAGTAGCTTAGTGGAGCAGTGGAAAATGTCTTGCTTTGTGTTCCAAGGGGCTGAAAATTCAGAAATATTGCTGCTGGTTTTGAGCACAAGAGGCAGGAAAAACAGATTCTTCTGCCGATGATTAGATGTTTTCCATCTGCTTCTTTGAACAACTCCGGCATCTGCAGGGTTTGCAGTAGGTACTTGTAATTTGACAGCAGATAGTCCTGATGTAAAAGAGGTGCCTTTGCTGTCATAAAAATCAAATCAGCCAAACCTGGTGATTAGTCCCAGGATATTGTCATTTGCATATGCACGGTTGTATTGGCTCAAGACTTAATTCTGTCTGTCCTGGGCATGCTCCAAAGCCTCGCTCAGTTAATTAGCTACCTGCTTGCACCCTCCCAGCAAAATACCCATTAGCCTGACAGCATGCTGTGTTGGAAGCCAGGCAAGTGGTAATTCAAATCTCACCTCTCCTGCTGATTGCTTTTCATGTTGCTTTGTACTTCACACCCTTATTGTGGCTCACATGGCCATATCTGGCGGAGAAGGGGACAGAACCCAGGTCTCTTAATATGAGACCTGAGTCTTTATTCACTTAGCTGTACTGCCTCCGTCAGATAACATGGCTAGGTTGTAACCTCCACCACTGCTGTAACCCCTGGGCAACATTCCCTTCCCAGAGCCAGGATTAGAACCTAAGACCCTTGATACCCTACGCTCCACTGCTGTCCAGCGGAATTGTGTGTTCTGCAGGGTAGGCAGAGCCTTACTGGGGAAGCATGTGTAACATCCCCCTCTAGTGGTGGACATGGAAGATAACCGCCGCCCGTGGCTAGAATCATAGGATATCAGGGCTGGAAGAGACCTCAGGAGGTATCTAGTCCAACCTGCTCAAAGCAGGACCAACCCCAACTAAATCATCCCAGCCAGGGCTTTGTCAAGCCTGACCTTAAAAAACCCTCTAAGGATGGAGATTCCACCACCTCCCTAGGGAACCCATTCTAGTATCTGTTCCTTTAGCTCAGGGGGTAGAGGACCTTCCTACGGAACTGCTGGTGACCTGTGGCTGGAGTCTGTGGTTCCACATGAGGGCACTTTTGGTTTTGCAGTTTTCTCTTAAAACCTAGAAGACATCATAGGGAAAGGTAAACTAGAAGAAGGTTATTACCTTTGCAAAATCATCCAGAAGTTAGGCAATGCCAGAATGGAGGTTGCCCCTGGATCCTTTAATTGGGCCTCCTTGTGAATATGCATTAGGGTAGTCATTAATGACATGAACACATGCAATTTCTTCCCAAAGGACACCTGCCTCGTTTAGTGCACAGGATGGACAGCCACTGAAGCGGGTTTGGGCCTGGGGCCTCGCATTCGGCCTTTTGCTGTACCAGTGTAGCAGGGGATATAGAAAGCGATAGGATGCTCTAGTGGTAGTCCCTGGACGGGGACTCAGGAATACTAGGCAATAAGACTGTCTCGGACAGTAAATCCCACAGATCTCGGGGGCAGATCAGCTGTGTGAGAAGGTGCCGTGTCTCCCAAGCCACTTTTCAGAGCAGTGCCGCACCTGAGCAATTGGTTCCGACTGCTATAGAAAGGGGTAAGCGCGGCGACGGTGGAGCGAAGAGTAGGTACTTCCCATGTGTACTCTTCTCTGAACAGCTTGCTTGCTTGCCGTGCCTAGTGTGTTTCTTGCTTCCGTCCTTCCCAGGCAAGCTACGGAGCCCCTTCCTGCAGAAGGAGAGCAGCCCTGTCCACGCTCCGGCCTCCCCAGTCCACTCAGCCACCCAGGCCTTTCATCCACCCTCCCTTGTCCATTCCTCTGCCCGGGAGCCCCCTCCAGCCTCTCCGGTTCCTGGCTCAGGTGTGTTGCTTTACCTTCCCCACCAGGTCACTAGGCAGGGGTGCTGGAACAATTTATCCAAACGGTGAACCCTGGATAGAATGGAACCACTTCAAGCCAGAGTTCAGGATTACTGGTTTTCTGGCTTTGGTGAGAGGGAAGCTGACAATGGACCTGATCCCTGGGTTACAGCAAATTCCCGGATGTACGTTCTGAGACGCCACGTCCCCTTTATAACTGTGTCCTCAGGAGCCAAGTGTTGCGACTGCTCAGAGCGGGAGGGAAGCCTCGCAGTGTCCCTGTTGCAGAGAGCTTCCTCCCAGGGGCAGCCCGGACATAGAGGGCCAAGTTAGCCATGGCTCCAGCCTTCTCCGAGCAGTCCTGCTTTGATTCTGGTTTCCATGCATGCCTCTTTGAGTTGCAAATGACCTTTCCTCCAGCTAGCTGATGCTCCGCAGCGCCGAAGCAGCCCCTTCCCTGTGTGAGGATCCATCTCCAGCGTGCTGCCCTGTAGCCGCTTGGCTCTGCTAAATATTCAGCAGCCGAAGTTCTTTTTGCTGCATCTCTTCCTCTTCCAGTACCTGGTCCTGGCATCTCTTACCTTCACCCCCTGCTTTCCCCCTTAGTGCTGAGAGGTTGGTCCTTTTCACAGGCAGCCCTGCAGGGATTCAGGGCGGAGACATGGTTTGGATGGTGCCACTGGCCTAGGATTAGGGCTGGTGAGCGAGACTCCTCTCCGCCTGCTGCTTTCCTTCAGAAACAAAAGTAAACGGGCCCAGACACACACCACCAGAGCCCCCGGAAGCTGCAGGCAGGGAGGCGCTGCACAAAGCAGGTCTAATTTGAGTGGTTGGGTTTAGCGTGTGCATGCTGGTGGCCTGTGGCCAGGAGGTCAGACTAGGTGATTTGGTGGCCCCTTCTGGGCTTAAACTGTGTGACTCTAAAGCAACCAGCGGCTGTATTTCAAGGACCATGAGACCATAGCAGGTTCCGTGCCCCTTCTCAGCTTTCTTCCGGCTAGAGGTGAAACCGCCTTCATAAATTTCCCCACTAGGGGTCGCTGTTGTGCTGAGCCGAGATTTAGACCGAACCCTAAACTTGGGTCAGGCTCAGGGATAACCTCCGTGTCCTGGATTTCCCATCGCTGTATGGGATCGTAAGCCCCATACCGGCAGCTGCTGACATTCAGTGATCTGAATGACTTGTTTGCGCATTGCCCAGCGGCTCTCAGGAGCCCCGTTGTCCTGGGCTCTGCATAGGAAAGGATAGTCCCTGCCCCGAGGCACCAGGGGAATGGGGATGGGCTACCTAGACTGGTTGTGTGCACAGTCGGCGGGATTGAGTGGGAGGGCTGGGTTGGTAATAAGATGTCCGGCCTTAGTCTGGCCCTTGTGCATTGGTGATGTCCCATAGGCCCCAGGGGAGAAGTGCGTCTCGGGAGGGTTTTGGGAGAGGACACCGCTCTGCTTACAGATTAGTTTGGGGAGGGAAATGTCTCTGTGACCTCGTCCTGTCTCTGTGACCTCGTCCTGTCCTTCCGCCAGAGCAGCTGTAACATCCGCCCTGTCCCAAATGGCTGGCATAGTTCCCCTGTTGCTGCTGACCCCTCTGGTAGGTGTCTCTTCCTATCTGAGTGCTCCCCAGCCTGTCAGCTCCCCATCAGCCTTTAGTTTAAATAAACCTCCTTCCCTCTTCCAGTGCCTCATTTGGTTAAGATGGAGCTAGTCCCCTTTGAGGTCCCAGCAGAGCACTTGAACTTTAAGCTGCCTCTATAATCCTCCTGAGCTTCCAGGAGTTTTCTTATCATTCCCTACATTCGACACAGCTATGGATACAGGCTTCTCCCTAGCACCCATTAGTGCCTTGAAATGTCCCCCAATGGCCCTGTCTGCCTGCAGTTGGGATGGAGGGGCAGCCAGGAACAAACCATGTTCAGCAAACGCGATTGCTGACAACCCCGGTATACCACATCTGCATTTCATCAGGTAGACTTGGCCTAAAGGTTTAGATGTCTCATGAGACCCACCACTCTTGTTCCCGGCGAAGAAATCCCACCGTGGCTCTGACGGTTTCCACTCTCCCAGCTAGCTGAGCAGACTGGATACAATAGTAGAAAATGCTGGGTAAGGGCCCGAGCTTGCATAGCCCAGGAGAGCGGCTGGAGGATCTGATAAATCCATTTCCGTGATTTGCGGAACCTTTTCTCCTTCCCACACCCCGTTCTTGTTGCCCATTCCCCGTCCTTGTCTCCAGTCTACCAAAAAAACCCTCCACATTGCTAAAACCATTATTCTCCTGCTGCCCCGGCTCCATCGCCCTTCTCCTCTAACTAGCTCCTTGTGTTCATCTCGGTGGCCCACTGTGATCTTACCCTCCTGTTCTCAGGTCTCCTCTCTTCCTTCTCGCTCCCTGTCCTTTTACTGGAGCTGGTTAAGAAGTGATTCCCGCCACCCCCAGCCCTTTATTTATATATATTTTGAGATGGTGGGGGATAAAAACTGGAAAATGTTGACAAATGGGTCTTTGGACAGCATTTTCCACTGGCGGGGGGAGCCGTTTTCCGAAGGAGATAAGCGTTAACCCGCTCAGCCTCTCCCTTCGAAACTCAGGGGAGCTGTAGGCTGTCAACCCTGATGCGCTGAGCATTTCCTTCAGGTCCCCCCTTCTGCAGAGCCATGTCTGATCATGGTCTGGTACCTCCTCCACCTCTGTCTACGGGGCAGAGCGTGGTCCAGAAAGCTGTCGGGTTACATAGCTCTGACCAGTGTGTGATGGGATTGACGCCGCAAGGTCTTCTGCGTTTCTTCCCAGGTGACGCTGCTGGGCAGGAGGCCAGGTACAGCCCAGTCCCCCCGGTGTCCCAGCCCGAAGCGGAAGAGGATGCTCTGTACGAGGAACCCCCTGATGACTCAGCTCTCTACGAAGAGCCCCCCCCTCAGGTGGGTTTCGTTACGGAAACGGGGCCGTTCGGCTCAATCTCTTTAACACTGAGAAGGATTAACATTGAGAGGACTCGATCACGGCCTAGAAGAACCTACAGGGGGCTGAGTCCCCTCGAAGGTGTGTGATTGTGTGGAGACAATCAAGGGCCACGCACCTAACCCCCCAATCCTGGGGCTGCAGCACAGCGAGGAGAGACGTCCCTTTCCTCCCCCCCACAACAGCGGGGGGGGGGAGAGAGCTGCTGCAGCAGGGGGAGAGAGCAGGAGGGAGGCCTCTCTCCCTGCTGCTGCTCCAGGGCAGCCTGCACCCCAAAACCCTGAGCCCCCTCCTGCACCTTGAACCCCCGTAGAGTCACAAAGTCACTCCTTAAAGGTGGCATTATTTGTTTCTAAGCTTTTCTGGGCGGAGTCATGTATAAAGATTTGTTTTCTGGTGATTGGGGTTAAATTCTTTCCAGGCTTGAGTTTAGCAGAAGATGATTCCTAATTTGTGGTAGTTTTTCCACCCATGGAGTGTGAATGTTTCAGTTTAAAGCATCACTCTGTAGTTGCATATGATAGGTTGGTAAATGTTGCATAGCTAAGTAGCGACAACTTTAGTGTTTGAAGCTGGAGAGCTCTCCTCCCTTGGGCAGAATCAGCCCAGATCAAACTTCCTTTTTTCTTGTGTGGCAATTGCTCTTTGCGCAGTTAGAAAGTCGGTGTTTCTGATACTGCCTTTTAAACTCCCTTTGCTGTTCGGCACTAGTGCTTGTTTAGAAACTTTGAGTAGATTTTTCTATAGCTGGCTTATTTATGATTCCTGCATTATTTTTGGCATCTGGTCCATCTTTTGTTGCGGTTTTACAGGTTTTGTAGTTTAGTGTAGCCTAGTTTGATCTATCCAGGGTACTTCTCTGCCACCCCTGAGGGGCAATAGCTCAGCACCTCACAGTCGCTACTGGATTTATCTATCCTGACAACACCCCACAAAGTAGGACAGTGCTATGATCTGCATTGTCCACGCCCCAAGAGAGACTCCGGGTCCCTTCCAGCCCTGCACCTCTATAATCCTGTGACAAGTGACTTGTCCAGGCTCATGTAGGGAATCTGTGGGACCCAGGTTTCCAACATCCCGCTGGGCCTTACTGCCTCTCTGATTTGTAGATTTGCAGTAGCTGTGGTCCAGCAAGCACAGCTGTGAGCGCCTTTCTGTTGCTGGCAGGTTAGTCACTGGGCAATCAGTTCCACTGCTGCCCTTGGGGGAGGTGAAAGAAAGAGCCCTCTTGTTCTTCTGTTGGGGACAGAGACCAATGTTGGAATGGTTGTGTGTGTTCTGGTCACTCTGTTACAGGGGTATGTGTTCGCATGGCGTGTCTCCCCATAGCACAGTCAACATGCGTCCTCTCTGGGACGGGAGCGGATCGTGGAACGTGCAAGGAGAGAGGATCCGTGTGTGGCACTGGGTTGTTGGCCTCGTTTGGAGCGGTGGGAAAGAGTGAGGTTGCCCCCTATTGACAGCTGGGCTTCCAAGCTAGTGCTTGCTGCCCATGACACTCCAATAGCAAATGCAAATTCATTCATGTTCAACACGGTCTCTTTCCGTTTGCCTTCAAAGGAACAGCATGAAGATGCCAAATACGAGTATGCTGTCGAGTACCAGCAAAGGCCGGACTTGGAAGGGAAGGGGTTATGTGCCAGAGCACTGTATGACTATCAAGCCGGTACGTGGCTTCCTTTATTTCTCTGTAATCCTGGGAATTGGCAGCCCTGTGGTCTCAGTGTCATGCACGTTCCCACCCCAGTATCTCCTGCATTCAGGGGTAGGCTGGGAAAGTCCCACCAGCGATGCAGATCCAGACGGGGGTTCGATCAAAGAACAGCAATGCAGCTAAGTAACTTCCTTTGGCGATCAGTCACCAGACCCCGCTGGGAGTGCACCAGCGTCTCCAAAAATGATGCAGGATTTGATGCCATCCCTTTCACCTCCTGAACTCCCTACCCCTCTTACCTTCCCAGTCTCTCTCCTCTGCCTCCAAGCACACTGGACCAGATTCTTAACTTGTGTCAATCAGTCACTTAGTGGAAGTCAATGAACTTGCGACATTTTGATTATCTAACTCATTTTCTGCTACCATTACAATACGGTTCTGCTCTAAAAAGTGACTGTTGGGCTGACACTGTAACAAAGAGGAAATCACCCAAAGTGACACCTAAGTGAGTCAGATGCCTTTGAAAATGTTACCCCTAAGCCCTGCTTTAAATACAAATCACCATGCAACCATGGCAGCTCCACCGATAGGGCCCCCCCAGATTCATTGAACACAGAGAGCAGTCCTAGATAACCTAGCAAGAGCAGGGAAAATGAGTCCACGAGTCTGCGTTTTGACAGCGGATTCCACACAAAACCCCTGGTGTGTTTCGTAAAACTTTCAAGGCCGCTCGCGACCTGTCCCCACCCAACCTAGCCTCACATATTCAGTATCGAAATCCGCCGGTGATCCTAGCCTCCCAAGCACTGTTTGTGCCTTCTCCTACGCTGCCCCTTGGGTTAGGAGAAGCTCACCATAAACCATAAACCATAAACGCCGGCAAAACTCCCTCACCCACCCTCAAATCCCTCTTTAAAATTCGGCTTTGCTGTTCTGCCTGCAGAATACTTGACAGTGGTTAAAGCTGCTAGTCTGCTAAGACCGCTGTGGGCCACATTGTCTCATAGTTTCCTTGTGCTCCCCGTCTGTCGCCGTCTGTCGTTTCTTGTCTTCTTATCATTAGGTTGTCAGCTCTTTGGGGCAGCGACTGTGTTTTGTTCGCCTGGCACGATGGGGTCTTGCTCCAGGACTAGGGCTCCTAGGATGTCCCCGTATTTTCCCCGATAGCTTGGGTGACACCAGCCAGCTTCTGACCTTCCCCTGCTCTGTCTCGTTCCAGCCGATGACACGGAGATCTCCTTTGACCCCGAGAACATCATCACCAACATCGAGATGATCGATGAGGGCTGGTGGCGTGGCTACGGCCCGGACGGCCACTTCGGCATGTTCCCTGCCAACTACGTGGAACTGATAGAATAAGCGGCCGGTGGGGGAAGGAGGCCGGGGAGCCGTTACCCCTAAAAGTGGCTTGATGGAATCTGATTCTTCACCGTTTACATTGTGTGGCTTTTAAGGTGTGATGTGCCATACCCTGCTCCCCTGGCACCGGGGCAGAACCCAGCCGTGCTCTGTTGCCCTCTTTCCCTCCAGCTTAGCTGGCACTTCTTGGTGAAGGTCTGAAATGAACCATGGCCATTTGCATAACTTACCTGCGTGTTTCATGGAAAGCGGAAACCTTTTAAGGGGGAGGGCCGGATGACTGCTCCCTACCAGGCATTCAGGAAACAAGCCCCCCCTTCAGAACAGGTGTCTCCCATGGAGGAAAAGGGGCCCCCCAGCCGGATCCGCGAGGGAATGGTAATCAGACTGGCTCCGATTTCACATTCCGTGTGGCTCGGTAACCAGCCGGGATCTGTCACTGGAGGGTTAATGCGGCAAAGACCAACACCAAGCAGTCGGGCAATGCCAAAGTTAGCGTTCTGTTAGCAACACCGTCTCTTAAATTATACGTCCTCCAGTCGAGCTGGTGCGGCTGCGCCGGTGGCATGAGGTCAAGTTACCGTTGCTTATAGAATCCTGACTTTTGCATTTCCTGCTGTCTATGGGGCTTCAGCTCGCAAGCTGCCCATTGTGCTACAGTAAGATTTGCAGTTAGTTTCCGCTACGCTTGAGGTGGGCGTGAAAAGGACGAATCCCCGTGGCAACTGAACACTATGGAGCTGTGCGGCTGCCTGTCACGCTGTTGCGGCATCTTGCACAATCCTTGGTGGTCAGGTATAGAACTCGGCTACGGATATTTACCAGGCATGCATAGGACCAATATTTCATTTCCCAGTAAGTCCTCTCGGCCTCTCCCAGAGTGTTTTCCTCCCTGGGGACTAGCAATGGGTGCACAGTAACACTTTCTATTAGCCATGGGGACCTGGGGCTGGGGTAGATTTCTTAAAGTGCGCAAAGTCGCCTTTTCCCCAGGGGAGACTCTTCCGGGAACTTGAGCAAGGTAAACGTAGCGATTTGTAATGAACCCCATCTCCTTAATCATGGTGTTCCCTACCTTATATATAATCCAGTAACGATCACTGTGCCCTAGAAACAATGGGGATCCTAACTCAGCTATTCCTACCCTCCTCCCTCTTTCCTACTACACGTTTTCCTCCCTGATGTTGCTTTAAAAAACAAATAAACTTGGTTTGAAAGACGGTGGAGCCCGTATTCCCCAGCCCTGACTTGCCCCCTTGCCAGCTGCTCCCTCTCCCTGCAGCTGCAGGGAGAATGTCCTGGCTGCTCCAGCTTGGAACTCCTCCACCCCAGGGCTCTCCAGCTGCAGTGAGAACTACTCCAAGCCCGGCCTCGTGAGCTCCAAAGCCGTGTGTTGCATTCCTTCCCGTCTGCTCATCCTGCCGCATCAGCCGCGTGGGCTTGTGTCTGTGTGGACTTTCTCTCTCTTTTCCCTTTGGAGTGCTGATGGAAACAATAAAGGGCTTTTCTGTGGTGATGGCTGCAGCCGATGGCTGGGGGTGTCGCTGATCTTTAGAGTCGTTGGCTACGGAGCTTATCAGTGTTCTGCGGGCTTCGATTGCACCCTTCCTTCTGTTCCTGACCTGCTGGACAGCGGAGGCTTCGCACTTGGGGCAAGCAGAACCTGTGGTGCTTCCTCTGAATCTTAAACAAGAATTTGTGGCCGTACGAAATGCCGTACTCTTGTCCCCTGGCCCCAGGCTTGGCCTGTCCTTGGAAACGTTTGCACTTTCCTCGGAGGCAATTGATGTGTTGGGGTCAGCACACGGGGCTGGGTGGCCCCCGGTGCCGCTCCAGGCTGGTAACTCCCAGGGGGAAAGGTAGTGCAAACCATGTTTTTAAAATATATTTGGGAGCACAATAAGCACTGGTGGTAGGCTAGGTCCATTGCCAGAGGGAGAGGAGAGCTAGTGATGCAGGGAAGGTGCTGGCCTGGTCTTTACACCAGGGTTGGCTGGGTCGAAGAGCTCTACCGGGCGTTACAGGTTCAATGCAGGGATCATGGGGGTGGGGTCCGTGGCTGGTGGGATGCAGGAGGACGCTCCCGTCTGGCCCTTATCCTACTGCGGTGGATGGGTCTGTGTTCCTAGCTGGAATCAGCGGGGATCCAGGCAGCCTCGCCGTCTCCGTCAACATCACCACCACTGCACTTGCTACAGGGCTGCCGCGTCTCGAGGTGGCTCTGCACCTATTCCCGGGACCGCTGAGCAGGCAGCCCAAGCTGGCTCCCTCCCCGTAGAGCAGGTGCCACTGCGGCTTCCTGCCCTTGGCAGCACCACCTGCCCGGGGCAGAGGGGCCCTTGCAAACTGCCGGGAGAGAAGGGGCTGGGGGGATAAAGAGAAAACTGAAACCAACAATGGACCTGGGGGAAGAGCAGCGTCTGGCTATCCCCAGCTCTCGGCTCTGCCAGGGTTCACCCCCTGGCCTTAGGTGAGTCACAATCCCACCTGGTGCCTCGGTTTCCCCTTCTTACAGGGGATAAAACTGGATGGGCTCCTGGGTGGGTGAGAGCCAGGCCAGACCCTGGCAGGGGATGTGTTTGCAGGAACTGGGCTGAAGGGGGGCAGAGACTTGAAATTAGACACAAGTTTCTAACCATTAGAGGAGTGAAATTCTGGAACAGCCTCCAAGGGAAGCAGTGGGGGCAAAAGACCTCGCTGGCTTCAAGCTTGATAAGTTTATGGAGGAGATGGTGTGATGGGAAAACATAATTTTGGCAATTGATCTTTGACGATGGTAATAGAGGGGCCTGGTGGCACATGATCGAAAGTTGGCGGGGATGGGATCTAAGATGCTACAGAGACTTCTTTCCCGGTTTCTGGCTGGTGAATCTTGCCCACATGCTCAGGGTTCAGCTGATCACCATATTTGGGGTGGGGAAGGAATTTCCCCCCAGGGCAGATTGGCAGAGGCCCTGGAGGTTTTTCGTCTTCCTCTGCAGTGTGGGACATGGGGCACTGGCTGGAGGATTCTCTGTACTTTTAAGTCCTTAAACCAAGATTTGAGGACTTCAATAGTTCAGACATAGGTGAGGTATATTGCAGGAATGGGTGGGTAAAATTCAGTGCAGGAGGTCAGACTAGATGATCATAATGGTCCCTGCTGACCTCAAAGTCTATGAGTCTGAGAGACGCTCGCTTGGCAGCTGAGACTCACGTCCCAGTGCAGCTCATGCTCTTCATCAACCCCCCCCCCTCCCCGCCCCCAGCGCCTTCCTCAGGGACCCACCAAGAAATGCCATTATCCTGGCAAGACAGGACCCCCCTGCCCTCACCCTTGTTATGGTCCCAGAGTGCCAGACTGCTGGGAGGTTTCAGACCCACCACCCAGGGGGCAGGAGGCTGGGCAATTGCTTGTTTATTCATTTCTATCCCCCCCTCCACATTAGTCACCCCACTGCCCCTCACCCTGTGCTAGCCCCAGCACGGCCTCCCCCCCCCCCCATGCTCCAGCCCGTGGCCGCGGGGACTTGGGCAGGTTTGGAAGCCATTGGGGCCCCCCCCCCCCGGGCCGTTCAGCTAGCCCCAGGCTGGGGCGGGTCAGTCCCTGTGAGCTGGTACGTGGGGGTGGCAGCAGCTGGCCTGGGATCGAGTTAACGGGGTCAGGCAGCGCCGCCGGGGGAGCGAGCGAGTGAGCGCGGGGGATAATCGGATTGCGGCCTGGCCCTCCTTTTCATTTCCTCCGCCCCATCCCGGGGCTCCCTTCCCCGGGGACCCCCAGCCGCCGCAGAGAGGCCATTAGGCTAATGGCAGCGCCGGGGCTGTCTCTGCACAGTCCCCCCCCCCCATTTCATAGCTGATAGACGTGTCCCGGCCTTAGCCCTGGAGGCCAATGGCCCCCGTTTATCCCCATGGGGCTGGGCAGGGACCCCGGCTCCCGGCTGCCCTGCAAACAGGGCAATTGGTGCACTGGGGTTATGCAGCTCCCCAAGGCCGGGGCCTGGCAGGCCCCCCACAGCCGGAGGGCTGGCTCTCCCTGCTAGCTGGGAGGTTGTGAGGGGAAGTCTGAGGAACTCGGGTAGGATCTGTGCAAAGACAAGGGGGTGGCAGCGTACCCCCTTCCTAGGCCAGGCCTGTGGGGCCCGATCCCGACTCCCAGTAGGACGGTCCGGTTCCGCCTCAATGGGATCTGAGGGGCTTTGCCCTGGCCATGCCCCCCCCCCCCCCCTTCTTCCTGTCGCCCCCGGCTCCATCCCCTGTGCCCAGGGCTGCGGGAGCAGCAGTGTGGAGCTGATGGGCTGGGCTCGGCCGGACCAGCGGAGGGTGTTTGCGCCTCCTGCCACCCCCTGGCACAAAGGGGCCCCAGTGGAGTCGTGATGGCTCAGGCCCTTGGCCTACAGCCCCGCTTTGGCGCGTCTCGGGCTCCCAGTGACCCTTCAGCCAGTACCCTGGGGCCCTGACATGGGACACCCCCCCCCCGCCTGCAGGGTGCGTTTGGGGGGCACCCGGGCAGCCTGGTGAGGCCTCCCCCACAGGGAGGAGGGCTCCCCCTCAACCAGGGAGGGGCCCCCCTCACCCAGGCAGCCCCTAACGCCTGTCAGCTCGCGCTGCTGCAGCGCTGGCCGGCGCCCGCGCAGCCCCAATCCTCTTAAAGGGATGAAATGACATAATCCGGCGGGGGTGGGGCACCCCCCTGCAGTGGTTCCAACATCTGGAAAGCCAGGGCCCTCCCCTAGCAAAGCCTGGGGGGGTTCTCCCGGGCAGGGAGCGAGCTGGCAGCTATCTGCTTCCCCTCCCGGCGAGCCGCAACCGGGCGGGAGCTGAGGCTGGTTGCAGCTCGTTGCAGCCGTGGCTCCTGCTTCCTTGCAGGCAGAACCTGCCCAGCCAGGCCCCCCCGGCCCCGTGGCTTTCGGACCAACAGTTGCTGGCTCTGGCTGCTGGAGACTGTGGCCTCCTTTGGGCCCCCCTCAGCCCCAAACCACCCACGAGAGATTTCTGGCCCCAAATCTCCTGCCCTGGGATGAACTCGGGCCTTGGAGCAGCTTTATCCAGAGGCAGTATTATTGTGTGTCCCCCGCCCCCACGGTAACCGCCCCCCCCACCGGGATTTTCCATCTGGCTTTCCACGGCCCAAAGTGTCATAACCTCCCCTAATCGCCGTTACTGTTCAGCTGCTGCCCAGCCTGGCCCCTCGCCCCTCACAGAGCCCGGTGCCCCCTCCTCTTCCTGCCTCCCCTCACGGAGCCCAGTGCCCCCTCCTGTTCCTGCCCCCTCCTCTCCCTTCTGCCCCCTCCTCTTCCTCACACCCCCCTCCTTTCCTCTGCCTTCCCCTCCCTTGTCTTCCTTCCATACCTGCTGCCTTTCCTCTACCTCCCCTCCACCCCCGGCCCTCACACCTGCACCCCGGCCCCCTTCTCTCACCTCACCCAGGAGACAACAGGGCCTGCTCCCACCCTTAGGTGCCACCTGCAGCCACACTAGCTAAACCACTCGCTGGGGCGTGTGAATGGCCTCAAGCTGGCTCGGCTCGGTCCGGCTGGTGTTGGTAACCTCCGGCAGGGGCTAAGCCGGAGTGGTGTCTAAGCTCTGTGCATTGCTCTAGCACCTGTGGGGTGGGGGGATCATAACAGGAGGGGTGTAGAGTAACTCGGGGCGGGGGGGATAATACCAAGGGGCAGTGGGAGCCCGGGGGGATGCGCCCCTGAGAAGGGGAATGAAAAGCATAGAGCAGGGAAAGAGAAAGAAAGCAAGGAAACGAAACGGCCCACCAGCTGCTCGGTCCCAGGGCCAGGCTGCCGCCCCCGCAAGCTCCCCCCCACCCCGTCCCCTTCTTTGTTCTTGGCGGACTGGACGTGTCGGATCAGTGCCGGTACCAGGAGCAGCCTCGGAGCCAGATCGCTGACCTGCTGCTTTCCAATGGGTCTCATGTAGGGCTCTTCCATTGGGCCCCCATTAGCTCCCCCATGAACCCCCTGCCTTGGGGAAAACCCCTCACTCCTCCCCCATGAACCCCCTGCCCTGGGGAAAACCCCCTCACTGCTCCCCCATGAGCCCCCTGCCCTGGGGAAAACCCCCTCACTGCTCCCCCATGAGCCCCCTGCCCTGGGGAAAACCCCCTCACTGCTCCCCCATGAGCCCCCTGCCCTGGGGAAAACCCCTCACTGCTTCCCCATGAGCACCCTGCCCTGGGGAAAAACCCTCACTGCCCCCCATGAACCCCCTGCCCTGGGGAAAACCCCTCACTGCTCCCCCATAAGTCTACTGCCCTGGAGGGACCCCCCATTGCTCCCTGGCCATACCCCCTATCCTGGGTGGGACGGGGAAGAGCCTTTCCCGGTTTCCATGACACTCAGTTGAGGTTGATTTTTTGTTGGGTTGTTTTTGATGGAAATCCCCAGCGAGACACAAGGCCCCCACAGTCCCCGTAACCAGGGGAACGACCTCCGTCCCGGCCGGGCAGAAGGCGCCCGGGAGCCGATCAATGGCTGCATTGTTGGCTCCCTTTGTTCCCGCGCGGAAACTGGTGGGGCTCCGCTCGACCCCCAGCGCCCAAGATAGCAGCCCCGAAGCCTGGGCGTTGTGAGTCACAGAACCCCCAGGCAGCCTCTCGCGGGGTCCCCAAACATTGCAATAGTTGGTGTCCACTCAACAGGGCCAGGAGAGGCGACCCCCCAGGCATGTGGGAGAAGCTATGGGGACCGTGCCCCATTTCCACCGGGAGCTGGCTAGGGAAGGGGAGGAGGAGGGCAAGAATCCCGGTGCAGTGCCTAGAGCAGAGACAAGGAACTGATCACTCCACTCCCAGAGGGGAATCCATTCCCATTAGTGTCAGAAACTGGGGGCCAGGCAGTTACCATCCCTCACAGTGGGAATGTAAGAACAGAGCAGGGCCAAATCGCCCCCAGCGGTCTCCCCCTGAGATCAGGATCTCCGGGGTAGGACAGGTTCACACTTGGATCTGATTGACGCCGCAACTGCTCTGCATCCCGGCCAGCCCCAAATCATGAGCCGGGCGGCAAAACAATCACGGGATTGGCTTAAAACACATGCAATTTAAAAAAATAATCACTAAGTGTCGGGGTCTTTCGATTGGCAGATGGATTATGCGCTGTCGGGGTCAAACTTTCTCTGGCTTGCAGGGGAGCTAGGAACGTCTTTTAAAAGAGGAAAGCTGACCATGTGATCACCTGACTCCAGGAGCTGGGGCTTTACAAGAGTGAAACTGGCCATCAAACAATACAAGTCAGGAGCACTGTGTCACGGAGTGCCCGGGCGATGGTCTGGAACCGCTCCCTAGGAAGCCAGACAGGACTTTGGGTGGAGGGCCCCTTCTCCGTACACAGCCTGTTTCCAAGGCTAGGAGCTTCATGGGTACCCACTTCAACCTTCCTGGGTCTGACCTCGGAGCATTCAGCATCTTCTGCCCCTCCGTATGCTTCCCCCAGCAAGCCCGCCTGGGCGGGGTCCTGAGGGAGCCAGTGGGTTCTGCACCCCAAATCCACAGTCCAACGTGACTCTCAGCCAGCCAGTAAAACAGGTTTATTCGATGACTTCTATCTGGTCTAACCCAGACCATGCAGCGAGCGTGAGCCCTCAGCTGGATCCATCTTGGGGCCAGAAAGCAAGATAGCTCCTCTCACCTTTTCAGCTAGACCCAGACTGCTCAAACTCCAAACCCCCTCCAGCTTCCTTTTCCCGGGCTGGAGGTATCACCTGACCTCTCTCCAACACCTGGGGTCAGATTACAGCATCAGGAGTGCACACCTTGAGAGGGGAGGGCGTGGCCTCCTTGCTTCCAGTGTCAGCCCCTGTTCCTTAAGAAATGCATAGGGGAAACTGAGGCACACACACACAGTACTCCCACTTCGCCACACACCGCCTCCTAGAGGGACAAGGGGATATTGTAGAGTTTCCCCCGCCCTCACTGGGATTCTCCAACCGCAACCTGCCCGGGCTTTCCAACCCTCACCGCTGTGTTCCTCCCCCTTTCCTAGATTTCTGGGCCAGCAGGGACTGCGGGGATCCTGCAGTTTGAGCTCCTGCATAACCCAGGCCGTAGACCCTCCCCATCCCCTCAGAGGGGGGCTTTTAGCAAGAGACCTCCGGTCTCGGTAGGAGCTCGGGGTTGAGCTCTCGGAATGAGGCCAGGTCTTCCTGGCCCCTCTTCGCAGCTCAGAATCCCAGCCAGAGAATCCCAGACTCCTGCGGATGGGGAGGGACCCCCAGTGGGACATGATCCCCCCCCCCATACTTTGGTGTCTCGTAACCCCACTCCTCCCCAGCACCAACTGTCTCCCCTACAGCCTTCTCCAGGCCTCACCGAGACCCCAGGACCCAGGGGTGCTGACAGCCACTGAACCTCACTGTAAACCCTGCATATGATGGAAACTGGGGGGGGGGCTGCTGCACCCCCTGCACCCCTAGTTCCAGTCCCTATGCCAGGCCTCCACTGATCACTGCCCTGGGTTTGGGGGGGGGGGGGTTTGTCCTCGCCCTGCCGGCTAATCCCCCACCCCCACTCCAGTCCTGCACACACACAAGCAAGTGCTCCCCCCTGAGCTCCTTGAACCCCCCAAATCCACACCCCGGCGCCTCGCTCGGGATCTGCTGAGGCAAGTGACCCTCCCTAACCCCAACCCTCCCCTCGGGGGCAGCCCCAGGGCCGGGAGAGCAGCCGGAGGGGAGGGGCCCCTTTAAGCCGGTCCCGGACACTCCCTTCCTCCCCCGCAGCTCCGGCGCGGGCGAGAGTCCCGGGACCAGCCGCAGCCCCGGGGAAGGAGACGCGGCGGAGCCGAGCGCGGAGCGGAGCCGGGGCGGACGCGGGGGGGGGGGCGCGGAGCCGGGGAGGGCGCATGGGGGGCCCCAGGCGGCGGCGAGCGGAGCGGGACCGGCCCACGGGAGTCTCGGGATCAGGTGAGTGAGGAGGGGGGGGCACATGCCCAGCCCCAGAGGGACCCTCCAACCCCCGCCCCCTCAGAGCGATACCCCCTGGGCCCCCCACCCCGGCAGTGACAGGACAGCCCCCCCCTCTTGCCGCGTGTCCTTCCAGCGCCTAAGAAGCCCCCCCAGCCTGAGAGCCCCTGGGAGCGAAGGACCAGGTGTCCTGCGGTCCTTAAATGCAGCTGTGGCTGGGGTGGAGCCCCACCGGAGGGTTACATTGCCTGGGTGCCTGACGCAGGCTGGGTGCTGCCCAAACCTAAAGCAGGGCGCAGTCCCCGGCCCCGCGGAGTCTGCTCCCCAGCTCAGGCCGGGAAGGGCCGGAGCTCGGGGTGCGGCTGTGCCCCCCGGCTCGACGTGGCTTCCGTCCTATACCGTTCGGTTCAGGGGCTCTCCGCACCCGCGCGGGGGGCACCGGGGCCGGCGCTGACTCAGGGGGGAGGGCGCCCCCGCGGTGTATTATTCCTGATGAGTCACCCGTGCCCCCTAGCCCGGCACTGTGGCAGGGGGGTCAGCGCCAGGGCCGAGGGCCCACGAGTGAGTCGTCCGCCCTGCAGCCCTTGGGAGTAGGGGAGTGTCCTGGAGGGTGTGGGAGCAGGGAGGGGCCCTGGTGGAATGTGACCCCTGTTCTAGTTACACCCTGTTCCCCCCCCCACACTCCAAACGGGCACCAAACTGGGGATGCTGGCGGTGGGGTGCCCGGCTGCTTCCTCGGGCTAGTCAGCTCTGGGCAAGTCCCCCGCGGGGCAGGTCCCCAGGGCTGCCCGCTCAGCGTCCCGTCCCTGGAGCTCCGGCGTGGTCCCCGGCCCAGCAGGGCTCCCAGCGGTGTGTGTCCAACGCAGGAGGCCAGGCCGTAGCTCCGGAGATGCCGGCGTCCCGGATCCCGATGCCTACGTCGAGGCTCCAGGCAGCGGGGATTCCAGGTCTCCGGCCCGGTGCTCACTGCAGACTTGGCAGATCGAGGTGCTGAGGTTGGGCGCTTTGAGGGCCCCCCCCCCCCCCGCCGCGGATCGGGGCCCCCTGCCCTACAGACCAGGCCTGGAGGAGGCGCATGGAGGCTGGAGAAGCGCCCGGCGAGCGCCCCATGGAGCAGCAGTGCCTCCCGGAGCTCGTGCGGGTGGCACTGCTGCTCTTGCTGCTAGCGCTGCCCGCCAGTGCCCGTCCTGTGCCCACCCTGGCGGACGAGAGCGGGGAGGTCGTGGTGAGTCCCACGCAGCCGTGTGTATGGACCGGGGGGGAGGGGGAATCTATCCTCTTGATGACGTTCACTCGGCCTCTGCTTCCTTCCCCAACCTCCAGCGACCAGTGTGGGGCACTGGTCTCTTGGAGCACCCCACCCCCACAGCTCTGCTGGTGCCCCTCAGTCCCGACCCGCAGCCCCCCGTTGTCCCATCCCCGGGCACGTCACTTCGGTGCGGACGTGACCTGTGGACAGATGGGCCCTGCTGTCCCGAGTCAAGAGTCGAACCCGGGCCGGGAAGGGGGTGGGATCTTTGCTCTCCCCCGGGGAGTTGACCGCTGTGGGGAGAAGTTTCTGGGGTGCCCAGTTTGGCCGGTCTGCCTCAGACGGGGACCCAGAGCCAGCAGTTCTGAGCGGGCCGGGCGGTGTCACTCTCCCATCGGTACGTGTGCCCCTTGCCCAGGCCTGGCTGACGCAGTACGGCTACCTCCCCCCCGCCGATCCCGTCACCGGCCAGCTCCAGACCTGGGAAGCCGTAACCAGCGCCATCCGCGCGATGCAGCGTTTTGGAGGCGTCCCCGAGACCGGGATCCCAGGTATGCAGAGCCTGTAGCCCCCAACCCCTCCATCATTCCCGCCTGTAGCCCCCATCCCTGTCCCCGCCCCGTCCCCTCCATCGTCCCTGCCTGCAACCCCCCAAACTCCCAGCCCCTCTGTTGTCCTCACCTGCAGCCCCACGGACACCCATCATCTGTGACAACCTGCAGCGCTCCAGGCCAGCCGGCAGCCATCACCCACCCCAGACTCTGCCTTGGCCCCTGCCTGCAGCCCTCGGACCCCACATCGTCCCCCTCCGGGCTCCCCTCCTGGTTCTCTCCTATCCACCGGCTGGTCTCCACCAGCCCCTCCTGCCTCTGCTAACCTGCTCCCGTCTGCCTGGCAACCCCTCTGCATCAGCCCACCCCCGCCCCTGTCGGCTTCCCGCTCTGCTACGGGAACCCCCGAATTCCGGCTGTCCGGGATCCAGCTCTCAGCCAGGAGACTCTGGCTCCTTTAACCCTCCCCTGCCACCCTGCCCTGTCGGCCCGGACGCAGCCCCTGGGTCGGATTCATCGCTGGGCCCGCTGCCTGGATGTTGAGGGGAAGCCGGCTCAGCAGGTGAGCCAGCCGGTGCCCCTCTTCGTGCCAGCCCGGGCTCTGCCATCGCTACCGGGCGCTCCTTCAAGGGCACCGCGGGCGCAGAGCGGGCTCTCCCCTAAGGAATCTCTAAGAGGCAGTCAGCCTGCTGAGAACGGACGGCTCTTTGCACTGCTGCGTCCCAGGCGGCGCTCTGACCTGCTGGCTGGTGACACGTCTGTGTTTCCCTCCGCGTTGCCCAGACGATGCCACGCTGGCGCTGATCCGGACGCCGCGCTGCTCGCTGCCCGACGTGCTCCCGGCAAAGCTGCCCGGGAGGAAGAACGGGAGGCGGCGGAAGAGGAGGAAAAGTCGGGGCAGGCGGAGCGCGGGCCTGGCTTGGAGCAAGAGGAACATCTCCTGGAAGTAGGTACCAACCCGCCCTGGCGGTCGTCAGATCCCTGCTCCCCAGCTGGCCCAACGCAGACTTGTCAGGGCATCTTGGAGCAAACCACATGGCTGGGTAGCCAGGACATTTCAGTGCCACTGCGTCTAACGGGGTGTAACTCGGCCAGGCTGCTCCATGCTCCCCAAAGCGTGTTAATCAGGGATTGGCTAAATAAACCGCTCCCACTCTCCTAGCCCTAACCCAGCGCTGCCCAAACTCTCACCCCCTGGTAATGAAATCAACGAGGGCTCCAAAAGGCTGAGCTACCGAACGGGGTTTTTAGACCTGCCCCAACACAAGACAGACACCCCACGCCCACAGGAAAGGCAGACGGTTAGGAAGTAATGGATACCCAAAGAGCTGGGAAGGGAGCGTGGACAGGATGCGTATAAATCACCCCCGTCGAGTGGTGATCTTGGGAGTTAAAGGAAAGTGGCCAATCAATCCACTGCATTCGCTAGCAATTAGTGTGGGGGAAGGAGGGGATGGGAGGGTACAAGCCAGCTGGAATAAGGCAAACCTGGGGGGCCAAGCCCTCTGAAAGGGGCAGGGAGGTCACCGGCAGGTACAGAGGGCGGCAGCTCTTTGGTGCAGGGGCGGCCTGGGCTTCTAGTTCTGTATTCGTGCAGCGCCTGACACGGGTTGGGGGGGTCTGGTTCATGACCAGGGCTCCCCGGCGCTGCCCCTCGACAGAGAACGGCATCTTGGCTGGTTAAAACCCATCGCTGCCTTGTGCCAAATAAGGAACCCCGCGTGCGTCCAGAGGAAAAACCCCGCTAGATCTGAGCCCGGTGAGCAGCAGAGCGGCGGTGTCTGGGCCAGAGAACGAGGGTTTGCTGCACAACCCTGCCCGGGCTCCACTCCCTCTGAGGGACAGGCCTGTGTCTCGCCCTGGGACCCCTCTCCAGCTCAGAGACTCCCTCCTTCCAGCTGGGCATCCCTCCTGACACTGGCTGAACCGGCTGTAGCGTCCGAGCTGGGACTCGCCGGTCACCTGTACCCACAAACTCCCTCTCCCATCACCTCGTTGAACCCGTAGCACCCAGGGAAACTGAGTCCCACCCCCTCTGCCTGCAAGCCATTGGGAAAACCAAAAAAATCCCCCAGGGGTGACTGAAGTCCGTGGCCGGACGGCTGCCGGGGAGTTGGCACCAGATTGTCCAAACTCTTTGGTGTCCGGGATCCTCCATTGTTGGGGGGGAGGGGGGAGGATTTTCCATTGTCCTCAACGGGCGCTGCGGGGTGTGAACTCCTCTGAAGACGTGGGAAGGGGGAGAACTGGCCCTGCGGGGGCATCTGGTGTCTCGCCCGGGAGCAGCGCTCGCTGGATTTGCTGTGCAGGCCATAAGGGGACCTGGGATCACGGGTCCCTGTCAGAGCGTGGGAGCAAAGCGGGGCCGGGCTGGGGGCAGCACTTGGATGGGGGGGTGAATAGGGCGGGTTCTTCCCCTGGAATAGTGTCAAAGTGTAGCACTGGGGGGCACTGACGCGCCAGGGCCGATCCCACCGGTATCGCAGGTGCCAGGCTGATCATGAGGGGCACTGGCTGAACTGGGGAGCCCAGGGCTGAGCTGGCCGGGGCTGTGGGTCGGGAGTGAGGGGCACTGGCTGAACTGGGGAGCCCAGGGCTGAGCTGGCCGGGGCTGTGGGTCGGGAGTGAGGGGCACTGGCTGAACTGGGGAGCCCAGGACTGAGCTGGCCGGGGCTGTGGGTCGGGAGTGAGGGGCACTGGCTGAACTGGGGAGCCCAGGGCTGAGCTGGCAGGGGCTGTGGGTCGGGAGTGAGGGGCACTGGCTGAACTGGGGAGCCCAGGGCTGAGCTGGCAGGGGCTGTGGGTCGGGAGTGAGGGGCACTGGCTGAACTGGGGAGCCCAGGACTGAGCTGGCAGGGGCTGTGGGTCGGGAGTGAGGGGCACTGGCTGAACTGGGGAGCCCAGGACTGCGCTGGCCGGGGCTGTGGGTCGGGAGTGAGGGGCACTGGCTGAACTGGGGAGCCCAGGACTGAGCTGGCCGGGGCTATGGGTCGGGAGTGAGGGGCACTGGCTGAACTGGGGAGCCCAGGACTGAGCTGGCCGGGGCTATGGGTCGGGAGTGAGGGGCACTGGCTGAACTGGGGAGCCCAGGACTGAGCTGGCAGGGGCTGTGGGTCGGGAGTGAGGGGCACTGGCTGAACTGGGGAGCCCAGGGCTGAGCTGGCAGGGGCTGTGGGTCGGGAGTGAGGGGCACTGGCTGAACTGGGGAGCCCAGGGCTGAGCTGGCCGGGGCTGTGGGTCGGGAGTGAGGGGCACTGGCTGAACTGGGGAGCCCAGGACTGAGCTGGCCGGGGCTGTGGGTCGGGAGTGAGGGGCACTGGCTGAACTCGGGGGAGCCCAGGACTGAGCTGGCAGGGGCTGTGGGTCGGGAGTGAGGGGCACTGGCTGAACTGGGGAGCCAGGACTGAGCTGGCCGGGGCTGTGGGTCGGGAGTGAGGGGCACTGGCTGAACTGGGGAGCCCAGGACTGAGCTGGCCGGGGCTGTGGGTCGGGAGTGAGGGGCACTGGCTGAACTGGGGAGCCCAGGACTGAGCTGGCCGGGGCTGTGGGTCGGGAGTGAGGGGCACTGGCAGAGCTGGGGAGCCCAGGACTGAGCTGGCCGGGGCTGTGGGTCGGGAGTGAGGGGCACTGGCAGAGCTGGGGAGCCCAGGACTGAGCTGGCCGGGGCTGTGGGTCGGGAGTGAGGGGCACTGGCTGAACTGGGGAGCCCAGGGCTGAGCTGGCCGGGGCTATGGGTCGGGAGTGAGGGCACTGGCAGAGCTGGGGAGCCCAGGGCTGAGCTGGCCGGGGCTGTGGGTCGGGAGTGAGGGGCACTGGCTGAACTGGGGAGCCCAGGACTGAGCTGTCCGGGGCTGTGGGTCGGGAGTGAGGGGCACTGGCTGAACTGGGGAGCCCAGGACTGAGCTGGCCGGGGCTATGGGTCGGGAGTGAGGGGCACTGGCTGAACTGGGGAGCCCAGGACTGAGCTGGCCGGGGCTGTGGGTCGGGAGTGAGGGGCACTGGCTGAACTGGGGAGCCCAGGGCTGAGCTGGCCGGGGCTATGGGTCGGGAGTGAGGGGCACTGGCTGAACTGGGGAGCCCAGGACTGAGCTGGCAGGGGCTGTGGGTCGGGAGTGAGGGGCACTGGCTGAACTGGGGAGCCCAGGACTGCGCTGGCCGGGGCTGTGGGTCGGGAGTGAGGGGCACTGGCTGAACTGGGGAGCCCAGGACTGAGCTGGCCGGGGCTATGGGTCGGGAGTGAGGGGCACTGGCTGAACTGGGGAGCCCAGGACTGAGCTGGCCGGGGCTGTGGGTCGGGAGTGAGGGGCACTGGCTGAACTGGGGATCCCAGGACTGAGCTGGCAGGGGCTGTGGGTCGGGAGTGAGGGGCACTGGCTGAACTGGGGAGCCCAGGGCTGAGCTGGCAGGGGCTGTGGGTCGGGAGTGAGGGGCACTGGCTGAACTGGGGAGCCCAGGACTGAGCTGTCCGGGGCTGTGGGTCGGGAGTGAGGGGCACTGGCTGAACTGGGGAGCCCAGGACTGAGCTGGCAGGGGCTGTGGGTCGGGAGTGAGGGGCACTGGCTGAACTGGGGAGCCCAGGACTGAGCTGTCCGGGGCTGTGGGTCGGGAGTGAGGGGCACTGGCTGAACTGGGGAGCCCAGGACTGAGCTGGCCGGGGCTGTGGGTCGGGAGTGAGGGGCACTGGCTGAACTGGGGAGCCCAGGGCTGAGCTGGCCGGGGCTGTGGGTCGGGAGTGAGGGGCACTGGCTGAACTGGGGAGCCCAGGGCTGAGCTGGCCGGGGCTGTGGGTCGGGAGTGAGGGGCACTGGCTGAACTGGGGAGCCCAGGACTGAGCTGGCCGGGGCTGTGGGTCGGGAGTGAGGGGCACTGGCTGAACTGGGGAGCCCAGGGCTGAGCTGGCCGGGCTGTGGGTCGGGAGTGAGGGGCACTGGCAGAGCTGGGGGGTGGGGGAGGTGGGGAGCCTGGGGGTGAGATATCTGGGACTGCGGGTTGGAGCGAGGGGCACAGATCGCTTCCCCCCAGCTGGTTTGCGGCTGTGCCCGTCTCCTGCCCACGGGCCTGGCCCCGGTCCCCATGGGCCCCTCTCCTGGCGCTCCCCCTGCCAGGGTGAAGACGTACCCGCGGGAGGCGCGGCTCGGCCGGGAGACCATCCGGGCGCTGGCGCACTACGCGCTGAAGGTGTGGAGCGAGGCCGCCCCGCTCACCTTCCACGAGGTGGGGGGGCCCAGCGCCGACATCTCGGTGGAGTTCCTGCCCCGGGACCACCAGGACGGCTACCCCTTCGACGGGCCGGGGGGCATGGTGGCCCACGCCTTCTTCCCCGGGGACCCCCAGCGCGCCGGCCAGGTGCACCTCGACAGCGACGAGGACTGGGCCTTCCGCTCGCCAGGTGGGCCCCGGTACAGGAGGGAGGGAGCGCCCCGTCCGGGCGGGGGTGCCCGCCTCCCCCCCCGCTAATGCCAGGCTCCTCCCTCCCCCTGGCAGACGACTACGGGACGGATCTCTTTGCCGTGGCCGTGCACGAGTTTGGTCACAGCCTGGGCCTGGTGCACTCGCCCTCCAAGCGCTCCGTCATGCGCCCGTATTACCAGGGCCCGGTGGGGGACCCGCTGCAGTTCCAGCTGCAGGCTGACGACCGCGCGGACCTCCGGAGGCTCTACGGTACGGGACCGGGGCGGGAGCCCTCTCTGTGCGGCTCCAAGGCCAGCCCGGGTCTCCGGGACAGCGTCCCCGCCAGCGCCGGGAGTCCGTGCCCAGCTGTTGCAAACAGGCCTAGCGCCAGTGGGGTGGCTGATCGGGCAGGTCTGTGTCCCATGCACCGAGTGAGTCGGCGCTCAGCGCCAGCCAGCCAGCGCTGGATGTGCTGAACTCGGCGCTCGTTTTTGGGGTGCACTGCCGTCTCCCAGGAGAGCGGAGCTGGGGCCATCCCCGGTGTGGAGACAGCAGCTGTCCGGGGTGGGGCGCTGAGAGCTGGGTGGGGCGCTGAGAGCTGGGTGGGGCGCTGAGAGCTGGGTGGGGGTGCTGAGAGCTGGGTGGGGCGCTGAGAGCTGGCTCCCTCTCCCCCCGCATCCAGGGAGCCGTGTCCTGCATTCCACAGCGAAGCCGGAGGCATCGTCCCTGCGCCCGGATCGGCCGTCCCTGCCCCGCGACTTCCCTGCCTTGAGGTGAGTGGAGACCATCCCCACCCTGCCCTCAGACCCCAGGAGCATCGCTGCCCCCCAGGGTGTGGGCCTGCCCCGGCTGGGATCCCCGGGGGTCAGCTAGCGGCTCCTGCTGTCCCCGGCGGGTTCCACAATGTATCCAGTTCATTCAGAAGCGGGGACTCCCTGGTTCTCGGCCCGTGTTCTCGGGGGGGTCTGACCTCGTCTGGCTAACCTGTGGGGTGTGCAGCCGTGCTGTTGGGTGGGAGTGGGGCTAGTGAGATGCGGACGTGTTGGGCCCCATGGGGTGACCCGATCCAGGTCCAGCCTCCGCCCCAGCCTCTCTGCCAGGCTGGGGGTATTTCCGGGGGCCCCGCGGGAGGGGAGCCAACCACGGGCGGCTGACGCGCTCCCCGCTGCCGCGGCAGGTCGGAGCGGGAGTTCCCGGATCGCTGCTCCTCCAGCTTCGACGCCGTCGCTCAGATCCGCGGGGAAACCTTCTTCTTCACAGGTCTGTCCCATTGCACCGCGGGGAGGGACCGGCCGGCTCCCCACGCGGGGCGGGGTTGGGGGGATGCTGGTATTCTGGTGTAGTGGGGTGACCCTGGGCCCTGTGGCGGGGGTCAGCTCCCCAGGCGAAAGCCGTGGGGCAGGCCTGCGGGGGCACAACCTCCGGCGGGGGGCAGGCTCCGTGGCCGCAGTGGGGTGGGATGCTGTGGGGAAGGCATCCCGACAGGATGCGGGTTCCCCTGCCCTCCTCTCCCCCACCCGCCAGACCCACCTCCGCCCTCGCCCCGTGGGGGGCTTTCTGTAAATGGGGGTCCCAGCTGTGGCATCCGCTCTCCCAGGCCTGATGCTTCCGGGCACAGGGGGCAGCCGCTAATCTCCTGTCTCTCCCCCCCCACCCCGAGCCAGGCCGGTACTTCTGGCGTCTGACCCACGGGCGGCACCTCAGCTCCCTGCGCCCCGCCCTGAGCGCGGCTTTCTGGCGTGGCCTGCCCCGCAGCCTGGGGAGAGTGGACGCCGTTTACGAGAGGCCCACGGACCATCGGATCCTCTTCTTCAGTGGTGAGAGCCGGGGGCAACCGCAGGGCCAGCCGGGGCATGGCCAGGAGCCGTCCTGCGCCCTGGGGGTGGAACACACCCTCGTGCCGCCCCCACAGGCCCAGCCACCCCCCGCCCCCCGCCCCGGGCACCCTTGGGTGGGGCTGCAGGGCCACCACAAACGAGCCCCCTCCATCTCATCTTCCTCCTGGGGTTCAGAGCTGAACGGGGGGGGGAATGGGGCGGGTCCCCCAGCTGTCTCCTGTGTCCCGGCTGGCACTCGCTCACTGCCCCCCTCTGCCCCCCAGGGCCCCTCTACTGGGTGTTCAAGGACAACGGCGTGGAGGAGGGGTACCCGCGCCCCGTCACCGACTTCAGCCTGCCCCCGGCGGGCGT